>JAHWFO010039473.1:0-17730 GCA_023313115.1 Rhysida immarginata | reverse complement strand
AATGTATGACGTTTCTGTGCGCAGGCCTTCTGTCTAGGTGGTGTTGCTTTGGGCCGATTGTACATGCAGTGCCACTTTTCAATAGAGTTCTCACCCTACCGGAAGTTAGAAACTTTAGCTTCATTTTAACAATGAAACTCGATGACCATGAATATCTAAAGACCAATGACGTATATTAAAGACTGTGGTCAAAAATCCCCACCGGTGAGAGAATGATGACGTAATTTCTCACTGGGCTAACCGTCTTTTTTCTCGACGAGGACAATTAGACTAACCGGTTAGGCATAGCAGCACCATAATAGTAAAAGAGATTTTTTACTATTATGGCAGTACTAACTGGCGTTTCTGACCGCGTTAATATGAGGTCAAAGTTTTCTCACTGGGATTTCTGACCGACCAAATGCTAACTCTTCTCACTGGTGAGAGTGTTTGACCTTAGCCAAAGATAGACTCCGAATCCTATTGTTAACAGCGGCAAAAAGTGAAGCAAATTGAGCCATGACAGTTCTGGGCAAGAGTGAGCCGTGGAGTAATTAGCTGTCTGGCTGCTTTGTTTTTGAAGATTTTGGGCCTGAGGAATTCCTCAAAGTTAAACTGCGTACAACTGTACAAATAGACAAGAAAAAGGTTCAGGAATCATTTTCCACAAAAATAAATCAAAAATAAGTAACTAAAATGAAAATACGTAACTGAAAGACAATCGAAACGAAATTGAAATTGAAACCATGATCGAAAAATTGTTTATAAAATATAATAAAATACTTCAAATACAAAGTAAACGAAAAGATAAACTTATCACTCCGTGAAAAGCGTGTGAAAGAATTATTAATCAGCTACTCTCGTGTTTAGCCATGTGTTTTGCATCAACTTCACTCACTTTCGGCCATGATAGTTCTGGGCATGGAGCTTCCCAATTTGCTTCAAGTTACAACAATAGAATTCGGAGCAAGGCTTTTGTATAGAACAAAACTGTCAGCTACTATTATGTGTTCAGCAACAAATATGTAACATTACCTGACAGTTTTGTTACGTTGTGCGATCGTTAGAATGCATTGTTAAGTTTGAGCTGTAGCCAAATTCATTCAAGACAGGGGGCAAAAAACAACTCTTCAGTAAAAACAGCAATCCAATTGTTGGACCAATACAATGGAATTCAATGCCTGTGCACCACCATGGCCTTCTAGAATTTACCAGGCCTGAACATGGAAAAGATAAAACATTGTTATGTCAAACTGGTGGTGCTATTACAGAAGTTAGTTCAACGTCACAATCTTAGTGCTTTAACAATACATTATTGACGTCATGTTCAGGCCTAGTAGTATCTAGGAGGCCTTGGTACCACGGTCTATAGATATTCATGGTCATCGAGCTTCGGCCATTTTCCATTGTTTCGAGAAGCTAAGGAAAACAGATCGCGCCAGGTGCCGCATAGATCGCATTATTTCCGACCGCAACCTGCCATAGAGATTTTCATTGAAACTGAATACGAAAGTAAAGTTTCTCTCTGCCGATAGGGTGGCGCTATAGACCGCCACGTGAATATCTATAGACCGTGCTGTGCACAGACTAGGGGATTAAAAGACTATGGCAATTATGGACACGGACAAGGAGCAGGAGAAGTTAGCATTTTACATTCAGGATGATTATTGAAAAACAACTCATTTATTTTACATTTGTCTTGTATTCCTAATGTATTTACGTTCATTATATATATATTTTTTAATTTCTAATTTTTATTTTGAACAAAACAGTTTCAGTTTCAGTTTCAGGAATAGCTGAAGATACTGATCGATAGCACAATATTGAGAGATTTACCATGTTATTTTAAGACCATAGACTTCTTATAGGTTTTCCAGTAATCTATAAGCAAAGAACTATTTTCTGTATTTTTTTCGAAATTTTAGGCTCAGTAGTTTCGGAGATAAGGTGGGGGGAATGGTCAATTTCCATTTTTTTTTCTTAAATAACTTTAAAACTCTTTATTTTAAAATTATAAAAAAATATATTTGAGACCCCCACAACAAGCCCTTTCATTTGATATATCACACGATACCGTTTGCAAAACTTTTTTTTTTAATTTTCTAATTTGCCCCCCAAAAGTGACCTTCATATTCAAAATTCACTTATTTACGTTACACGTCCGTGTTTGGGTCACAGAAATACATATGTGTATCAAATTTCAACTTAATCGGTCCAGTAGATTCGGGAATGGGGGGGATGGTCAATCTTCATTTTGTTTCTTAAATAATTTTAAAACTATTTATTTAAAAATTATAAAAGAAATATATTTGAGACCCTCACATTAAGCCCTTTCATTTGATATATCACACGATACAGTTTGCAAAAGTTTTTTTTTAATTTTCTAATTTGCCCCCCAAAAGTGACCTTCATATTCAAAATTCATTTATTTACGTTACACGTCCGTGTTTGGGTTCCAGAAATACATATGTGTACCAAATTTTAACTTATTCGCTCTTGTAGATTCGGAGTAAATTGGCTGTGACACCGGGACAGACAGACACAGGAGTGATCCTATAAGGGTTCCGTTTTTCATTCGGACGTACGGAACCCTAAAAATAATGAAAACACTTTCCCACAAAATAATTTTAATGCACATCTGTACATTTCGAGGACTAGGCCCCCTTCGTCAGCGTGATAACGCAGAAACTGGCCCCTCGGAACGAGCGCAGAGAAAGTAAGACAGAGAGCCGCCGCAGGGTCACCAGCCAACAAAAGGAGCCGTTCAAAGATAGATGGTAAGGGTTGCAACCAAGATGAACAAAACAAACCCACGTGATCACCATGTGCGCACTAGTACACATAGTAAACCACCGCACGTCCTCTTCCTTCAAAAGCCCTCCCACATCCCCCTCTGTTAGCAAGCACATCAGCGGCAACATCAGCCCCCATCCCCACCCGCCGCACGGGGAAAGCGCACAAGATAGATAATGGATTCAAAAATTAGGAATTAACATATACGGAACAAATAAAAGAAATCATTGATTAATTGAGATATCTATAGAAAAACAACCGGTCAGTGACGCCCATGGGACCACGATCTAATATAAGCAGTTCTCGGGGAGGCTTATTTATGAATCCCAGGGATTCAGCAAGGTTAAGTAATTTGGGGTGCCTCATAGCGCGTAAAATTTTGAAGGCGTTTTTATCAAATATGTGATTCGTTTTTAGGATATGATCTGCAACGCAAGAATTAATGCCATGGCCATTTTTAACATGGGAGTAATGTTCTTTAATTCTAGTATTTAATTTACGACGAGTCTGACCTATGTAGCACTTATTGCACAATCCACAAGTTATTTCATAGACCCCACTTTTATCACTATCAATAATTTTATCTTTGATGCTGCCAATTAATCTTATGAGGTTGTTGCTACTTTTATATCAAAAGAAGATAAAAAATTGAAAGAGCCACTACCTTAAGCAATAAAAAAGACATGAACTACATCATCTTTCCTTATAATAGACAACTTACAAAAGGATTGGAGAAGATCGCCCATGTTTTAATCTGCAGATCGCCTATAATTCTAGCTTTGCAGATCATATCCTAAAAACGCATCACAAATTTGATAAAAACGCCTTCAAAATTTTACACACTATGAGGCACCGCAAGTTACTTAATTTTGCTGAATCCCTGAAAATCATAAATAAGCCTCCCCAAGAACTGCTTAACTTAGACCTTGGTCCCATGGGCATCACTGACTGGTTGTTTTTCTATATCTCAATTAATCACTGATTTCTTTTTTTTTTTGTTGCTGTTCAGTACATGTTAATTCCTAACTTTTGCATCCGTTATCTATCTTGTGAGCTGGGCACACACTGCTGGACGTTCTCTCCATATATATGAAAATTGTTCTGCATAATAACAGTCCTTATTAATACGACTTTTTGTGCGAAAATATTTTCACACGGGGTCTGCTAGTCATTCATAAAAGGCTTGGCTTTCATCGGTGCATGAGTGGCTTGCTGCTCAGCCAAAGTTTTTTTTTTCTGTCGACTTCCATGGAAAAGTGATATAATAGAAAAGTCTCTACTTTTTTTAAATTAATTATAAAATTTGTGTGCGGGTACTTATTAACTTACTCTCGTATGAATTAGTAAGCATGGTATATGTTGATGGTTGAAACGCTTTGAAAAAAAATCCAAAAATAATAATATCTCTTATACCCCTGAATATCTTTGCCGCCGTATGAGTTCCATTTTTCATGAGACACTTTTCCTTAACAAACCTGATTCACCATGATTAAAAATAAAATTATGGTAAAACGGAAGCCCTGTATATTCGCTATTGTCGCCTAGAGACTCTTGTTTGAAAACTTGAGGCTCTTGACAAAAAAAACACTTAAAGCCTTGAAAAAAGGATTTACAGAGATAGAAAAGTAAAAAGCTATGCAAATGCTTACAAATTGCAAGAGCTTTAGTTAGATAATATGCAATTGGAAGAGCAGGACCAGCTAGAAAGAACATACTCGGTTTAATTGTAGTATGGCACTGACTACGAAAGTGTCGAAAACATTTTGGTAAAGATTCATACCAGACCAAGACAAGTACATAACTCCTAGTGATTAGACGGCGCAGAGCGAATGTTGCGAATAATCTTTTCTTATACATCTCTTATATGTTCTATCATTCAATTTTTGACTTTGCGATTGAAAGATGCAATTTCTAACCAGAAACTATGGATATAAAAGATAACAATGTCACGGAGTGCTGTTCTGTATGAGGGGATTTAACTCACGCCAAGAAAACAATCCACAAACCAGAATATATCTACCAGCAGCCTGCAGATTAATGCTTCATGTGTTGGGTACATACACTCGGGGGGGGGGGTGATTTCTTTCCATATAACTTTTTTCTGCTATTATAGGTTAGTTAACATTAATGCAGGAACATATACAGAGTGATCCCACAAAAATCTCCTTGATTTTTAGAGTAAATATCTCGGAAACGAAGATCGATATAAGAATGAAACAAGTGGTATATTTATTCGAAAGCGGTAAAAACTGATACATAAATTTCAAAAGTAGTTACAGATTAAATAAATGTTGCCGACAGGTGGCCCTGTACGAAGCTTGCTGAATTTCCTTCTTCGTTAGCGCCATCTCTGTTCTGCGATAGGTGCACATTTTGACTCGATTGTGATGTAATTACAAGGGATGTTTATAACCTATTTCTCGGACTTCGTATTTTCTCGTACAATGAATTTTGACTTTAAAAAATGAAATAGTTGAAGACATGCAATAAGATTTATAGTGGCAGAATTTTATTAATAGTATATAATACAGGTTGAGTTTAAAGTCGCGCACATCAAAGTTTAGTTGCTCGTAAAAGTACTAGTTTGAGAATTTAAATAAAAGTAAAGTATCACAGAGTTGAATTGTGGCTTTTGTTTTTAGCAGACAAACTTTACGTGTTACAATAAATGTTGGAAATGACGTCCTTTTTCGCGAATACAATAGCGTGTTCGTTTCATCAGATTTCGTGAGACTCTGCGAAGCATGGCAGTATTGATGTTAGAAATGGCTGTTATGGTATTCGTTTCCAGCTCATCATTCATGTGTGGACTATTCACATACACCACATTTTTCAGAACACCTAATATGAAGAAATCAGGGGTGATAAATCTGGCGAGCAAGGAGGTCGAAATCCCCGGCAAATGACGTGTTGATCGAAAAATTCATTCAAATGATTCATATACGCTGTTCCTGGCAAAACAACATGCCGCCGCCTTGAACAACAAACGCTTCGCAAATGAAATCTCTGAGCACGAAATCACTGATATCGATTGAAATACATTCGAAACGACCTGCACTGCCATCTACAGGGAAGAAACCGAAACTCAATGCGTGTTCGCTGAATTACGGCTCATTAAACTTTGATGTGGGCGACTTTAAACTCGCCCTGTATTATATATTAAAATGATCACAAATTTATATTAGAAATCATCCCTGTGGTAACAAACAGCGTGCATTAGTATGAACTATCTAATATATCTGCACATGATTAGATGTTGATTAAAGCAAATTTGCTCTTCATAGATGACATCGCCTATTCCGAAAAATGGCAATCCACACAACATAATCACATAAAACATAATAAAACAACACAGAGCGTGACAACAGGTTTACACGAGAACATGATCTAATATTCTTCAAGTTGAGAAGAAACTTTAGCTTCATCTGATATTGGTAATGACTATAGCTGCCGCCATCTAAGTTGAACGACAGGATGACGTCATTTCTAACGCCAGCCAATAGACGTTAACGGGAAGTAAATCGCTTAGCTATTCCATGAAACATTCACTTTCGTTTTGAAACATTGTTTTCGTATTTATATTTTGTTTCTATTTTCGTTTTTTCTTTTAAATAAATAAATGAAATTAATAAATTTAAAAAATGACGCAGAATAGTCGACTCGAATGCAATTTGTTTTATATTATGACTTTTAATAGGCTTTCCACGTTTCAACGATATCTCCACCATTACTATAATAGAACAAGTGCATCATGGGTAAAATCTAGACACAGCATATTGATGAGATGACTTACTGTGCATGTCAAAAAGATCGTTCAATTTAAGTGGCGGCAGCTATACAAACGGAAAGAGTGAAATAATGTGTAAAGAGAGCTCCCACGAAAATGATGTTTGACCATAAAAAGGTGAGTAAAGCTTATGTTTTAAATGAAAGAGCATTACTGTTGGTCTTTAAATGAAAGATTTAAATGTCTTCACCCATTTGTTTTTATAAGCACTAGTTGGAAAGGAGACCCGCAAAGGACTGATGCCATTAAGTCAACAGGTAATCCAAAACGAAAGAAAAATAAAATAGAGAAAGAGGATTATTTTGACTGGAAACCCTTGAAGTAACTTAAATTAGAATTTTCAAAATATTTTGTTAAATATGCATTACAATTCAAAATATAATATAACTTACGAAACCCTGTTCAAAGGCATAAAGACACCATGTCATACCTCCAATCTTCGCAACATTCTATCCAGAAGCAGATGTTGAGTCAGCTATTTTATAGACAGAAGAGGGTAAATTAACATGAAGAAATTCATATTAAAAGGTATAGATAAGTTGATGTAAAACATGATATATACCATTTTTATGTTCCATTTATTATATACATTGTAAATATCTGTCTGCTTAAAAATTGTATACATCAACTCATATGAGTAGGTGCATCTTTCCAACTTCATTATGCCACGTTTATAAAACGCATGGGGTTTATTGGCAAAAAAACAGTCGAGGTGTTTTTTAACGGCCTCTTCATCTTTGAAGATTTTTCTCCTTCACAGGGTTCTGCAGTGACTTGAATAAATGATAATCTGAAGGGGCCAGATCAGATGAGTACGAAGGGTGAGACAAAACATCCCAGCCAAGACTAACAATTTGTTTGGAATGCTTAAAGATATATGCCGTCTGATGTTGTCATGGTGGAATATGACACCTTTGGGATTAGCCAATCCTGGACGTTTTGTGCGGATTGCTTGGTCCAGTTTCATTAATTGTGAACAGTATACAGCTGAATTAATAGTTTTGCCTGATGGTAAGAATTTATATTAAACGATACCCTTGAAATCCCACCATGCTGATAGCATGATTTTCTTTGGATACAATCCTGCCTTCGAGGTTGTTTGGGGTGGATCGCTTTTGTACCCTCATGATCTTTTACATTTGTATGGGATGTATTCAACATTGTATCCCAATCTCTCGCACCGATAGGGATGGATTTGCTTCGCTTATGGCTTTAATATCACTTAAATTAATCTTCTTAGGACGATCAGAGTGGGTGCACCCTTGATGTCAAAATCTTCAGAACGAAATTTGGCATACCACTTTTGACATAAACGTTTTGTTAAGGCATCATCTCCATAGACACTGCATATTTTTCTATGAGCATCTGCAGCTCGTCTGCCTTTTTTAAACTTATTTCCTTCCATATCTATGCAGCACGCATCATACTGATGCTAGCCAAAACCAACTTCACAGACACATTATTGAAACATGTACTTTCAAATGTGCATTAGATTTGCATACTAGCACTGAGCATGCGATAGCTTATTTGCATGAAACTTGCACTGGAGCAAAAACCGAATGAACTTATTTGCAATGAGCAAAAACATACGATTCTGTCAGAAGTAACTTAATATGGGTTATTATGTTTTCCACTCGAATCCTTCAATTGTTTTAAAATTTTGAATCAAACCAGTCTGATAAAAAAAATCACTTCTTTTTATTTTCTTATCAGCGCTTTTAACGCAATAAAATTTAACTACAAATTTTATAAAAAATTACTCTCTTAACTCTCTTTCCCCGTCAAATTTTGCCACAAGACAGAAAGAACCCACAATCGGTTTTTATTTTCTTTCCTTTTTTATATTTTTTGCTGTGTTCCTCACCTGATGTGAATGAAGATTAACTATCAGAGGCTGTAATTTTTCTTATTCTTGTAAGTGATTTGATCTCAACTTTTCCGATTGTACAGCTATTGAAATTGGATAAAAGTGGAAACTTGACTTTCCGATAAAAATCATTTTCTTTTATAAAGGTTTGATATCACTTAAATTAAGCTTTTCTCCTTTTTCTTCTGTCACGCAAAAGCGAAAAAATTCATTGAGACCAATGAAGAACAAACAATATTTAACGTTTCTTTTATTTTTATTTTTCCCCGAGGTATTTTATTGCTTTTCTGGCCACACTTTATCTTTTACAGAAATCTCGACTCGTTTTTCTTTCTTTCTCTTTCTTTCTTTCTTGTAGAAGCCCTTCAGTTGCCAAATCTTTTTTTCGTCTTTCTTTTACCCCTTATTGTTTGTCAGGGATGGGGGTGAAGGAGACTCCTTTTTTTCCTTATCTCATTCCTTTTCTCGAGTCCGTGTGTCAATTGAGACTGGACTTCCTTTTGTTTCTGGAAAACTCAAGATCGACCTCGGCAAAGGCACAATCAAAACTGGCACTCTTTCACCCGAGTTAACTGACAAAGGGTCAGCTCTTCTTATCGGAGGGAGTCCTGTTAAAAAAAAAAGAAACGTATGTCGTGTATGCTGTCAGTTTCTCTAAGTAATGACAAACTGAAAAAATGCTTTGTTTTCTTTTGCCTTTTTGCTGTAGCTTCATCTGTAAGGAAGCGTTGACAATATTTGAAGAGGAATCGGATATTTCAAAAGAACCAAACAGTTAAAACGTGAATTAATTATCGTACTTCTCAATTGAGTGGAAAACTTTTGTAAACATACTTTTGGAATTATAATTATGAATATAGTGTAAAAATATAAAATTTCCAAATATCCAAGATTCGAAATAATACAAAATTCCTTGGTTGAAGCAAGCTTAGAACTTGGTTAATCAAATTTTCTCTGTGCTAGAAAAGTTCTGAAAACTTTGGTGATTCCATAATGCTATACATCACAACAAAATTTGAAAGAAAGTCCAACAAAGATATTCTATAAAAATCGGTATCCTACCGCATCGGTATTCAAATAACCTGGTCAGCCTGAATCTGACAAGTCAGTTTGGAGCGCACGCCGACATGAATAAGTCCATGCCGCCACGTTTTAACCCGTTTAGCATTGGTGATAATGGATACGCCCAATTAACATTGTCAAGGGTTAAGAAATTTCAAACTTAATGCAAGCGTGGAACAGGACGCGTAAATTAAATTACTGTGGAAATTAAACCATGCCATCAAGTTGTCAATGGTCTCAATTCTATTAATAATACTCCTGGTTTGATAAAATTTATTTGTAGTGAAAATAAATCAACCAGCGTTCCAGATCCTTAATAAATGCGACATTGCGAGACCAGCGTTATAAGGATTCATATCCCGGCAAAAAAAAGAAAGAATGATTTTACCGCCAAAGCGGATAAAGGGAGCACATTTTCGTGTTATAGCACCATACATGGGTACATTGAATTAACCAACATTTTAAAACACTTTAGAGAAAATATATAAATATGAAAACTAAATTGTAAATTACTATTTACGTAAAGTAATGTATTGAGAGGATTAGTCACTTTTAATAATATTGCACAAGAGCATCGTGTGGTTGATATACGACATATGATTTAAATTTCAGCATGGTTATGTGCAGAGGATCCTGACACAAGGTATCTTAAATTTCCTCCACTGAAAGAATGGTTTATCTCTAATGTAAATAAAATCATCACTCCAGCATCTGTATTGTAACAGAATAATGTAGTGTCATACAGACAACACCTGCCATACCCCGCACACGCAACTGTATTCAATTGACGGAGTTTGACATAGGTCGGATTGTGGGTGTTCGAGAGGCTGAGTGATGACATCGGCAAATAACAGCCCACACGGGAAGTAATGTTACTATGGTGGCTCGATGTTTCCACCAGTGGCTGGCTTGGCCTCCCAAATCGCCAAACTAGAATTTTTTCTTTGGGGCTATATATTAAATAGCGGGTTTAAGAAAGGCCTTTCAAAATCATCTGAAGATCTCAATTAATTTTGTGTGTTTTTATAATATAGCATAATATATTATTGATTCAACCACAGCCTGGTTATCATTCAAGTCTCCCTGTCAATTTAGTGGTTTAGGCTTCTCTGCAAATGATGTGCAGGACCTTTCCAATTTCCAGCAATTTTTTTCTTTAATTTTTCCTTAATAAAGCAATGATTTTGACATTGGATTTAAAGTAATTGAAGGATGCTATACAAATTTTCAACTGACACTATGCCTCTATTTGTCATAGTTTAGGAGACAAGTTACCAAAATTCATGAACACTTTCTTGCACAAACTTGATAATGTCACTGCCAAGTAGCCCCTATCCTGCTTGGCAGCAATATTTTTAACTAGCAGAGGACCCGGCGTTGCCCGGGGTATTTACACTTGTAGGTAAACAGAACAATCTCAAAAAGTTGAATTATAAATCCAAATTGGTTAAATAATAACTCAATTAATACAACACAGAGCGAAGGGACTATCCATTCTACGTAAAATCCGAAAAACAGGAATTCTAGGTGATATATTTAAACTCTACTTGACTTGCCTCAGACAAAAACGATGTCCATCTTCACCACCAGGGAACATCACTGGATACTTTGGACCCATCTTTGTTTTAAAGTTTCCCTTGCACTTGGCGTAGAAGCTCGTATACCCTCTTGCTCTATTCGAAATTCCCGTTGTTCAAATGCTTCCAATGCCCGTATGGCCTTTTCTGTTTTAGCTGCAGAGTTTCTCTGACCAATACTAGTTTTTTCTCTTTCCTTTCCAGACAGATAAATTTTTGCCAGTCGTCTGGACGTTTGATAGGGAGCTCAAGGGAGACACGCGTGACTCCTTTGCCTCCTCAATAGACGCTGCCTTATTTATGTCCTGTCACTACATCATCATTTTATGCTCATTATTAATAATTCTTGGAAACGAACGTTCAATCATCGCATTATCAGCATCTTAGTTTCCAAAATATTCACATTCACACACACTACAGTCAAAATGTATTTTTAGGAAATGTTTGGTTCTGCTGTTCTACCAAATATGCTAGGCGATAATCCCGTCGTAACTCGGACTCCTTATTTTTGATTAAATTTTGCAATATCTTAAAAATAAACACATGAAAACGCTTAGAATTAATTCAGTAAAAATTGATAATGAAAATTCGAAAAATAAATTTTTTAAATGCTTACAATGAATGGACCTCTCAGCTAGCCTGAATAATTTCTAAGTCACGTAATCTTACTTTAGATGTACACTTGATGTTCTTGCAATTTCCACTCTACTCTCGATGTCTTGTTGCAAAACTTGACCATTCATCACTTTGTGTAGTCTAGCAGTCGCCGATTCTTCTATTGATATGCTCACAATTTGCTCAATACAGCACGGAGCTAAACGACTGCTTCCTCTGTCGTCTTTCCACTCTTTCTCAATAGTCTGCTAACTCTCCATTATCTCCAGTTGCTGCTCATTTTTAAAGATTTTCAAGAAATTGTTAAGTACTAAGAATCTCAATTCTAAGAAAAACCTGAATAACAAGAATTCTATGCATTGTTACAAATTGAACCTTTTTCATGTAGCACAAACTTTGCCTTGCATTTGTTGGTCATTAGATATATATTGTTGTTCTCTGCTTAGTGTTGGTGAATTGCATGTTGATACCATTGTTGATATCTATTGCTGCACAAAACTTTCCTTTCATTGTTTGTAATGAGATGTATATTGTTGGTCCGCGCGTAGTGTTTGTGAATTGCGTGCATATACCATTGTTGATACCTATTGTTTGACAAACTTTACCTTGCGTTGTTGGTCATGCGTTACCTCTTATTAATATGCCCTGTCATCATCATGAATATCGATTTATTATCGATAGTTATTATTTTTTTCGAAATCTGAGGTAGACAGTGACCTTCCTAATTCTTTGAAGGTCAAGTATGCAAAATTTCAACACGATCGGAATAAAACTGTACATTTGTATTAAATGCACACAAATCCACAAACTCGACAATCCACAATCGAACAGCGCAGGGAAAACGAAACGAGCGGTCCGAAAGCAACGCTTTCACTGCCATACTCATCCAGGAAGTAACCAGGGGAAGTACACTGAACTAGGCAAGAAGCCAGATGAAACCTAGTTAAGTCATCCAGTGGATAAGATTGGGTCCTTTCCTATAAGGACGAATAAGTTGATTGTTGACTGACGAGGGGCACGAGGAGTTATGAGATCCAGTAGTCGGGAAAGATGGCCTTTTGGATGTCGTCGAAATTGATGTCCAGGTCGTGTCGAGGCCTGCGATGCCTGAGGAAACTTCTAAACGTGAGTGGATTCTCCAGAATATCTGCAACCAGAGGATTGGGATGGTCCTTAATCTTCGGAAGCAACTTCTTCAGTGACTCCTGTACATAGCTACCAATGGGAGGTATCTCAACATCGTCGGCAATAGAAGTATTTGTTGCAACTCTCCTGTCAAGTTGGGCAATGTTCCTCAAGGGAACGTTTTGGAAGGTTTGAAGGTCCTTCCATCTGGACTTACATATTGCAGCCCAGGCAGGCATACCATAAAGTATGATGGTTCGTATTGCCGTCCTGTACAGCAATGGTTTGCAGTCCAATCCAAGCGCGCTGTTTCGCCCCAGAAGAGCTACCAGACTGAATTTTGCCTTCTTTGCCTTGTTGATGGCGTAGGAGACATGGTCGCCCTAATTTAGCTTGGCATCTATTACCACTCCGTAGTATTTGTAATGTTTTACCCATTCGAGCTCTTTGCCAAAAAGGAAAAGAGGACTCGGGGGTTTCCGAAGTTTCTTTGTAATGAACATGCATTTGTCAATATTTAGATTGAGTCTCCACTTAGCAAACCATTTCTCGCACTGATGTAAGGCATTCTGCAATCGAGATATGACATGAGCGGGAAAGCGGTCAGTGGTCATGATGGACGCGTCGTCAGCGAACAGATACAGCTTGCATTTTGTAAATGTTGAGAAGTCATGGATGAAAAAGTTGAGGAGCGCAGGGCCTAGAACAGAACCCTTGGGAACACCAGCTTTGACGACACACGGGTTAGACATGGAGCAGCCAACCTTCACACGAAATATCCTGTTCGACAGAAAGGATCTAATCAAGGCAATAAGTTCTTCCGGAAATCCACAAGTAATCATTTTGTATATCAGGCCTTCGTGCCAAACCTGATCAAAAGCTTTACGGACATCCAAAAAGACAAGACCACCATACTTAGCACAGTTAAGAGGAGTGTTTAGATCTGCAACAAGCCTCCAGATCTGAAGTTGGCAGGAGTGACCTGGCGAAAGCCAAATTGCTCATCACGAACGAGATTATTTGCTACACAGAATTAATTAAACCTCTTCAGAATGATGCGTTAAAAGACTTTTTGATAGCACAGGTAGCAAGCTTATGGGTCTGTAGCTGACAGCAAGAGCAGGGTTTAGACCAGGCTTTTGTATGGTAACTATGACGGACTCTTTCCACTGGTCGGGGAAGTAACCAAGTTTCCAGCAGTCATTCTTGGCTTTGGTAATGGTCAATATAATATTAGAAGGCAAGTTCTTGAGAGCACTGTTAGTGATGGAGTCAATACCTGCTGCTTTCTTGGTTTTAAGTCGCTTGATGACGTCGGAGATTTCTTGGGCACTAATGACTTCCTCAGAGGTGGGAACACGATGAATGTACTGGTAAGCGATACACCCATCGTTAACTATCTGAGTGTTTTGGAGGCTGTCCAAGTTTGTCTCACCAGGCGTGGTAAATTGACTTTTCAGGGAATCAGCGATCAATTGAGCCTTATCCCTGTCACTGGTGACAACGTTGCCATTGCCTGCAAGCAGTGGCGGCAAATGGATTGGTTTGTTACCCTTTAAGGCCCTCACAGTTCCCCAGAGCGAGTTGTCCTGTACAGTCAAGGACTTCAGTTTTTCGTTCCACCTTTGGTTTCTTAGTGCTTTAACCTCCTCCTGGACCTTGCGAGAAAACCGGTTGTACTTGGTCTTGAAGTGGGGAAGTCACTTACGCTGCCATAATCTTCTGTAAAGGCCAGTTCACATTCAGCGACTTCGCGGAGTGAAGCGTTTTCCCGAATCCATGTGTTTGCTAGGCGTCACAAAGACGCGCGTGTCAAAATGCGGAGTCGTTTCACATTCAGCGGGAACGATATCGGTAGAAGGGTGGATCATAATACTGTTCCTATTGATTAAACAGGTGGTGGCCTTACAGTATAACAGAGGGACATCAGGAGTTCCAACTAGTTTCGCCATTTATTCCCGGCTTTGTCAAGGATATACACAGCAAGAGGCATGCAAGCCTTTATATACAGAACAGTGGTACAAATTATGCATATACATGAACCAATAGGATACAAAAGAATTAAAGAGGAAATAATGGCCAACAGGATAAATAGAAAAAACACAGATTTTTGAAATATAATGGCCAATAGAAAAAAGGGGTGTAAACGCTATTTTTTTTTTTTTAAATTATACAAAAAGAAAATATACAAAGGGATGGTGCGCGTTTACGCGGACCGAAAAGAGAACTTATCCGGTTGTCTGGGGACAAGAGGATTTACAGAAAAATAAACAAGCAAGAAATAACAAAATGCAAAGGAGAACAAAAAACCATAATAAAGAAACCGAGAAAAAAGGGGATCATAATAGATCGGATAAAGAGTTAAATATTGCATATACAAGGTGATTATAATTAAAGTCCCTTTGTAAAAATGCTATAAAAAAACAACCATGAGTCCGAATGACTTCAAATTTGGACTGAGCATTCTTGAAGAAGGGGCATTTGATATGGATAAGAAAAAAAATAGTTCCAAAATTTATCACTAGATGGCGCTGTAAGCGGCATATTATGCCTAGGAGGATTTGTACTATGCAAATTGAAAGATACGCATGCGCATGAGACATTGCATGTGTTATAAAAACGCAGGCCTCATGGCGTTCTCGTCATATTTGTATCTCAGCAGCTTGCCATGGGTCTGTCAATGAAGGATCGCGCTCTGCTTGTGAAGCTCTTTTACAAGAATGGCGACTCTGCCATAGCAGCTTTAAAGAAATTTCGGGTATTAAAGGGAATGAAAAAAGGATGTGGTCCGATGTCTGCAAAGGCTCTGAGGTGTATGATTAAAAAATTCGAAGCGACAGGTTCTTTTGCAGTGAAATCTGGCAGAGGGAGGAAAGCAGTTGCTTTGACGTCAGTAGAAGATGTGGCTGAAGCATTACAGGAAGGGTCGAACAGTGGTGTGCAAACGTGCAGTGCACGGGGAATTGCCCGAACTTTAGACATGCCTGTGAGCACGGTCAATAAAAATTCATCGTGCTCAATATCCTGCATTGTTATCCCTATAAAATTACCCATGTTCAGGAGTTACTTCCTGCTGACCTGCCAATTAGACACACGTTTGCTTTAGAATTTCTAGCTCACATGGAAGTGGACAATGAATGGCCATGGAACATCTTGTGGACAGACGAAGCCCATTTTTATCTCCACGGCGTTGTCAATACACAAAATTGCAGGATATGGGCAACGGAAAATCCTTTCGCATGTGTTTCAATACCGCTTCATTCTGCCAAGGTAACTGTGTGGTGCGGGATGACAGCATCATTGATTATAGGGCCATTTTTTTTCGAGGAAGTGGGTCCTGCGGGTCCCGTTACCTGTACAGTCAATGGTCAACGGTATGCGTGTCTTTTACGCAACCAGGTAATTCCAACACTTCAACAGCATGCATGCGTGGATAGAATAATTTTCATGCAAGATGGCGCTCCTCCGCACATTGCAAAGCCAGTGAAGCAACTGCTGAAGACACATTTCGGAGATGATAGAATTATCAGCCGTCATTTTCCGAGAGCCTGGCCTGCAAGATCACCGGACCTCAATCCTTGTGACTTCTGGCTCTGGGGTTACCTTAAAAATCATGTGTTCAGTGGCCCAGTTGCAAATTTAGCGGAATTGAAGGCTCGGATTACGCACCACGTTCACAACGTGACCCCGGAGACACTCTGGTCTGTTGTGGAACATGCTGTTTATCGGTTAAAACTTGTGGAGGAAAATGGTGGACAGCATATTGAACATGTCTTGCGCAAGTCCCGAGATAATTAATAGGCGTTTCCATTGTTGCTTTTTATGCGGTTTTTGGCCCAAGGACAATTAAAAACCGAATCATCATGTGCTTTTTATGCGGTTTTTGGCCCAAGGACAATTAAAAACCGATTTTTCCCATCCGATGTGGTACGACCTTGCCGTGGTGGATGGGCTTTGCACTAACAGTGCCACAACTGTTAAATGACTTGAAAGTCATGTTTTCCATCATCAAACCCGAAGCAATCATGTTCATTGACCGGTACAGTTGATTTTTTGCTAATACTGTACTGTATAATAAAAAAAAAATCATGTTTAACTTGTTTTAGTGTCAATTGCATTCCTTGACCAACTTTAATGTAAAAACATCATGCCATAAACAACTCATGCCAAAGCCGTCGTATTTCAATTCAAAATGTCACTTCTAGCTGAATCCGCTTCCGTTATACCGCTTACAGCGCCATCTAGTGATAAATTTTGGAACTATTTTTTTCTTATCCCATATCAAATGCCCCTTCTTCAAGAATGCTCAGTCCAAATTTGAGGTCATTCGGACTCATGGTTGTTTTTTTATAGCATTTTTACAAAGGGACTTTAATTATAATCACCTTGTACATTAAAGTCTGTTTGATAATTGAGAAGCAGGTGGGGGGAGGACTTCTTGGCCTTGAATATCTCGATCGCTTCCAGGGTAGCAGTTTTTTCTGGCTTATTGCAGATATGTAGGATAGACATAACATCTTCTTGCGTCTTTAAAGCGTGTCCGGAATCTTCGAGGTGGTTTGCGTAGTGGGAAGTACGATCTCGTTTTCTATATGAATCAATGTGTTCTTTGAATCGTACTGCAAAATTGCGGGTCGTTAATCCTAGATAAAATCTGTCGCAAAACGCACAATTCAGGCGGTAAACTCCGGATTGGGAATATTTGTCTGTGGTGACGGCGGCGGGTGGGTTCAGGATGCGGGCTGATGGTGAAGGAGTACGAAAAGATATTCGAAGGCCAAGGGACGACAGGAAGTTAGAGAGCTGGGAGAAACTAGGGCCCAGATACAATAAGGACGTCCATTTCTTGGGAAGGGGCGAAACAAGAGGGGAGGGGGAGAAGAGGGCCCGTCTGCGGCGGTGAAGAATACGGGAGAACATGGAGG
>JAHWFO010039472.1:760-11698 GCA_023313115.1 Rhysida immarginata | reverse complement strand
AATTCCCCCCCCCCCCCCCTTCCCTATTACCTATAAACCACACTCAGCAGATCTCGCATACCTGGCAGCTTTGAGATATCTGCCATGTTACCAGACTTTTTGGACACCCTGTATAGCATCATTGGCGTAACCCAAAAAAAAAAATCCATAGGAGTCAAATCAGGTGATCGGGGACCATCGAACAGGACCAAACTGTCCTATCCAATTTGTTCCAAAACCACTTCTCAAGAGTTGTGACACTTCAGTAATTCAGTAAAGTTAAAAAAATCCATCCTCAACTGTTGGTCCTGCTCTCTTTCAAGTGCAGGGATGATATGGATGACATTTTTGTTTGTGAAGTAATTTTCAAATACTTCGGCATGATAATACACATTCCGAAGACGCATTCTCTTTAATGATTTTCTATAATTGTCTTCAGGGATGCCGTTGATGTACACATCCTGTTCTTCGTAATAGGAGCTTTAGCAAAAACCTACTTATAAGAATGCACGCTTGGTCTGTACATTTATCTGACCGTCCGCCGGTAACTTGAAAACGAATTAACTTTTTCATATTCTGTTTTCAGAAATATCAGCATCAAGATCTTAGCTCGGCTTTATCAACTTTTCAGGATTTTTCGTGGACCCCTTCAAGTCCAATTCACATGCTTAAACAGTGACCGTAAAGAATACCAACAACGGAATGTAATATAACAATCGATTTGTCAAGAATGAATATACTGTTACTTTCTGGTTATCTATATCATTAAGTAGCGGAAGAATGAAGCTACTCATTAGTTTTACAATTTCCTTTCGTCCCCTGTATAATTTCTACATTTTTTGAGGTAGAAGGTTGACGTTCGGAATGTAGCTTACTATGGGCATGTCCATCTTCACTATTTAGTTTTGTTTTGATTGGTGCGCTGGGGTGGTCGGAATTACGGGGGTGGGAGTCAGAGGGGACAAAAGATCTATGAGATACTTAGATACGTAAAGGAGTGAAATTCAGTATCAAGATTCCTCTAGGCAAGATCTACATTCTTATGAAGTTTAGGCCCAACTGTTCCAGTAGGGCCGGAGTTGCGGGGGTGGCAGTCACTCGGTCTTTAGAACTATGACAACATATGGCATGTGATATGTCATTCGATCGGACATGATGAGAAAGGAATGAAGAGCTATTTTACATTTTCTGCGTTCGAGAAAAATCAATTTTTTGATTAAAAAACTTGGGGGGCGGGAAGTGCATATAAAGGGGTAAAAATAAATGACTGCAGGGTCCGCTGTTTGCCTTACCCTACTCGAGGGGATTAATTTCTTGTTAATAAATGTGTAAATGTATTTCTGCTTCACAGCTAAAGCCCCTCCTTGGAATGTTTACAAGATTTTAGTATTCTTGGAAGTGGCATTGGATTGAGGAAATCTAATACAATATTCGCGTACAACAGTACGATATTTTCTGTTGCATTCACCATAAATTATAATCATTTCCAGCATTTTTGCATTATTATTGGCAGGCATTCTTGACCATTTGTATCCGTCTAATTTGTGTGCATTACTACACTTAATTAATGCATTAATTAAAAATAAGAATGGAACTGTCCATTTGGGAGAAGGGTAAGGGAAAAATCATATGTAGTAGAACGCTTCAATAAACTGTCTTAAAAAAGAATTTTTTTCTAATTTTTTTGTGAAATAAAGAAATAAGTTATGTAACAATGGTGATTTAAGTGTGTGTTCTACAAGTTTTACCTTGCCACTTTTGATATATCTTACACGGTTAAAAAGTTACATTATGATTTGACCCCTTAAGAGATCAAAGGCCAAATTTGACGTGAGCATCAGATTGCGCATCCTCACTTCCCTATAACGTTGTATTAACAATTTGTTGAGAATTTTAAGATATTCGGATGGATATTTGGATGGATCACTTCAAAATAAATATCCTGCATAAGATTCTCGTGTTTTATAGTTGTTAACAAAAATAGTATATAATTAAAATACCCATACGTAATTATATAAATATACATTCAAGAAGCTTGTTTTATAATTTTAATTTGAAAAAACTCATTAGAGGAGTTTGAATAGAAGCTTTACTTTTGAATTTAATTTATGTATGGTATATTTATCGAATTTTATTTCCTACTTAATTAGCATAGTGCCTAGATTATTGAATTAATGTCAATAAACGGTAGCAAGACGGAAGAATTTGTTAAGTTAGTGAAAAGAACGTGATCGCAGTTTTCGCGAATGATTGTCGACATCTTGTTTTCGATTCATTTTCGTATAATTAGCATTTCGTATAATTTAGCTATTAAAACGTGGGCGGAAAATTAAGAAAAAAAAAGTGAATGAATGTACTGCACAGCAAGTAAACTGTACAATAGACAGTATAATACTGCATTATAATGATTAATTATTATATGCTAGTTTCGTCAAACCGAAGTTCGTTTTAGGCTAGTTCGTTTGAAGTCCCCCCCCCCTGCTTTTACTTTTCTGGGGTAATTGTGCGGGTTTTAAAGAAATCTCATTCTTTTGTAACTTTTTTGTCGCAAGTGCGAAGCAGTTGTCATAACACCGAAGCAGTGGTGGAAATTTATAAATGTTTCAACACAGAATAAAATTGCTTGAAATTTAAAATGATTTTTGCGCTTTCTAGTTAAATATAAGATTTCCAGAAAATAATTTTAAAATTAAAAACACAAGTAAAAAAAAAACAATGTTAAACTGAAAAAAACTTATACACTGTATAACGAAAGTTTGACTTATCCAGTTAGATTTCCAATTTCAATTGACACGTCCAGTCAAACTTTTGCAGAACAGTTTTTACTGTGATGTCAATGATCATTGCGTCGTTGTTACTGCCTGCGTCATTCATGGATGGCTTGAGTGTTTCACTGGAGAAGTTCAGGGTGCCTATTAACAACATATTACATTTTTTCTATGGGAAAATTATGAAATAGCATGTCTCTCTATTGAAGGTCTCTGATATAGGGTGTCTCATGGAGTTATTTAGGGTGTACCAAGGGTCTATTACTCCATGGGTCCATTACCCCAGTAGAATGTGACAGTTTTAAAAATTATTTATTGAGACAGTATATTGCATGAAAAGAGAAAACCATTAGTTTATGTTTGCAATTTAGCATACATGTTTTATTTTTTGAAAAGGGCATCACTTAAGTGATCGGTGGAGCATCATATCTTTGCTGTGCGTAAAAGTGTGATAAATTCATCGTAATGGTTTAGAGAATAGTTAATATTGAAAATTGTTGGAGAATAAAGAAAATATAGACTTGATCTTGATAAAGCAATACCGGATACAGAGAGTGGGCCAAAAGTCTGTTATCACCCATACAATTTCAAAACGAGTGGAGATACAAGAAATCTGTTGCAGGCAACGTATAGGAAGTTAGGTAGGGGCTAAACAATGGTGGTGTCAAATTTGACCTTTGACCTCGAATTTTTCACCTTGCAACTTTGCTACCGTTACAAGTAGAGAAAAATTTCCAATTGTACAGTTGTAGAGCTCAAAACGCTGATTTAAAAAATAAAAGAGATTAAAAATAGAGCCACTACAACAAAATGAAATTTCTGTGCTCAAAGTGTAATACTACTGTACCAGCATCAGTAAATGATTTGAAACAACGAATTCTGCAGGCTTGTGCAGACATAACACCCATCATGATGTTAAATGTGATGGGCTCTGTGAAATACCGTGCACAGTTATGCATTGCTGCAGAAGGACACCTCATTGAGCACTTCATTCACTGACAAATGTAGTTTGAGCACTGCCTGCAACAGATTTGTTGAATCTCCACTCGTTTTGAAATTGTATGGGTGGTAACAAATTTTTGGCCCACCCTGTACATGTATTAAAGAACTGACGCGTTTCAATGTGTATTATCCTCAACTGAATCAATTTAA
Organism: Rhysida immarginata; assembly: GCA_023313115.1. Taxonomy (NCBI): domain Eukaryota; kingdom Metazoa; phylum Arthropoda; class Chilopoda; order Scolopendromorpha; family Scolopendridae; genus Rhysida; species Rhysida immarginata. The sequence goes on along the minus strand of JAHWFO010039472.1, from coordinate 7,799 downwards.
AGCAACTTGAGAATGTGCAAGCTTACGTTATCAAAAAACAAAACAAACAAAAAAACAAAACCCAAACTCAAAAATTTGTTACTGAAAATTAATAGCCTGCGTGTCTGTGCTCTCGAACAACTTTAGATTTTTGATTGAAATTCTGAAGGATTCTTAAAGGTCATCAAAAAGTAGAAAAATAAGAATGTCTCTCTTAAGAAGACCGACTCTCTTTGTCTTCATTTGAGAGCTGAAAATCTAAAAGTCATAAATTTTCAAGTTTTAGTGACGAAATAGCCCATTCCCTTTCAATGAAAGAAGATAAAAAATAAGATTTTGATAATAAATAGCTTCAGTCAAACGTATCTTACATGAGATGTTAAGTTCTTGTCAGTTTTAAAAGTAATTTTGATATAATATTCTTTAAAGATATTCTAAGACTATATATTTCTGAATAAATGTAAAAGAATTTAGCAAATTTTCGTTCATAAGTTTTTGAAATTTTTACATTTTTCTTGGAACCGGGAACTCGTAATTTATCTCTGATGTGGCGCGGTAACAAGTTGTGAGCGAGGGAACGGATAAATTTGATTTTTATTTTGCCTATGTGATAAGTAAAAGTGTTGCTCAAGTGCAGAGAACGTGTCGATTACACTTTCAGATTGCTCGGAAAGTTTCTGTCCCACCAAGGAACAGTTTACCTTACACTCCCGGTAACATTCAGTTTAATGTTACCGGGAGTGTAAGGTTAAGTTATAATGAATAATATGTTCTTCGGTTGGTCACTTAACTGATGTAATTTTTAAATAAGTGGAACATGCATACTAAATTTCTAAATATAAATTATATTATGGTTCTATATTATATTTTCACTAAACCTACTGTCATAATAAATAGGTTGAAGACCTTCACATTCTACCGTGCACACACATTTATTATATAAGCATGAGTTAACAATTATTATGAAATTTAATAAAATAAATGAAACCCAGTTGTTAAAGTTATACTTAAGGCTTAAGTCTTAAGCGAATATATTGTATATACTGTGCATTTTGCTTCTCGATATCAACTTGAAATAGCAGAAACTGCTCTTTTATTAAATTTATTAAAAAGTGCAATTCCTTTGGTGTTAAATTTTATTTAATTCACTATATTTTGCTAAATTGTCAGAAGTTAGACTACTACTTGCTACAGAAGACAATTTTAACGGGTTCTCTATTCTACACAATTTCTTTTTCATTTGTAAGTTTAGGAGTCTGTAAATGTCATTAAACAAGTTCATGTTTACTGGAATGGAGAGTGAAAATTACTTTCTTCCTGATGATAAGGAAAAGCAAGCGTTAGATCCGGTAAATCTAATTTTCTTTCTAATTCAATGATTCGTCCAGCCTTCAAATACTATTCATATGCACGTTAGATATATGTACACTATCTACAAACTATCAGTTATATTCGCATCCTGTGTCAAATTTTTCAATTACCGTATTGGCTCGAATATGAGACCATATTTTTTTCCTTAAAATATATTTATAAAAACCATACTTATATTATATGCGCAGTCTAACTGTTTTATTTTTTTTTTTTTCTTTTAAACACCCTTCAAAAAATTCAGGGTTGTCTTATATTAGAAGCAGTCTTTTATTATTATTCGGGCCGATACGGTATTTGCTTTGTAGGTAAAGGTTATAATAAAAATAATTATTTAGTATAAAATTAAATCTAATTTAGTATTTTATCTTTGGTATAAAAACTTGATGCATTGATGAAATAATAAAAAAAGCAATTTTTTTAAATATAATTCATGTTACTTTAACAAGTTGTTGCTTTTGGCTCCCATTAAACGAAAAGTCATTAAACCGCGTATCGCCATCTATTGTCAAAAGTGAACAACTCAGTAGTTTATTTTTCAAATTAGCGTTTTTCCTCAAAACTCATTGAGGTTTTTCAAATCTAAACATTTAGTTACATTTGTTATTACTTCTGCTACTACCATTAGAAACAATAATAACTTCTTCAATTCAATAAGTGTACGTTTGAATGGTCGTTTCCACCAGGGAATCACTATAAATGAAAGGCGAATAAAATTTACAAATAGAAATTTAAAAACAAAAAATAACAAATCAAAAGCAGTAAATTTGTAAAATCAAAATGATAAGAATGTTACATTTACCTCTAATATTCCAAACTCACAAAAAATTTCCAATATACTTTTAAAGTGTTTTATAAAGCAGATTTAAAAGTACATCCTTAGAGTTAATGAATAATAATTTAATTTAATTTAATTTAATTTAATTTAATCAGATCAGAATATACAAGCAAATACAAACTGCCCCTACAGGTGGTAAAACCCAAGCGGGGGAAGGAATCAAAAGAAAAAGATTACATTTCGGAACAAATAAATCAAAATCAGATATTTAAAATCTTAAAAATAGAATTGGTTGGGTCATTAAAAATGTCTACATCTTTATCAAAAAGGTTTTTACATACAAAGTAACAAGTTTATACGAAGGAGTAATCTCACCAATATTTGTCCTCGTACTAGGAGTTATTAAAGTAAGACACTTAGACGACTTTTTCTAGGAACTGACAGCCCGATAGATGACAGAACCTCGGGCATCCAAACAGCCCCAGAAACAATCCTCTTAAGGACATTAAGGAAAATATTACCAATGAATGATATTGGAAAGAGTAAACACATTTATAAATTCCATATTGAGATCATGCTTGTTATATTTTTTTGAGAGAAAATTTAAAAACGCAAGAAATTTCTTTTGTAGGAGTAAAAAGTTTTGAGTGTGATGAGTAAACCAAATTAACACACCATATGTAACTTTAGGAACTACAATAGAAATAAATAACTTTACGATAGTTAATGGATTTTTGAAAAATGCGGTAAGACCTTTTCAAGAGGCCAATTCTACGGGAGACATCTCTTATGATGTTATCAATATGCGTGGTAAAAGATAAGTTAGAATAATAATAATAATAATAATAATAATAATAATAATAATAATAATATTTATTTATTTATTTATTTATTTGTCTATTTATTTATTAAATTCGGATAAAGGTCCCGGCATGTCCAACAGAGAAAAAACTCCAACAAAGGGGCATGCCGACCAAACAAACAAAAACACACCACAAACAAAAAGATAAAATTTAAATATTCAACCCAGACGAGTTAAAGAGGTCCAGTTCCCTAAATAAAGTTTTGTATAACCAACTTAAACGTTGGAGTCCCTAACAGAAAAATAGAATAGCTTATTATTCCGATTACGATGTTTTGGTACCAAAAAAAGAAACCTGGCCAATAAGAAATGGAGAATTCACAAGACCGCGTAACAGTTTAGATAACCATTTAATACATAGAAAGTTAATACAGCTTTGTATATCCAACAAGCCCAGCCTTCGACACTCTTCATTATGCGAATATTCAATATTAGATTGACCACGAGCAAGTCGGTATACAAAGCGTCATTGTACTCGTTCCAATTTTTCAATATGAAAGGAAGAACAAACATTCCAAACCATACAACAAAAAAGCAAACGAGGCAATACGAAGGCACGAAACAAAGAAACCCACACAGCAGAAACAACACAGTCTTGGTCTGAAAAAATACGAGAAATCAGTCCTACCCAGAAAAGATAACTTTTGGTGACCATCGCTACAAGCTTACCAAAAAGTAATTCATTATCAAAAACAACTCCGAGATCCAAATGAGAAAAGGCCCGGGGTAAAATATCACCATAAAAATCAAAATTAAAAATAAAATAATTTACCTTTTGGGTGTAATAATTTTTTTAAGAAGAAAATGAAGAAATTTATTATTTTTCGAAAAAGAACATTTTAAGCTTAATAATAATAATTTCAATTTCAACTTACGTGAACGCCGTGGCTTGGTGAGCTTTCACTAAACACCACTTAACTGAAGTTAAGCTACATCAGGCACGGCTAGTCACTATTCGTGATAGGCAATCTTCACCCCCCCCCATCCTCGGCTGCTGCGACCATCTTATAGCAGTCGTGAATCCAGATCCATCTAGGGATCTAACTCGTCGGCCTTTGGCCATACAGGCCCTGGATGGACGTATTGGATCCCAATTCATAAATAAAAAAAAATACAATTTATTTCAATTCGAATCAAGATAATTTTTACAAAATTTACAAGAATCATTCATATCATAAAATTTACAAAATTTAAAACACTCAAACAATGGAACAGGCCGAATCGGTGTATAAAAGGGATGCATTGGATCGCAAGTTGCAGCCAACAGCAGAAGTCGACTGAATATGGGTAAATCCAAGGATTTGACCGACTTTGAACGAGGCATGAACGTTGGAGCTCGACGGGCGCAGTATTGAGCATTTCGCAAACCGCGAACCTCCTCGGGTTTTCCCGTGCAACAGTGTCAAGGGTATTCCGTGAATGGCAGTTATGAACGAGGATGAAACAGGGCCGTGGATGAACGAGGCCAACGGCGACTGGCACGAATCATCCACAGCAACAGGACGGGAACAGCCCAACAAATTGCAGCGCAATTCAATGAGGGAGCATCCCAACCCATTTTTGAGTACACGGTGCGGCGCACCTTTCACCGAGCTGGGTTTAACAGCAGGTAGCCAGTATGGGTACCGTCGCTGTCACCGCAAAATAGGAAAGCGCACCTGCTAAGAGCACACAAGCATTGCCACTGGACACTGGATGAGTGGAAGAAGATCGCGTGGTCCGACGAATCGTGGTTCCTACTTCATCATGCGAACGGCAGACTGCGCATCTGGCGCAGACAGCACGAGGCCATGGACCATTCCTGTCAGCAGACAACCGTACAGGCGGGTGGAAGAGGAGTGCTTGTCTGGGGGTGTCTTCTCTTGGGACACACTGGGTCCTCTGATATCCGTAGACACATCCTAAATGCGACACACTACCTGAATATTGTTGCCAATCAGGTGCACCCGTTCATGATGACTGCGTTCCCTGGTGGTGACGGACAGTTTCAGCAGGACAATGCTCTCTGTCACCATGCTCGAATGGTCTTGGACTGGTTCGAGGAACATGACGCGGACTTCCACCTGCTTCAGTGGCCAACTCGGCCGCCCGGTCTCAACCCGATCGAGCATTTATGGGATGAAGTGGAGAGAAACATCCGAAGCCTTCCCACACTACCATCCAACCTGCACCAATTACGGGACGCTGTGATGTCACCCTAGGCTGCTATTCCTCCGCAACGGTTTCAATACCTTGATGAATCCATGCCAGGACATATTCAGGCAGTTCTCGCCGCTAATGAAGGCGCAACACGCTATTAGCGGGATGTCTCTAATAAATTGGTCGTTCAGTATATAAGCTTGAAGGAAACTCTTTTCATGAAGCTTCTTACTTCCAAATTTGAGCTTACATTACATTCAGATTGTGTTTTGTGGTCTTCCAATATAAAAAACTAGATTTAATTAAATTAAAAGATGTTAAATTAAGTATCCATCCTGGTAAGTTATTAAGTAAGTACGGAACATAAAATTGTCTTTCTTGCTTTCCAAAATTATTAAAAATCTGAGGCATGTCATAATTTATACTCTTCCGTAAAGAATATTCTTGTTTCTTACGTTTTAAGCAATTTTGAGTGAATACCATATATTCAAATAAAGTTTCGATTTTTAAAATGATGTTCTTTTATTGATGTTCTATTGAACGTTCTTGTAACTTAGTGCAGTTATTTGTTTAATGATTTTAGTTTGTATCTTAATAACACCTTTAAAATCTATTCCAAATTTATATATTAATAAACCATAACGCATACGTGATTCGAATAAAGAATTATAAATCATTTTTCTAATGTAAACAGGGCAATAGGGACTGATATGGTAGATTAGACATATAATCTTATGTAACAATAACTTCAGAGAGGAAATATGTGAATGCCCTTTATGATCGATAGAGCCCTCAATCTTCCACTAAGTAAAACCGCTTTTAAGCACGAAATCTCCTTAATTAAAAATATTGCTATAAAAAACGGTTACAGCTCTAGAACTGTTGTAGACCTGTTAAGAAAAAGGAAATTCAAAAAGTTTATTTCAGACACAACCACCTTACACACCGTTAAAGAAAAGAAAAAAATTATCTCCTTACCCTGTAATAAGTTTTTTATTAAAGGAATTAATTCGATCTTTAAACCACATAACATTTCTTTATCTTTTAGCAACCCGAACCAAATAAGATATTTCTTGGATAAACCCAAGGACAAAGTATCGCACCTACAGAAGTCTGGAATCTATGATACCCACTGTTCCCATTGCCCAATGGTTTACAAAGGTCAAACGAAACGCAATTTATCAACCAGGTTTAAAGAACACATAGACCACAGAAGATTCGGGAAAAGCAACCTTTCCGCCATAGCAAAATAGTCCATCGAGACTGGACATGATTTTTCTATCGATAATTTAAAATTGTTACATTCAATAAATAAAAAGCACCTGCTGGACGCTTTTGAAAGTATGGCCATACAAAAAACCAATAATAATTTACTACTAAATTCAGACTCAGGTCCTATTGGCGACTCAGCATTAATCCAATGGTGGACCCAACTGCCCAATCATTAATTTGTCCCCTTTTGGTGTAATTTCTCTGATTGGCCTAAAACCGCGGTCTTTTCGCTATATATATTCAGTTTTTCCGCTTTCCTACCAACGATAAGCCCGAGAGCCAAATCATGTCTCAGCGTGTGGAAGAAGGTATTGTCAACTTTGATGAAGTCCCGCAGCATTTAACGAAGTACAATATCGAGGCTGGAGAGATCGCCAACATCATAAGTAAACTGAAAAAGAAGAAGGCTCCAGGAAAAGACAAGGTGAGTAATAACGCCCTTATGAATCTACCAAAGAACTTTATTGACTTTCTCCCAATATCATTAGCGACTGCTGTAAATTTTCTTACTTCCTTGTGGGTTGGAAGAAATCTATTGTGTTGAGTATCCCCAAGCAGGGGCAAAATCCTGCAATTCCCGCGAGCTACCGACCTATTAGCTTGCTACCCTCGATGTCCAAGGTGTTGGAGAGAACGATCCT
>JAHWFO010039465.1:1190-11269 GCA_023313115.1 Rhysida immarginata | reverse complement strand
AAAAAATTACAGAAAGGGTCATTATTGCATCTCTAGAAACGATGTTATATGAAAGAAATCAGCTCATATAATTATTCAAACACACTTCGGAAAGAATGCAAATTGATAATTACATGGTCGTGATCAAAGCCGACAAAAGTTCAGCTGGGTAACACGCTGGTCGGTTTAATGCTCCAAATATTAATGAAGTGGCCATTGGTGATTGTTGGTGATCAATTTGACCAGCGAGATATCAAAATTATACGTCGCGATAATACTGTATAAACCATAAATGATATTCATCGTTCATATGATGTTCTGCAATATCCACTTATTTTCCACTTATGTTAATATCCAACAACGTAATCCTTCAACAGGTACTATAAACATTTACATTATTATTTTCAACATTTATAATATCTACTGTTTAAGCTGATATACCCGGTGTCACGTTCCAATTACGACCGCAGTGGAAAATAACTAACGTATGCAGAGTAAAACAAACAGACCTACATTTTAGTCAGTGAACCAACCACAATTGAATATTTTAATGAAAACCAACAAAATAATAAGTAATAGCTAAAGATGAATAAATGCAAAATAAATGAGTTTTCGGACAAACTTGTCTGAATTATCAAAATAAAATCTTAACGTAAAAAGATTCACATAATATCACTTAATCTCAAAGTGGGTTTTACTTTTAAATCAGCATAAGCAAAGATAAATCATAGCTCATAATATAGTTACATTACTTTGGATAATATGCTTAGGCGATAAATTGACATAACAACTCATTTGCATAAATTATGCTAAATAACACTAACGAAATCAAGTCAAATTCCTGCGCTTGAATTAGTAAGGATTACTTCATAAAGTCCACAGTTCATGCTTAACTAAAAGATATCCTGTTTCGGATTTTAAATATGCCCTTGATAATTTTTACATTAACACAGACATAAGTACGTTTTATAAAGCAAACTGCCTAATATCACAAATACACTCAAAATCCGTAATCAGTATTAAGAGTTCAGCAGTTCATAAAATATAAAACAACCAGCAATAACTGAAATGCGTTACAACTAAACTATTGCACTTAGTTAATCTTATAGACAGGTCTAATTAGATTAAGCCACTCTACTCTCGTTTCCGAGCACAAACTAGGATAATTTTGGCGAAATATTATTTTGTAGCACTAATCTCTGTACGGGAGTCGGAACGACTTTAACTCTTCTTTTGTCTACACACATAAAACGCACAACACAAATTCGTAATAATGCATGCGGTCTCACTCTTGCATTTAATTCCGCTTTAAGTAGCAGGGTAAGGCTTAACAGCTTCCGTAACGCCCCTTAAACAAGAGTTAATTAAATACTGCCTTGAAAACTACAACATGGCGGCTAATATTGACAAACAAACATTTCCGTTCGTACGGAACAATTTAATGTGCGTGGCGTAGCACTACCGCTGCAAAATAATAAACAATACAGTACTCACGAATTTCTTCTAAGCTTCATTAGTTGCTAATGCGTAGGTAGCCGACCCCATCTTCCATGAAGGCGTTTAGTCCTCGTGGGAAGGCCCCTGTCCAACGCTCATGCCGTAACACGAGCATTCGTGAATCTCCGGATATGGCACACTGTTCCTTCCAAAATTTCAGCTCCAGTCTCGTCAAGCAATTCAAAGGAAGTCCCACTGCAGGCTGATGCGGAATCTCCTGCCGTTCATTTAGCATCCTCTCTGTTAGGCTATGTTGGCATGGTCGGGCGTACTCCTTTATCGGCTTCCTTTCGCCGTGAACGAATGCAACTACATTCCTTGCTGCCTTCGCCTTCTCGGCGTTCGACGCTCTCGGAGCCTCATTACTTCGGTTATCACGATATGCAGCTCTTCTCTGTAAGCTTACTCCATTCCAACCTCCACACCCGTCTCCCCTCGTTCGCCAACTCCTCGTCTTTTTCCTCGCCAGACCACGTGTCCCGTCGCCTTCCGCTCTCCTCCTTTCCAACGGCGCTCCTCTATCTTTCTTACTTGAACATCCCGCCTTCTCCTTCTCCTTCTTCTCCGGTGGCGCCTTCTGTTGACAACAAGCTTTATTTTTGTTACAGCGTGGTTTGCTTCGCTGTAACACCCGGCATTGCTCAGCCTCTTTTTCGATGAAATATTGCAATTTCTAAATCTGAATCAGAAAAAATGGACATTATTCTCCACCTTTTTTCTCCTGCACTGTCTCAAACTCACTCAGCTATACACAACATTCCAACACGATCAGTTGTAGAACTGCTAAAGGGGCCATACTTGGAGAGGCCATCTATTGGGAGCATTTTAAAAGAATTTTTTTTTGATTCTTCAATATAAATTTTTACTATATTAATTCTAAGCTATTTTCATGTGTTCATTTTTTCTGTACATTCATTCACATCCAGATATTCTCAAGCTTCATCAAAAAAAAGCCCGAGCAAGGCCGGGTATATCAGCTAGTAAAGAATATATTTCAACTTCGGATTCAAATGTTTTTGGTTCATCTTTGGATTTTATGGTGTCTAACCATTATCAAAAATAGACTTACTAAATTAACACACAATTATAAATAATTTTTGAACTTATCTTATTTTTATCTTAACAAATTAATTTAAAAATAAAACCGTAAAATCGGTATGAAATATTATAACATACGAATCCTTCTTTTAAAAATAACATGAATTTAGCATGATTTTAGAAATATCATATTTAACGTAATTTTAACGTAACGTGCATTTAACATAATCGAAAATTAATAAAACATTTTTTAAAAATCTTGAATGGGATTTGAATGGATTTTCAGCCCTATATGTGTGATCTTCATCTTCATCATCATCCCACCAGTCGTCATCAGAATCCTTAAAAATTCCTGTTTGAATAATTATACAGTCGAACCTCGATAAGTAGATAGCCTCGAGATCGGAAAAAAATAGCCACTTATCCGGAGTAGGGGGTTTTCGTTTAAAAAAAAAGTACACTACTTAGTACTAATTGATTTAAACGGTGTCTAATGTTTAATTTAACAACATAAAATTATCATTACCACAAAACAAAAGAATGCGCTTCTGCATTCGCATTTGTTGATGGATTTTTTTCAACTACTAATCCCACAAGTCTCCTCTCGTGCTTTTTGATTTACCTCATAGAGTAAATTAAGCTAACTAAACGGTATATTTTAGAGAAAATTTGTGTTGCACCGAAAGCTGGGTGTCTTCACAGAAGGATGCTGTGTACTAAACTGCGAATGACAACCGACAATCGAACAGTGTAGTGTATCGGTATTGGAGTGGAATTTGAAGCATAGCTTCCATAATATCACTCTTCATAAACATATTTCAAAGGAAGCCTGATGTACCTACAAAGATCATCCACAGTATGAACGAATAAAATTACCTCCTCTTGGTGGAGGGAAATTTGACTGACGATTGTCTGAGCTAGGAGTATATCACTAAATAAAAAAGCTACACACACGAAGCCAGTGATCTGACAATCGAACAGTGAGGTGTATATTTGTTCAAGTGGGACGGAAGCAGTGCTATCACAAGGCTCACCCTTGCAGAATAAATTCCAAGTGAAATCAACTGAAGTAGACAAAAAGCCTGACTAACCCAAGAGGTCTTCCACATTATGAAAAAAATAATATGATTGAAGACTGTCAAAAAATTGTGGGGGGGGGGGGAGGGTAACATCTTCCAGTAATCCGGGAAGGAGACGTTGCCAATGTCTTCAAAGTTGACGTTAAGAATATGCCTCGGCTTTATATACCGGATGGGCAAGAAATAACGTGAGGTGTTCAGAGCTCGCTCTGACGTCCGATGTGCGGTGGCGCACCATCCTGCATAAAAATGGTAGAATCCAGACAACCCTTTTCCTGCAATCGTGGCATCACAAAATTCTCAACCCCATATCGGCATACCTGGCAGAATTGACGGAACAAGTCACCGGTCCACGGGGACGGATTTCTTCAAAAAAGTACGGGCCGATGATGAAAGATGCAGTAAAGCCGCACCATACTGTTAGTTTCGGAGTTGGCAAACACACTTGTGGATTTGATGCAGCCCAAATACGGCAGTTGTGGGAATTGATATCACCATTCAAATAAAAATGTCCCTCATCACTCCATAAAACTTGCCATGGCCATGCATCATCCACTTCCATACGTGCTAAAAATCTCAACGAAAAGTCAGTTTGGGTACGTTCATCTCCAGGAAGCAATTGTTGAACAGGTGTGAGTTTATAGGGATAAAATGTCAATATCTTATGCAATATTTTCCTCACCGTCGAATATGGGATATCTGTTTGGCGTGCTATTGCGTGTGCACTGCTGGTACCCTGCACAGTAGTCATCTCCTATTCCACAACAGCAGTTGCAACTTCTTCAACGTGTTGCTGCCTGATTCGTTTGCGTCCCCGGCCTGGTTGCACTCCTAGAGTTCCGGTAGATTCAAATCGTTCAATCATTTTCCGTAAGTTAGATATGCTCATCGGTCCTCTTCGTAACGTTTTCAATCGCCGGAATTCACGAAGGGCAGCACTTGCATTGTCGCTCTTGATAAAACAACTTGACTAATAACGTCCGGTCAGGCAGAGTAAGCGTCATCGTCAGGCCATTCGTTCGTGAATGATGGGAAATCCTCAGCCTTGCCTTTTATTGTCATGATTGCTCAACACGGAACGCGCTTATGCAAATGTATTCACTGTTTTCTTGAAATAAGCGCCCCCTATGGCGACTTTTGGTACTATTTTTGTTTTGTTTTTGCAGAAATCGAAACTGCATGTTCCACTAAGTATGTACACCACAATGTACTGCATTTGGCCTAATAGAATTCCCGCTAGCGAGCTCTGAACACCTCACGTTATTTCTTGCCCACCCGGTATTTTGTATACCATTTCATTTCCAGAAATCTGACTTCATACAGAGTTTATATTGTGGCTATTACAAGCGGAGTATGCATGTTGCACAGACTGAAAGGTTTGGCATTAAATTATTTGTTAACCAGTTTTGAAAATTCTCAGAATTCACATCTTCATGCTAATCACCGTACGAGTTCCAGATTTGAAAACAAAGCCAGCATTTTTAACTTATCTTTTCCCCCCCTCCTGCGTGAGCAATAAATCCTGCTCCTTTACTATAGTTTTCTAAAACTTCATTTTCATTGTCATTTTGCCAGCACTTTCCAAAAACAGCAATTATATGAATACAAGTTTTATCCAAATATATATGATGGGTTTGTTTTCTAATCTCTTCCAGAAATGATGTCGTGCTGCAACTATTTCAGGCTTCTCTACGATAACGCATCTATTAGATTTGCATTAATTTTTTATGCAAGCTCCCCTATTTGTTCTATCATGCTTATACTCACTCACCAAAAGTCATGGCACATCTGCCTAATAACGTGTTGGGCCCCCTCTGGCCCGGATAACGGCGGCGACCCGTCGTGGAAAAGAGTCTACCAGTCCCCGGAACACAACCACAAGCACTGCAAGCCATGCCGCCTCCACTGCACTCTATAACGATGCTGCATTTACCAGTTGTGTTAGTGATGACCTGACAGATCGTTCGATGACGTCCCACTAATGTTCAATGGGATTGCAATCTGGGGAACGTGGAGGCCAAATCATTGTCGTGAAGTCGGTAGCATGTTCCTCCAGCCACTGCCGTGTCACAAGGGCCGTGTGTGGGGCGCATTATCTTGCTGGAAGATGCCGTCGTCTGGGGGTAAAAGCAGTTCATGAAGAGGTGCAGGTGGTCCCCAAGGAGATCGATGTAGGAAATAGCACGCAGAGTGGATGTCAGATGCACTAATGGACACATTGCATGCCACGCGAAAACATCCCAGACCAATATGGAGCCTCCACCTGCCTGAGTGGTCCCCACCTGATAAGCGGGATCCATGGCTTCGTGTGGCCTGCGCCAGACACGTACATGGCCATCGGCCCGATACAGTTGAAACCGTGACTCGTCGGACCAGGTAACCCTTCGCCAGTCCTCAGCAGTCCAATGTCGATGTTGGTGGCCCAGGCTAGGCGTTGCCGATGATGTGCAGCTGTCAAGAGGGCACCCGTCGTGGCCTCTTGCTCCCAAATCCTGCAACTGCCAAGGTTCGCCGAATTGTCGTCACGGACACAATTGTGGGACGTCACTGGTTGTACCGCATGCTGATTTGAACCGCTGTCGCTCTTCGGTCAGCAGTTACAAGCCGGGTGACCTGGCGAACACCTCTGGCAGCAATAAGGCGTGGGCGGCCCGTCCGCTGTCCGACATGGGTTGTAACCCCTCGTTGGGTGTACTCTCGATAGACCCCTTGCAACAGTTGTGCGGGAAAATTGCAGTGTGCTGGCTACATCTGATATTGAGGCACTCATCCGTCTGGCACCAACAATCATTCCCAGTTCAAATGCGGATAGCTCTCAGCGTGCTGCCATTTCTGCAGTTAGTATTTCGCTCACAATGATTGTGTGATATCAAGAAAGTCTGTGCACTTGCATTCCGAGAATGGAAGCAACGGGATATGTCTCATTACGGACAGGGAGCCTGATTGGAGGGGTGTGCCATGACTTTTGGTGAGTGAGTGTATGTGAATCACCTTTATTAAGGTGTTATTTTTAAAATAACATAAAATTATTAATAATCTGTAAAATGTATTAATTTCACTTAATTAATAATTGCTCTTCTTCAACGAATTAATAATAATTTTAACGATGTTAATTATTATCTCATTCAGCAAAATATTGCTTTTCAGATAAAAAATTAAAAACTTACGAATTAATAATAAGATTTAGAAATTCAAACAGCTCTTTAAATTTATATCATTATATTATATGTTAATGATATAAATAAAATATATACACTGAAGAGCCAAATAATTATGATTATCCCCACAATGGTGAATGAATTCGTCTGGATCACGTGGAAGGGATGTAATAAAGTGGGAGTGGTATTTAACTGCTGCTGGAGAAGGTAAGGAATCGGTCTTGCACTTAATTTTACGAGTGATGGGAAAGGCTGCTGATCTAAGCGAATTTGATAGAGGGCAGATTATAATGACCGAAGACTCGGAACGAGTATCTCCGAAACTGCACGACTGGTAGATTGTTCACGATCTGTCGTTGTTAGTATTTATGCAAAGTGGATAAATGACGGTGAAACCAGCAGTAGACGCCAAGGTGTTGGACGCCCACACGTCATTAAAGAAATAGGACGTCGAAGACTGTCCCGCTTGTAAAGCAACATCGGCGCCACGGAGTGGCTCAGCTGGCAGCCCAATACAATGCAGGTCCAAGGGCAAGTGTTTCGGAACACACAGTGGGCCCCCACCACTCGTGTGCCTCTGTTGACCAAGCGTCATTGTCAACTACGACTACAGTGGGCCCGGAAACATCGACACTGGACATGGATAAGTGGGAGAGAGTTGCCTGGTCGGATGAATCACGATTTCTTATTCATCACGTCGATGGTCGTGTCAGGATACGCCGACTTCCAGGTGAAGAGTTGCTTCCGCCCCCCCCCCCCCTTTCACAGCAGGCCATACACATGCTGGTGGGGGCGGTATTATGCTTTGGGGGACGTTCTCATGGGCGGCTCTGCGACCCGTAGTTGTGGTAGAACGGACCATGAAAGCTGCGGACTATCTAAACATCACTGTGGACCAGTTGCACCTTTATGTGGCGTCTGTATTTTCAACTGAAAATGGAATCTTCCAGCAGGACAACGCTCCATTTTAACAAGGTTCGAATTGTGTTGGAGTGGTTCGAGGAGCATAAAGATCACCTAACTCGCCGGATCTTAATCCGATAGAGCACATTTGGGATGTCATGGAGCGGCAGCTCAGAGCTCAAACATCACCATGTGGGAATATCTCGACTTTGCGTGACCGCTGCTTAGACATTTGGTACAACCTGTCTCCAGTCATCTACCAAGAACTTGTGGCATATGCCAAGGCGAGTTGCAGCTCTTTTGCAGGCCAAAGGTGGCGCAACGCGTTATTGAGTAGGCGGTCATAATGCTTTGGCTCTTCAGTGTAAGTTCTGATGAAAGTAAGTTCTTATAGATAGACAGACTGAAGACGGGTGAAATACAGATGGAATACAGAAGAAATGTTGAACAAGGCACAGATATTGTAGGAAGGAAGGTGGTGCAGTTGGAAGACAGAAGAAATTTTGACAGAAGGTACAGTTAGGAGATAGAAATATTGAATAGGGTACTGATATATATGTAGAAAGATGTAGATGTCTTGATGATCTAAAGATACGGTTCAAAATTGGGAATTTAAGGAATAATAAATTTTCTCTATAATATAGCATTTAGTTAGCTTGATTTATTCTATGGATGACAGGAGACTTGTGGGATCAGTGACTGATAATAAATCCATCAACAAATGTGATTAAAAAAGTGGAATATTCTTTTGTTATGTGATAACTGATAATTATATATTGTTAAATTAAACATTAGACAATGTTTAAATCAAATAGGGTTGAGTAGTGTACTTTTTTTAAAAGAAAACTCCCTGCTGAAAGTGGCTATTTTCTTCCGGTCTCGAAGCTGTCCACTTATTGAGGTTCGACTGCATAATTAGTTAAACAGGAATTTTTAAGGATTCTGCTAACGACTGGTGGGATGATGATGAAGATGAAGATCACATATATAGTGCTGAAAATCCATTCAAATCCCATTCAAGAAAATTAAAAACTGTTTTATTAATTTTCGATTATGTTAAATGCATGTTACTTTAAAATTACGTTAGATTTGTTATTTCTAAGATTGTGTTAAATTCATGTTATTTTTAAAAGAAGGATTCGTATATTATAAAATTTCACACGGAATTTACGAATTTATTTTTAAATATGTCTGTTAAGATTAAAATAAGGTAAGTTCAAACAATTATTTATAATTGTGTGATTAATTTAATAGGTCTATTTTTGTTAATGGTTATAGATCAAAAAATCCAAAAATGAACCAAACACTTTTGAATCCAAAGTTGAATCCCCTTATAAGCATAGAACGAGAATCAAGAGCAGTATTGCTGTAATGTTTAAGCATTATACCATTTGGTATTTCAATGAAAAAGCCATAAAAAATTAATGTGTAAACAAAATGAAAAAATTATGATGGAATCTGATAAATCAAAATAAATAAATAAAATGATATAACTAATATAATAATGCATTAATTAAATGATAAATAAATACAAAAAATAAAATAAAATAAATAAAGCCAATAATTGATTAATTAAATAAAGTAGACTAAATGAATAAATAAAATAATATAAATACATAAATTAATAAAATAAGATCTTGTGAAATAAAAATTAAATTTAATCATTGCTCGGAAGACAAATGCATCAGCGAAAATCCAACAATATGAAATAATTCATTTCAACAATGGTCTTGAGCAAGAGCCGTACTCCCCTTTTTCTGTTAATCGAGCATTCCACTCAGGGCTCTAAATCTTGCGGTACAACTATACCAACCAACACTATCTAAAAAACAAGGCCTGTTCACTGCTTGCTGACTGTGTCATCAAGCGAGGGCTGACAATCCAACTTTCATTGTTTCAACAAACGAAAAAACACTGATTACAATAAGTGTTTTTTCGTTTGTTTTAAACAATGAAGATTGGATTGTCAGCCCTGGATTGATGACGCAGTAATCAGGCTTTGTTTCTTAGGTGGCGTTGTACCAACGCCTCCTAGAAAGAAAGCCTCACAACTGAAACATCACATATTGTTACATCATCATAATTCGACCATTGGTGACCGTATTTCTACCAATAGTATGCCCTAAATTTGGTCCACCTATAATGATGTAACAATGTATGATTTTTCAGTTGTGAGGCTTTCCTTCTAGCAGGTGTTGATAGTACGTTATAGCAGTATTGTTAAGCTTATATTGTTATGGCATTAAATTATGTAATGTCAAGAGATGTTTGTAAGACTTTTAAAAGTTACTAGAAGAGGTACCCGGCGTTGCCCGGGATAATTACACTTGCACAAACTTTTCCTTTCATTGTTAGTCATGAGATATTGATTGTTGGTTCATGCAGAGCGTTTGTGAATTGCGTGTTGATACCATTGTTGATACCT
>JAHWFO010039440.1:0-12728 GCA_023313115.1 Rhysida immarginata | reverse complement strand
ATCTGGTCCTTAGGATTGCCCAGCAGTTGCTTCATTTGACCTGGATTCCTGAAAGCGAGAGAGACATTAAAGGGCTTAAGTATCGAACTTATTCCGCTTATAAGAGCCTTGTTGTAGGGCAAGGAAATGATATTCCGGTTATTTATGTTCTTTTTAAAAGTAGTGATTCCTGTTAAGAACTTTTTAAACTAACTTTTTTTTGTTAGTTTTGTAGTTTTTCGATTGATTTTTTGTCCATTTACAAAATTAATTTTTAAGAGAAATTTGTCCCAATCCTTTTTGGTCATCAGATTGCTTAGTTTTAAATGCAACGCATAAGCCTTAGCCTCTGTAATAGTAAGTTTGTAGTTTAGAAATCCTATTTCCATGTTCAACCTTTTCTGTTTGACCATTGGTAATATATTTTTGAGGCTGGGATCTTTACTGTTCTTGAATTTTATACCTTCGATAAATTTAGGGAACACATTATTTCTTTTGCACGAATTTAGGAACCAAATGTCCAATAACAAAAAAATTGGAAGTCATCATAAAGCATCATAAATCACTTATTAACAAAGAGGTTAACAGGGATAATGTAATTAACCAAACAGATTTAACATTCCAGGACTCGGAACTAGATTTTCTATCGAAGGGTCTAAAATTCGCTATAAACAACAAAAGTCAGGACATTCAACAACTAGTTTGTAATATTGAAGGGGGAATAAAGTACTTACCCAACGCCCATAAAAATACTATAAGAGAACAATGTAAAAAAGCATTAGCTAAAAATTGGAACAATTACGAACCAGGTATTAATGAAAAGAAGTCTAGGGAAATTATTAAGTCTTTGAACGGCAAAGATTGCCTTTATCTTAAAAGTGATAAAGGTAATAATACTGTTCTTTTAAGTAAAGACGATTAATATACCAGGGTTGACAACCTAGTTGCAGAAGGTCCTTTTGAAGTTGTCCAAAAATTCTCCTTATCTAAATTAATTACAGAAGTTAAAGAGGTGGTTAAGAATAGTCCTAATCTAAATCCTTCCAACATCGCCAAAGGCTTAATTATTAATAATCCCGTTGTGCCAAGATTGTACGCCTTGCCCAAGACTCACAAACCTGGCAACAAGATGAGACCAATCGTCTCAAACATCGATTCTCCGACGTACCGGGTCTCTAAGTTTTTAGCCCAATTTCTAAAAACTTTGAAATTATCAGAATTCGATAGTTCAGTTACCAATAGTTTAGATTTAATTAGTAAAATTAAAAATAAGGTCTTAAAAGAAGGGGAAATACTTGTGTCATTCGACATTATCTCTTTATTCCCCAGTATCCCAATTCCAGAAACCATTAAATTTCTGAAAAAGATTTTGAAGAAGAATCAGATTCCCAAAAATATTGGAAAGGAATGTAAAACTTTAGTTAATTTATGCGTGAATAACAACATATTTAGTTACAAAAACAAAGTTTATAAAATGGTTGGGGGCACTCCGATGGGATCTTGTTTAAGCCCTATTTTGGCGGATATTTTCCTTAAAAATTTTGAGGACATTTTAAAATCTTCTGATTTCTACTTTCCGGACATTTGGTACAGGTATGTAGATGATGTATTCACGATTTTTGATACTACCAAATGTGACATTGGTTCGTTTGTCCAACACATCAATGGTTTCTTTCCGTCAGTACAATTCACGGTCGAGACTGAAAACAATCAGTGCCTTCCGTTCTTAGACATTAAGATTTCTAGGTTTAAAGAGTCGCTATCATTTGATGTGTATAGAAAACCTACAAACAGTTTAAACTACATACCTAATGATTCCAGTCATCCCTGGAACCAAAAACTTTCAGCTTTCATCTATATGATAGATAGAGCATTGAATATTCCATTGAGCCCGTCCAAATTTAAAAAAGAAATAGCCATTATTCAAAACATGGCCAACAAAAACGGGTATAGTTCCAAGCTTATTTTGGATTTAGATAGAAAAAGAAGGTTTAAAAAGTTCTTAACAGGAATCACTACTTTTAAAAAGAACATAAATAACTGGAATATCATTTCCTTGCCCTACAACAAGGCTCTTATAAGCGGAATAAGTTCGATGCTTAAGCCCATTAATGTCTCTCTCGCTTTCAGCAATCCAGGTCAAATGAAGCAACTGCTGGGCAATCCTAAGGACCAGATCCCACCACTACAAAAATCAGGCATCTACCAGGCTCAATGTAACCAATGCCCTATGATGTACAAAGGGCAGACATTCCGAAGCATAGAAACGAGATTTAAGGAGCATTTAAACCACACAAGATTTGGCAGAAGCAACCAGTCAGCCATCGCGAAGCATTCCCTGGATACGGGCCACGAATTCCATATGAATAGTGTGAAATTAATAAAATCGGTCAATAAAAAATACTTGTTAGATGCTTACGAAAGCTTAGCTATAAATAAAACGGATAAGCAGTTATTGTTAAATTCGGTCAGGGGCCCCATTGGTGAATCTAGTTTGATCCAATGGGTGGCCCAGTTACCAAAACAGTGATCACGTTTCGGGGGTTTTTTGTTTCTATTGGTATTGTTCACTATATATACCTTGCTAATTCAATAAACAAGTCAGTTCTCTCAAGAATCTCTTGAGGTTCTCCTTGTTTGCTGAAGATGAAAACAAAGCTTTCGAAAGACGTTTTCAGGTTGTATTGTTTTTTTTTGTGTTTTTTTTTTATTTCTTGTTAGTTGTGGTTAAAGAGTGTTGTGCTTTTAATCTGTTCATTAGTATGATCCACATAAATACTTATTTTGTTTTAGAAAATGTTTGGTTATGGTTATGACCCTTAGAAAGTTCTGCAGCATGGTGTTGGGTTTTAGAGAAAAACATTTTGTCTGATAATACACCGCTATCATTTCTAGCAACAATGTCAAATGCCAACCAGAGGCATTTGACATATTCGATGGAAATTTAACAGTATGTTATCCAAGTAAGCCATATCAAAGGCACTGACAATGAGATTGCCAACAGGCTGTCCCACTGAAATAGTGGCATTTGTAATGAGATTGTTAAGATATCTCAGGAAAATTAAGAAAATTGATTTATATGTCAAAGAAACAACCCCTATTTGGAAGGTGTCATGAGGCACTTAACAGAGGGAATGCCTTCTGGGAAGTATAGAACTGGGGTAGGTCATTATAACATGAAGAGAGGTAGTTTACTCCTAATGTTACAAGGTAGGGGAAATACAGGAAGATCCCAGAAAACTGTGTGGGAGAGGATGCTAAGTTTAAGCTTGTTGAGATGGCACCTGCTAGCTCACTGGCAGGACACAAGGTTATTAACAAGACTCTGGTAAAATGAAGGAAGGACTACTATTGGCCTTCGAGGTATGTGGACTTGGCTAATTTTACGTCCGATATGTCAAAGATGAAAGCTGCAGAAGGGAAGGACCCCATTCCAGGAGGGAATCAAAGGCCACTTTTTTTTTTCCAAAAACTATCAATAGATATAGCAGGTCCCCTGCAAGAGAAGGACGAGGGAATTTGCTTTATATTAGTATTTATAGGTGCTCTGGCTTGTTTTCCAGAGGCCATACCAAAGACCAAAAGGCAGAGATGGTTGCCAGAGTGATGATCGAAAACATAACATGCCGCTACGGATTCCCCAAGGAAATAGTTAGTGACAGGGGCACAAAATTTACCTCAAAGTTTATGGACATGGTATTTTTAAAATTTAGCAACATTTTACCACAGCATACACAGCCAATTAAAATGGATTGGTGAAAAAACTGAACCAGACTACTGCTGAGACTCAGCCATTTGGGTCTACGACAATTTGGTGGAAGACAATTTCGTGAACATCAATTCGGTGACCGTCAATTCGGTGGACGCGACATTTCATTGAACGTCAATTTGGTGGACGCAACAATTCATTGAATGTCAATTCGATGGATAACAATTTGGTGAATATGCAAATTCGATTGAGATTTTAAATCACTGAAGAAGTTTAGATATTTAACTAGTTGTTTGTTTATAATTTAAATGTTTTCATTGCAATAACATGTTTTATTAAAAACTTCCAGGGGTGTGAAGACTTTTTGTATATACTGTATGTGCTTACCTCAACTAGCATTAAGTGACATCAAAGTGCCAAATTCAAACCACTAAAATCTCTACATAGTTATGAAAAAAGTTTATATCATTTATAATAAATAAAATAACTTAATTGTTACTATTTATTATTTAAAGTAAATAATAAAGTTAATAATAATGATAACAACAATAGGAGTATCCCACCAGATAGACTAGAAGGAAAAGCTCGATGTTGCTCCCCAACAGGCCAGAGCCCAAAACGGGGTTAATGAAATTACATGAAAAATTAACAAATAACGAAACAAAATTGATTAATACCAAAAAATCATAAATCTAAAGCAAATAAAAAACGCAACCAAAGACAACACAAGAATTATATAAACTCAAGGACAATGATAATGAAATAAAATCTGATAGTAAAAACAAAAACTAGTATTAATAATAAGAGTAAAAAAAGGAGAATCTAAATATGAACTGGAAGCAAAGTACAGGATGAATTAAAAACAATAAGATAAAAAAATTACTAAAATAATAATAATAATAATAATAATAATAATAATAATAATAATAATAATAATAATAATAATGATAATAATAGTTATAATAATAATGAAAATAATAAACAAGTATAATACAATATAAAAAGTATTTTAATAAACAAGACTGACGTTATTGATCTCCAGATCCTTGTATACAGAGAAGAGACAATGGATACCACTATTTCTGCAAAACATGTTTTATTCATCATAGATGCACAATTTGGCTACTAGGTAGCCATCTTCAGTATGAATCAAGTAGCAATTGAATTGGGGAAGTATATAAATAATATATATAAAATATATATAATATATATAATATATAGTATATAAAGTATATAAGTATATATATAGTATATAATATATAGTATATAAATAATATATAAAGTATATAATAATATTAAACCGATCATAATAAAGAATAAGTAAAGAAAAAACAGAATTGGACAAGGAATAGGTAGATAAAAAGCGTGAACCTATTACCTTGGAAGAGAGTTATAGGTCAGAAAAAATTATTTGATAAACTTAAGCAGGGGTTTCCAACTTGTGAGGTCCATGGGTCCACCATAGAGTTTCAAAATATTGTCTCCCTGGTACCTCATGATCTCCAACAACTCCAGATAATTCAGTTTTCTACTATCGTCCACAACATGCAGAATCTTCACATGACCAGTCTTGATAATGTGCTTTAAGTCATGACCAGTCTTGATAATGTGATTTGCCATTGCCGACTTCACCAGTCAGTTATTTTTCATGTGTTCAAGATGTTCTTTAATTCGAGTTTCTATCCTCCTCTGGCTCTGGCCAATTTATTTATCACATGTTCTGCATTGTATTAGGTAAACTCTGGATCTTTCTTGCCTTGCAATCCGGTCCTTGGTACTACCAAGTAATCTTTTAAGAGAGTGATCACTTTTATATGCGACCTTTAAATTAAAGTTATTGCATATTTTCTCAATGCCTCTGTTCAGGTGTCGATTATAAGGTAAACTGAAAAACTTTAGGTCCTTCTTTTGGTTCTGTTTGAGCATCGTAAATTGGGAAATCTCCATCTTGAGAAGATGTCTCTTGATCGGTTTGTCTATGGTTTGGTTCTCGAATCCGTTATACCTAGCCGTCTCCTTGATCCTTTTGAATTCTTCTTTTCTCTTGTCCTGGGTCAAAGGGATGTTTAAAGCCCTCACAATTATGTGGTCGTATGCCCAAGGGGTTTTCAAAATATGTCAAATACCAATCCATCCAATCTCTGCTTGCAAGTATATCCAAGAAGGCTATTGACTTATTATATTCTTTTTCCAAGATAAAATTAATTGAGGGGCTTAAATTATTCAGCTTTTCTTTGAATAGGTCAATTTGATCTTTGCAGATTGCGAAAATGTCATCTACATACCTAAACCAGACCTCTGGGAAATAATTGAAATTGTTGTGAGCCAGGTAAGACATTCTTCAAAAACACATGCACCAGGAACCTATGCCCCAGCAATCCCCCACTACCATGACTCTACTGTTACCTAAGACCCACAAACAAGGCAATACCATGAGGCCAATAGTAGACAATACGGATTCCCCTACGTGTGGGATTGCCAGAATACTCAACAACTTTTTTAAGGAACTAACACTACCTGGTCACTCGTTTTCTGTAAAAAACAGTTTAGAACTCACCCAAAGATTGGTTAACTTCACTGTCTGAGACGAACTTCTGATGTATCTTTGATGTTCCCAAGCATTTCAATAGATGAAAACTTACACCACAATGATGTCCCCTTAGCTATGGTGAGAGATATACTTTTACTCTGTTGACTGGTTTGCTTTAACAACTATTTCCAATACGATAACAAGTACTTCAAAATGGAAAAAGCACCCCATGGGCAGCTGTTTAAGCCCTTTCCTAGCTAATCTTTACCTAAATCACCTCGAAAATCTTGCTCACAACAATTTCAATTACTACCCGGAGGTCTGGTTTAGGTATGTAGATGACATTTTTGCAATGTCTGGTTTAGGTATGTGCAAAGAAAACCTCAATAACTTAAACCCCTGAATTAATTTACCTTGGAAAAAGAACATAATAAGTCGTTACCCTTCTTGGACATACTTGTGAGCAGAGTAAAGGATGGACTGGTATTCGACATATTCCGAAAATATAACTATGTTCCGTTATACATTCAGAACGATTCTAATCATTGTTACAGACACAAACTTGCGACATACAACCACATGATGGTGAGGGCTTTAAACATCCATTTGACCCAGGACAAGAGAGAAGAAGAGTTCAATATGATCAAGCAGGTGGATAAGAACCAAACCATAAACAAACTGATCAACAGACATCTTTTCAAGATGAAGATTTTCCAATGTTCGACACTCAAACAGAACCAAAAGAAGAGCCTAAGGTTTTTCAGTTTACCTTATAATCGACACCTGAGCAGAAGCATTGAGAAAATATGGAATAACTTTAATTTGGTATCCAGACAATTGCCCCCTGGACAACTGTCACCCAGACAACTGCCACCCAGACAATTCTCACCTAGAATAATTGCCACCTAGGACATTCACCACCCAAAATGCCTCAGACACAGCACTCTAATTCAAGAAAATGTTTTAATTTAAATTTTGAACAAAGTTTTAAGCAAAAAAAACTTGAAATTTGAAATTACAAAGCAAAATATGAAATATAAAATTTTTTCAGCTATGGTAATACAGACACTCAGTGACGAAAATGTTGAGGGTAATAAAAATAAAGAAAATATTAATAAAGAAAATAAAATCTTCGGGGTGGGGGTCGCAACATTCAAATCTCCACCCTTCCCGATTATTCCATTCGATGGCTTTTAAATATGCTATTCTATTGTGCCTTTTTTGTGGTGATTTCTTCATTAAACTCCACTCCTCATTTTCATTTACATAAAATTTATAGTATATACATTAATTCCATATAGGAAGGCAGACTAATTTGAGAGATTTTGAAAAATTGCCATTGGAGTTAAACACATTCGTTTGTGTACAATTTCATCATTTACAAACTTCATAAAGAGTCGGAATAAAAAATTTTTGACTATAATATTAAACATTCTTTTTATTATCATTAACTGAACAATGCTGCAGCAACTTATTGGAATTATAATTTACAAAATTAAATTAATTGCACTTTTTAAAATTTTTTTATCAAATTTAATAAAAGATATTTAGGAGAAGGCGGATTTTAAATGGAGGATTGTAAGCAAGGGTGGGGCAATCCCACCCCCTCCAGTCTTGTAAGAATACAAAACCACCAAATTTCAAAGGAGGAAAAAAGAACCCAAGTACAAAACCCCCATAGTAAAACACAGATACAAAACCCCCAGAGATAAAAAACTGTGGTAAAAACTTCAAAGAGGACATAAATCCAAATGAAGCCTTAATTTTTTTATAAATTTTTTTAATAATTTTTAGATCAGTTTTATCGAGTTATCTGAAAATTTACTGAAGTTTTTTTCTTGTCTTTTAAAAAAATGTTTTATTTACTGAATAAAAATTTTTCTAATCTAGTTAATTGTTCTTATTACGGGAATTTTTCCTACAGTCGGAATAATTTGATGTTGCACCACATAGTCTTATGCCGCAAATATAAAAATAAGTCGGATAATGAATTGGTCATAGTATTATATTTCTTAATGACATTAATTGGACGCTTTACAATACAAGGTTGAATTTCTGTCGACATTTTAATAAATGAAAATGAAAACATATGTCAGCGCCACTGATTAGCACTATAGAAATATCTTTAAACATTTTAGGTTTTACTTCGTAAATATAAATAGATAAGACTTTTTATTATAAAAATATAAAAATAATATATTACAGAGATGAGTGTAAAGTCATATGTTCCTCTCTTTTATTCTTCTAGCTTGTTGCCTTGACCCCACATTCCACTGACTTTTTTTTCCTGCATATACCCCCTCCATTTTCTTTTTTTATCTTTCTTATTGGCCGGCCAGGTGGCCGAGAAGGCTTTCTAGTTCTCGAGTCCGCCTGGTCGTGGGTTCGAATCCCGCCGTGGGCATAGATGTTTGTGTTTGTCCCGGGCTGCGTCCCGGGATGTTTTGTGTAAAAAGCGCAAAATGACCTTAGTAATCAACGCCAAAATTTCTAATAAACCAACCAACCTTTCTTATTGTATTTTGTCAAGAACATATGACCCTCCCCCCCCCTTCATCTGTTCTTGATTTTCTCCTATTTAATTTTTCACTCGTTTATACTTTGGGTTAATTTTCAGTGTTAACTTCTGTTCTGAAGCATCAATATCATTCAGCTTTTAAATTCTTATAACGTAGGTCCAAATAATTTTTTTATTCTATATTAGAATTAATAAAGAATAGCTGATGAGTGGACTGAGAGGATTTATTTAAACGCGTTTAAATGAAATATAAATAAAAGTTGGAAAGAAAATGAAAATTCCCTGGGATTGAAACAGGAATCTTTGGCTAATTGCGCCCACACTGATCAATTATGCCATTGTTGACTGTAGGCTCTTGGCTTAATTTTTCTTTTAAATCTAATGTCATATCAACCCGGATTCACAACAATAATAAACAAACAAACAATTCAAACAATTATTTTGTTCAAACAAACACATTTTATTAATATTTTTAATAACGATATCTTTTAATTTAATAATAATAATAATAATAATAATAATAATAATTATTCTTTCCGCCACTGGGGTTATTCCACACACGCTACACAAAAGCCTGTCAACACTAAATTTAAACCCACACTTATACAAAACCTTACAGAAAGCCACAATTCTAAACACATGTCACATAGTAAGGAAATTCCTACACTCAAACATCAATACTCCCACGAGTGGATAACTTTCCCTCCCTCGCATTTGAGTCCCTTGGGCTTTGGCCCTCTTCTGGGTCCGCCTCTGGGATTGACTTCCGGACTTGATCCGAGTTTGGTTTCCCCAAACAATGACAATAATAATAATAATAAATATCGACACACAACGACTCATAATAAACATTGACACACATCGACTCACAATAAACATCGACACCTCCATGCGGCCTATATTGATTACAAAAAGGCCTTTGATAGTGTCCCACACTCATGGCTTTTATATACACTACGATTATATAAAATAAACCTTACACTTATCACATTTTTGAAAGTACAACGTTGCATTGGAGAACTACACTACACCTCACACTCAACAGTGAAACCATCACGACTGACAAAATACAGATAAACCGGGGCATCTTCCAGGGTGACTCACTGAGCCTACTCTGGTTTTGTCTTGCACTAAATGCACTTTCCAACAGACTGAACAGCACAACTTACGGCTACAGAATTAAACATGATAAAAGCTGCCACTACACGCTTTCACACTTACTCTACATGGACGACATGAAAATCTACGCATCCACACAAACACAATTGTACCAATTACTTGACATTACACAAACTTTTTCAAAAGACATACACATTCAATTTGGCTTTGACAAATGCAAAACCATTCACATTGAAAATGGAGTACTCAAGGAAGGGGGCTTCAAATTAGATGAACCAGATCACATTGCTGCTATGGAAAATGACGAATTTTACAAATATCTAGGATTTAAGCAAGCCAAGCTTCTGGAGCACAAACACATAAAGAATACTCACTAAACAACATCTTCATAGGCTAGAGACAATACTTAAAACGCACTTAAATTCCAGAAATTTAATCAAGGCCATCAATACTTATTCCACGCCAATACTCTCCTACTCCTTTGGAGTCATACAGTGGACACACACAGATCTTGAGGGACTTGAAAGGAAACAACGTAAACCGCTTACAAAGCACAGAAAGTACTATCCACATGCAGCTATTGAAAGGCTCACCCTGCCTTGTTCAGAGGGAGGCAGAGGTCTTATTGACATAATAGATCTACACCAGAAACAGACTCAGTCACTCAGAGAATTCTTTCACTCTAAACAACACACATCACCATTACACAAAGCAGTCTGCATGTCTGATACAAAATACACACCTCTGAATCTGAACAGCATGCAGAACACCCATAACATTCCTATAACATACACTAAACTTCAATCATGGCTCGGAAATCAACTCCACGGTAGACATCCTTGTGGCCCCAACCAGCCGCACGTCGACAAAAAAGCGTCGAACTTTTGGTTGAGTGAAGGGAGCCTCTTTGGGGAAACTGAAGGAACCATGATTGCCATACAAGACCAGGTTATTAACACTAAAAGATACAGAAAACATATTATCAAAGAATCGACTGACGGGTCTTGCAGGAAATGCCATATCGCAGAGGAAAACATCCAACACGTCATATCCAGTTGCAAAATACTCACGCAGACAGATTATTTACACAGACATAACCAGGTAGCCAACATTATACATCAACATCTAGCTAAGATATACAAGCCAATGGACATTCACACCCCATACTATAAATATATCCCCGACACTGTCTTAGAGAACACCACACATAAACTATATTTTGACAGAGCTATAATCACTGACAAAACTATCCCTCATAACAGACCAGACATTACACTAGTAGATAAGCAAAACAAAGTGACTTACATAATTGACATCTCCAATCCCAACACACACAATTTACAAAAGACATACACTGGAAAAAATCACTAAATATACAGATCTTGCACATGAAATAAAACGCCTTTGGGGAGTTAACAGAGTACACACTGTTCCTATCGTTCTTTCTGCCACTGGGGTTATTCCACACTCGCTACACAAAAGCCTATCAACACTAAATTTAAACCCACACTTATACAAAACCTTACAGAAAGCCACAATTCTAAACACCTGTCACATAGTAAGGAAATTCCTACACCCAAACATCAATACTCCCACGAGTGCATAACTTTCCCTCCCTCGCATTTGAGTCCCTTGGGCTTGGCCCTCTTTTGGGCCCGCCTCTGGGATTGGCTTCCGGACTTGATCCGACTTTGGCTTCCCCAAACAATGATAATAATAATAATAATAATTAAATTTTTTAATAAATTTTTAATAATTAAATTTTTTAATAAATTTTAATAATAATGTAACAACATGAGGAGGAGTATCCCAACGGGTAAACCGGTGTTGTCCCCCAACAAGCCGAGGCCCAAAATGGGGTTAATGAAATTACATAAAAGAAAAATAAAAAATATAATCAAACATATGAATAACCTTAATTAGTACTTGATCCAGATTAAAGAAATGAAACACAAAATCGATTATACAAAATAAGGCAAAAGCCAAGTCACATGAAAACAAAAAAGTAAGAAAAGAATTAGGGAGAACGAAAATAGGTTAAAAAATGTCAGGTTTAGGATCGGCTAATTTAAACCTCACGTCTAAAAATTTAGCATTAGAGTTGTAAAAAATCGAAAATGACGAACAATTTCGATGACGGATGGAAATGAGAGTACCATTAAATATTTTTTGTAAATAATTTTAAAAAATGTTGATCAGCCATACTCTTCAAATCCTGAACTGGAACAAAAAAATTGGATGAAGATGATAGGAATTTAACAATTCTTTTCAATTTACTATTCAACAGAGTAGACAGATAAAAGCTTCGAATAGACCAAATTATTATCCTATAGTTAATTCGAGAAAGAACGAGATGATTGTATAACAGATAAAAAGTATACCCCTGAGTAAAAAATTACGTAATCTATAAAAAATACCAAACATTTTAGACGAATGATTAATTAAAAACTGAATATGATTATTAAAAGAACCTGAGTCATCATATCTAATGCCAAGGTCCTTAAATGATTTGGTACATTTGAGGGGAGTATTATCAATATAGTAAGAATAGATGATAGGAAGATCTTTTTAGAAATAGACATATAGATGGTTTTATAGATGGTATATTAATTTGTAGACGATTCCGCGTAGACCAGGTTCGAGGTTACATACTTGCTGTTGTAAAACAATGCAATCAGCTAAAGATGTAATTTTGTTTGATATTTTATTATCGTCAGCTTACACCAAAAATTAACTTTATTCGTGTCAACATAGAAGCCAATATCGACAGGGTGTTTTTGAATTGAGTACAGATTTTTTGGGAGATGTTAGAAGAGGTCCTTAGAAGTATTTTTTGTCATATGAACATGGGGTCCCCGCAGCTCCGTTTACTT
>JAHWFO010039420.1:352846-364179 GCA_023313115.1 Rhysida immarginata | reverse complement strand
CTCAGAACATTTGGCAGCAAAATGTGTTGGCTTCAACCATTTCCTATGAGGGAGATAGTAGGTTTCATGTTGCAGAAGATGAAATTGCTAAAAAGTATTATTTACACCCTCTGTAGGGGATTCTACAAGTGTTCCTTTAATTGTTTTGAGCAGTGTAATAGGCTTCGCAGTCTGGGCATTCGAGCTCATATACACCACATCGTTTGTAGACGTTCTCCTCTTGGATCTTCTTCTTAGGGTTAAGGAAGTATTTGCTATTATTCATAATTCTATAGGCTATTCCCAGGCCATGCTCCTGAAAAATGTTGGGTGATTTTTCTGATGCTGGGATTATTGTAAGTGAAAGTAGCAAAATCTCTCTTGGTTTTGATGGCTTCCTTTCTCTGCTGTTTTAAGCTCCTCTTGACACCTTTCAGGATGGAATAAGTTATGTGTTTGGGGAATCCGTTGAGTCTCGCTAATTCAAAGGTAGTGGCGATTTCTTCTTTCCTAGCTTTTTTTGGGTAATGGGGAAAGTCAGAGCCCGATGGAAGTTCTGTCTGATGGCAGCAGTCTTATGTTGCATAGGGTGATACGAGTGGAAGGGGATAATGTTCGCCGTGGTAGATTTCTTTCTATGTATTTCAAAATCAAATCTCATCGTTTGGAGATTCTTACTGATGCAGAGGTCCAAGAAATTGATTTTTCCTAGGTCGTTTTCCTTTTCCATGGTGTATGTGATGGAATTGTTAAACTGGTTAAAAGTGGACAATATCTCTATGTCCGTGCATACACTATTGTCGTAAATGATGAAGGTGTCATCGACATATCTCTGGTACATGACTATTTTTCCTGCTTGGATTAAATTTTGTATTTGGTTGTTTTCAGTGTGCTGGAGAAAGAACTCGGAAAGTATGGCGCTGATAGGAGATCCCATCATTACGCCTTCAGGGACTTCAAAATATTCTGCATTAAAGCTAAAATAGTTTTGCTGTTGTAGTAATTTTAGTAAATTCTGTGTGTCTAGTCTTTCAGTCTCGTCGGAAATCATCTCCTTTAACTTCTTATTAATAATTGAAAGGGTTTCTTTGAACGGGATATTGGTATACAGGTTTACTATATCAAGTGAAGAATTCCTTAGACATTAGCTTCATATCATCATTTAGAATGAAGTTCTTTACTGTGAAGAATTCCTTAGATATGATTAATAAGCTAAAAAGCTTCATGCACTACCACACTACAAACGTAATGTCAGTCAATGGCTGGATGGACAATTAGCAGGTCATTGGATTGGCCAGCAGGGTCCTGTGGAGTGGCCACCACATTCCCAAACCTCACACAGCTATTTTACCCATGGGGCCACTTGAAATAACTTCTATACGATGTAAAATTCCAAAGCAAACGTCACCTTCAGAAACACATCCTATAAGCCTGTGACAGCATTACCCCTGACTTTCTTGTGGACGTGAATAATGAATGAATACAGCACTTTGAACTCCATGTCCAGCAGCAACAACACCTTGAACACATTTTTTAGCTGCTGCAACCCAGTTTTCAGTGTCAGTTTTTATTTGGAAAGTGTTAAGTTTTGGATAATAACTTGTGAACTATAACAGATAATGGATATCAGGTTGCAGGAATGTTTCCTAAGAAAAAAACTGGTGTTATTTGATATGCAACATGACCCACTTCCCATTAATAACATCATGGTGAACTATCAAAATACATCAGATTTATTAAATTCCTTCCAATATTGCTACAACAGGACCCTATTCTTTCCTCTTATGCAATCACTATTACCCTTTTCATTTTAACACCAGAATGATGATAGAAATTGGAAAAATGTGAGAAATTTAAAAAGCATGACCCAATAAAAATTTATTATAATAATTTCAGGATAATTTTGGAAATTCTCCCAATATTATCACGAAAACTGGATGGCTTACAGGAAGTATATAGACAGTTCCATTCCAAGTATCATTCCAATTTATGCACACATACATCCATTAGTTTCATTGAAGGCACTAAATAATACACAAATATTTAAAAAGCTTCTTACTTTTGCATCAGATGAGCAACTTCCATCAGATGAACTGCATATACCACTAGACACTATTAAAAAATTAAATAAGTAAATATTATCAAGATTGAATATAAATGTGCAAGCAATGTGATCAACTTACCTAAAACTTTAATAAAGCAATAGTCATTTTTATTTGTATTCTGAACTGCTTCAATCTTTCTTTTAATTTTCCCATCAGTTTTTGTTTCTTCAACCAAAAGAAAATCCAAAGCACCCTAGGAGAAACAAATTAAAAAACAAACAAAAAACAAGAGAAAGTGGGATTAATCAGTTAAAAAAATTGTGTGTGAATTTTTAGAAAATTTCTGATAAAAGTTCCTTACATCTTGCAGAATATCATAAAAGGCAACTTGAGAGATGTTATTTAAGTCAGATAATAACTCCCATTGTGGCTTAAGCTCCCGATTATAATTGATACAATTTGGGCATGCAACGTTCTTCAGCAAAACTGCCCGTTGGATTTTTTTAGAGCTTTAAAAAAATATTTAAATACTATCAATTAATTAATATTTAAGTTACAATCAAACATAAATATTCTTATCATAATTTTTATGTTGGTATTTATTTCCACTTTTTTTTTATAAAATCACATCATAGTGGTTTAAAATTATCAGGTTCAATGATTGGTTTGGTTTGTTTGGTATTAACGTCCTTTTCAACTGCCATGGCCTTTTCAGGACGGCGTTATAGGGGCCGCAAATTTTGCCTCGCAAGGGTTCTTTAATGTGCAGCTGGCAAACCACTACACGGGACCAATGGTTTTACTTCCCTTTCGAAGGAAGTGCGTGATCTCAGATTCCCCCCTGAAAAAATCCTCGTCGTCCTCGGCTGGAGTCGAACCCGCGTCCTCAGGCATCAGAGGCAATCACGCAACCACTGAGCCACCAAGGCTGATTAGGTTGAGTGAAAAAAGATTTCAAAATACCTATTCAAAGTCTTCTAGTAAAATTTATGTATTACTAGCTGGGGTACCTGGCATTGCCCAGGCTTAGCATAGAGGGAACAGTGTTAATCTGTTTCACTTAAACACCCATAATTGTTTCGTGTATATACAAAGACTTATGTTTTCTGGTGCTGGGTCTCGAATCCCAGACCTCTCACCCAAGGTTTGAGTGCGCTTTTTGGGTTTTTTTCCTTTTCTTGTATTTGGGCAGCCAAATCAGTCAATTGTTTTTTTTATGGTTTCTAGAGTGTTAACAATTGGAGATTTAAAATCTTCAGAAACTTGACAACTTAAACATGATGAATTAACATGAATGTCTTCGGACTTATTAGCTAAGCAAACAGTTTCCTCAAAAGTTTGAGGTTGTCCTTGTGCCAAAAACACCCTATGATTAGGGAGCACAGTTTCTCGGAATCTCTCTAGAATTAATTCTTTACGTTTGTCTGCCCAACTAGGAGTCTTATGTATTAAGTTTTTCCAAAGCACCTCCAATCTACAAGCATATTCATTTACAGTCTCTGTTACCTTGCTGAGCATTAATAAAATCCCCTAAAGGGTCCCCTCTAGCTTTCTTAAAAGTCATTACCTTTTTAAAAGAGTCAAGAAATTCAGAATATGTTTTTATTTCATAAAGTCTATGCTCGCACAGCTTCTTGGCGGCCACCCCTTTCAACTTTGCTCTTATAATGCTTATTTTAAGGCGATCATCCCATTTGGCCATTCCAGCCACATCTTCCACTATTGATAGAAAAGCTTCTAAGCCTAAATTACCCTCCTCCCCAGAGAAGGTAGGTATCATGTGAGAATAGCCAGCCACGGTCTGGGACTCCAAATTTCCCTCAGACACATTTTCCCCCTACGCAACAACGCTATCTTCCCCGTGGTCCGGTTCTCCTTCCATTTTCGAAAACTTTTGTGTAATACCTATGTGTTCTCCACCCACTATTGTCCCTGTTCGGGCGCCATTGTGATAGAAAGATAGGACAATAGTGAGCAAAATAAGGAGAAACACATAATACAAAAGAAATCGTGATTTTATTGTAATGCAAACAAACTTCATACAAGAGACTATGTCTTATTCATAAAGGCTTATTTTGAAAGACAAAATCTTGTTAAAACATAAATACCACTTAATACATTTGTATCAGTCAATCTAATTAAGTAAATAGGCCTAAGCAAAGATACAATAAGTTACATTCATAAAGGCTTGTTTCACAAGACAATATCTTATGAAAACATAATTACAACTCAATATATTTGTATCAATCAATCGAATCAAGTAGATAGGCCTAAGCAATGACAAAATAAGTTACAATATGAGAGCAAAATAAAAAAAAAATATATAATGAATAATTTACAATTTGTTACAAGTCTTTGACACAGAACCCTAAAATGCAATAAAATCAAAGTCAATTGTCCCTTCTTAAAGTTCAATCAGTTCATTTCTTCAGAGTGTCAATAGGTCTAAGTATTGTCCGCACCCCACGAGAAGACCGCTGAGTTGCTTAATGTGCTCGTATGGAATCGCTGCAGTTGCAGATGAATCTATTCATTGTTGGGGGACAAACAACCAAATTTAAGTCGACCCATGTTTCATCGATGTAAACAATAGGACGATTTTCTTCTCTTATTTTTTTCATATTTCTCAGGTATCTACCTCTCCATGCAAACGTTTTCATTTGTATGGGAAAAAGGCCAGAACTCATTTTTGCGCTACTTGATTTTAGCTCTTTTCCTCCCTTCATAACTAAGACTGATCTGCAACTACCAGCGACACCATACGAGCACATTAAGCAACACAGCGGTTTTCTCGTGGCGCACGGACAGTAAACCAAGTTCGATCTAGGTAACCTTAAGCCTAATCACTTACGATCGCTGAGCTTCTTCCCTTGAGACATGAGAATTGTAAGTAGCTAGAGCAGCATCAATTTAACCTGTTGTTTCACAAGAATGAGCACCAGTGCTCATTGTTTGTTGCTTCCTTCCTTAAATATCATTTTGAAGCTGGCGCTTTGAACTCTGGTAGGATTGAAATGCTGAAAACACGTGCAGTTGAACACAAGTGCATCTGATTGGTCTATACCCTGTCTCAGCTTTAGCTGAGAGTGACGTCACGAGTGAAGCGGTTACAGTTCGTCTGCATGAAGAAATAGTTCGAATAATTTTCTGTATAAAAAATTCAAAATTCTTTCTGCAATCACATTTCATATCTTTTCTCCTCGATATAATAAAAATTCAGCGGATAGAAAACCCATTTGACGAAACTAAAAAAATTAATAAATAAATACATAAAATGAAGCCAGTCTGTAGTCGAGATTTTTTTATTGTAAAATGGCGGCGTCTTGTTCCTACGTGAAGAACATGAAAGAGATGTGTCAGAAATGAAAGATGATCGACTTTCCACCATTAAAATATTTTAAACATTATTTTAAAAAAATGATATGTGACAAATACCATTAGAATTATTGTACTTTCGAAAAGCCACCTGATTATAGGACGGTCTAACGTAGTACTAATCTAGCGGCGGAAGGATACGATGTTGTGCACTATGTCCGGTAAGCAACGTACTTCTGTGACGTCACTCTCAACTGAACCTGAGACGGGGTATAGGTGGCTGACATTCTTTGTAATTGGTCTAGTGCACTCAGAGCCCTCTGGTGGCTAAGTCTTTAAGTTCTCACTTGATTTTCGAGCGGGCAAGAGGCAGAAACCAAATATAAGAGTTCTGTTAGGCCTAATACACTGGCGATAAATTAATCTCATGTCTCAAGAGGAATAATGTACATAAAACAAGATTTGACAAAAGTCATGAATTACACAGAGGTCCATCGACAAGGTAGGAAATTAAAATATGTTTTTCTTTTCCTTAATTTTTTCTTTGAGGAACTATAGTAATGGAGCATTATACAGTTTGAGATCGTTATTTTCGATCATAACTGACAAAAGTTTCCTTTTGTCACAGTATCTCTTGAGGAAGTCAAAGCTAGGACGATTAATACTGGACTTGACACTCCTGTAGAGCGAATGCAATACAAATGCAGACCAGAAAATGATACCCTGAGGTGAAATTTGTAAACAGGACATACAAAGTGCAGGAGGAATATCGTGGACTTGTCATGCAGGAGGAATTTTAAATGTTTTGTTTTTTTACCCAAGAAGCTAAAGTACATATGAATTTATATAATTTGAAAAGTTTCCAGATCAGTAAATTTAACGAAATTTTTATTTTCTGTATAGATAGCATTTTTATTAATAAGTTATGTCAATAATATGGATTTATTTGCAAAACTGTATCTTGCAAATTTTTTATAATGAAATCCAAATAAGCTACAGTTGAAAATGATTTATATGAGCACCCAGATTACAATTAATTTTACTAATTTAAAAATAAATTTAAAAGTCTAACAATTGAGCCATTAAAACTAGATGGTGTCATCATATAAAAATTATTAAATACTGGTTTCAAAAAAATCAAATAAATTTTTTTTCATCAAATACAAATAACTGCACTTATTGTTTTCTACGTCCTTTTGAAAATTTTCATCATCAGGAAATCAATTTTTAGTTTCTCTACGTCACTTTTTGGGCAGCATTAAATCTAAATATGGCGTCAGTGTCAAGTCCAGTATTAATCGTCATAGTTCAAAGCATTGGCTAAACGATTGGTCTTGTGCAACTCCATGCTAGAGTGGTTAGCAAATCAGGCGGCCGATTTCTATGAGGAAAGAGTTCAGAAGTTGGTTGTACGATACGATAAGTGCCTTAACATAAGAAGAAATTACCATATATACTCGTGCAGAAGCAGAGTTTTTTTTTGTTTTTTTTTCTCCAAAAAATGACCTTAAAAACCACATTCAGAAGTGGTTTGGCCATGATCACTGACGAAATTTCAACCTATGACTGATAACACACAAGTAAACGGAATTTATATAGTCGTTGCAGTGCTATTAAAGTGACCAATCGGTACTTCAGGGCAGCAGTGCCCCTAGGCAGAGACTATTAAAGAA
The DNA here is from genome assembly GCA_023313115.1 of Rhysida immarginata. Classification (NCBI taxonomy): domain Eukaryota; kingdom Metazoa; phylum Arthropoda; class Chilopoda; order Scolopendromorpha; family Scolopendridae; genus Rhysida; species Rhysida immarginata. Next base: position 357,167 of record JAHWFO010039420.1, on the reverse strand, counting down.
GCCCATTGGCTTTGTGATATCTTGATAAATAATATCAAGAGTTTTATCTTATACTAAGGGTCAATAAGAGGCAAGCGTGAAGTAACAATAAACAAATTTAATGTAACAAGTATAAATTAAATAATACAAAGGATAATTAGAATGGCAGTTTCTTGGATAATTCAACATAACTTAAATACTGAACCCATCAAGGAAATTTTCTTGTACATAAAAAGAACGTTACTGGCTTTACAATTAAGCAAACTAAACACACCAGAATTGAAGTCAATAATCAATTAATAATGTCCCTAGAGTCCCCATGGCGGCAGAAGTCTTAGATACAGATCAGACCGGACACGTTCACGAAGCACGGATCGGCAGTGGGTAATGCAAGGGTAAAATGGATACTTAGGGTTGGAAGATCTGATAGACTCGGCCACGAGGGCTGTCGGACATCGTTTCTGGAGGAATCATAACTGAATTCAATCAAATCAGAATGAATTTCCCTCCACAGCACCCGCTATATATACACCTCCTGCATTACCCAGCAGTCTCCTCGTGTCATCTCGTTCCTGATTGGTTGCGCTCAGGCTCGATCCACTCGCCGCCTGGTGGTTGTTGCCGAAACTTCCCATAACTCTGCTGCAGCTCCAAGTGGACGTGTGGGGTCTCATAGCCACGTGCAGAGGCGCCGACATTAGGACCATGTGCGAGGGGGCGGATAAACAAGTCGCAATTCTTTGCGATTGACGAATGTCACAGCTTTAACGGTCTCTACTTAGAGGGAAATGAAAAGTGGCTATTATAGCCTTTGCATGTTGAAAAACTTTATTTCAGACAGAAATTCGAGAAAAATAAATTAAACATACAGATTACATTCCGTTTAACGCCATTATTTAAATGTTTGCTTCATTATAGAGAGTGACCGTTTCACTACAGAGAATGAATCAATGCATGGATTTTAAAGCAAACCAACCTAGTGCAAGTAATGTTTACGTTGCAGAGAGTTTTTCATTATGAGTTTCATGATAGAGAGTTTTCACTGTATATATTTTTCTAATAAAATTACTACTGGTACTCATAGGTTTATTATAATCTCCAATCAATTAATTACATTTAAGCTCTGAAACTCACTTTCATGCTTCTTTGTTTCAAAAACATACTTTGGAAATACTGAAATAATTGTGTACATAGTAGTGGCAATGAATACTTTTTATAAGCAATTTACTGGCCAAAATCCAAATTTTGCTTCTGACTTGGGAGTACTGAGAAAAAAAATCACGGAGGACTGAGAAATAATAGAAATAATCGTCAATTGCACTCAGGCAATACTAACTTTGCTATTCTGCTGGTAGGGACACGGTCTGGCTGAAGCAGAGCCCAAATTATAGGAGTGCTTAAGTACCAGTTTCTGGTTGCTCAATTCAGGTATTTCTTGCAATATGCTGAGATTTTCTTCATTTAAAAAAAAAAAACAAAAAAAAACTGGAAGAAGAGAGACAAGATTTGGTCACTGAAAATTAGTATATACACCAGTGTTTCCCAAACTTATTTTTCTTCTGGCACATTAAAAAGAATTAAAAAAAAAAATTCACGATACACCTGAAATAATCTTAGTCATGTGTTTATTTTATTAGTTTAGGGTGGTTGGTTGGTTGGTTTATTAGAAATTTTGGCATCGACTACTAAAGTCATTTTGCACCTTTTACACAAGTTATATCTGTACGCAGCCCGAAACAAATACAAACATCCATGCCCATGGCAGGATTCGAACCCATGACCAGGCGGACTCGAGATCTAGAAAGCCTACGCCCTAGCCCTCTCAGCCACCTGGCCGGCATTTTAAGGTGGAAATCTAATATTTTTTTAATATATTGAAGCAATTTTAATTTTTTTCAATAAAAAAAAAAAAAAAACCCACGAGACACAGCTTGGGAAACACTGGTATACACAAATAATAAAATAAAGAGATAAAGGAAGGAAAAAACCCAAAATTTATTGTATGCAAAATTCTTTAAATAAATCAAATATAATTTTGATGGGAAGCAATTAAAATTTGAGCACACATTAAGACAGAGCGAAACAGAAACTAACAAATTACCTTGATGTATTGTGAAGAACAGCCACTACATCTGGATATCCATCCAAATCATAATCACCAACCCTCAGGGTAACTGGCAAGCCCTCTGGAGTGGAGTTCACAAAACCCCAATTAATGTCATATTGAAATGAATGTAATATTGACCACTAGAATGCATTTAAAAAAGTAAGTAAATATTTCTGTCTACCTTTTTTATTTGGTATAAACACCTAAATTAGCTATACATATAATAATTAACTATTTAGCAATACGTAGGCAGTGTTCTCCCCAGAAAATTTTATCAGGTGGGTGGAAAGATAAAATAGCCGGACAGACAACAATTAAACACAAATACACACCATGAGGTGTTGTGCAGCTTTTCGTGTATTCAGCTGGGCGGCTAACAAAATCAGCTGGGCGGCAAGCCCCATCAAAAGGGCCTGAGGAGAACCCTGCGTAGGTTTAACCTTTGACAAAACTTTGTTAATATGATAACTTTCAAACATTTGATTAGTCTCCCCCTCCCCCCATAAGAAATGGCTTGCATAGGGATGGAAACTTTTTAAAAATTCATACATGTTCATTTTGCTTAAAAATTTTATATCTCTTCGAATATGTAACTGTCTCTGATCAGTTATATCTAACCAGTTTAGACAAAAAAATAAAAATTTTATGGATTTAAAATGTCGGAATTTCATCAGATTTTAAAATTTGAGAGAATAAAATTAGCCGAATATTAAAATGTCCACAATTTAGGCAGAATTCTTTTTTTGTTTTGCTGCATAACACTATGTTTTAATGACTGTTAATGTAAATGAACCGTTTCTAATTACAGTAATTTTTGGGATATAACACGCACCCCCTTCCCCACTTTGACCCTCCCTCCCGACCCCACCCCCTCCAAAACATATATACAATGGCGGAAAAAAAAATCCCTACACCACGAAAGACTTGTGCTAGATGAATGACATTTGGACAGTATATTCAGCTATGGTATTCAATTGATTCAAGTTTCAAGATTACAACTTATAGGGGGTGCCACCAGTGCCAACCTGTACATGGTGAAAAGCACGGACTTGAGTACCTGCTGTAGTCGCCGTGCTGGTCTATGCAGGCCTGCACACGTGCATGCCTACGGTTGTAGCGATGCCGAATGTCATTTTGTGGTATGGCATTCCATGCCTGTTGTACCTGGATGGTCAGATCAGCGACAGTTGTTGCTGGTTGTGGAAGAGCCCTGACATGGCGTCCAACCATGTCCCAGACGTTCTCGATGGGCGACAGATCTGGTGATCGAGCTGGCCATGGTAGGATGTGGACACCCTGAAGGGCACATTGGGTTGCAGCGGCAGTGTAGGGTCGAGCGTTATCCTATTGGAACAGCCCCCCTGGCATACCAGCCATGAATGGCAGCACAATGGGTTCAACAACCATCCGAATGTAAACATTTGCCGTCATGGTGACTGGGATAACCACCGGGGGTCCTGCTGTCGTAGGAAATCCCTCCCCATAACATAACGCCAGGGGTGGGGCCAGTTTGCCGACGACGGATACAGCTTGGTAACAGGCTGTTACAACATTTGTCCAAACATTTGTCCTTCCCCACTCCTCCTCCTGACCCTTGTGCGGCCATCACTCTGACCCAGACAGAAACGACTTTCATCCGTGAAGACCACAGACCTCCATTCTGCCCTCCAAGTCGCTCTGGCTTGACACCACTGAAGACGTGCTGCACGGTGTTGAGGGGTAAGAGGCAAACATGCCACAGGGCGCCTGGAGTGGAAGTTCCTGGCCAGGAGACAGTTCCGAATTGTGCGTGGAGTGACGTTGGGTGCCACAGCAGCCCGAATGTCCGCTGCAGATGCTGTCCGATTTGCCACAGCCATCCTACAGATGCGCCATTCAACCCTGTCTCCAGTGGCCGGGGTCGTCCAGATCCTGGTCTCCTGGTAATCCTGCCTTCTCTGGACCATTGCTGCCAACAGTTGTACACAGTGGCAACGTCTCGACCCATGCGTTCTGCAATAGCACGGAACGAAAGTCCACCCTCTCGAAGGCCCACTACACCACACGTCCTTGTTCGAATTGGGTTAGCTGCCCATATTCACGTCGCAGTCGCCTTTGAGGCATGTTTTACTGTACTCTACAGTATCACACACTTCCACAAGTGTCTGAAGTGACACAGACGCGCGTCTGATCTCCTTTATATCTGTCATTGGAATGTCTCATTTGCATGTACAGGGTGGTGCTGGTGGTGCCCCC
>JAHWFO010039420.1:329564-352746 GCA_023313115.1 Rhysida immarginata | reverse complement strand
GAAGTACATTGAGCGCTATGACAAGTGCTTAAATAAACTTGGAAACTATGTGGAAAAATAGTTAAAGGTACATAGAATCTGGTAAAGAAAAAATTTTGAATATATATGTAGTAGTTTTGTTTTTATTACCGAACGGAACTTACTTTCTGGACGAGCCTCGTATATATTTTTTTTTTAATCGTATCTTCATTGCGTTTATTATCAGAATATTAAATAATATTTACATTTTTTAATAAGTAGTACTGATTTTTTTTAACTTTTATTTTTTTTCCCTGCATATTATACCCCGAAAATTATGGTATTTTTTATCACACCCCATTTCTATCGGTCACTTTTGGCCACATTCATGTCATCTCATTCAGATGATCACATTCACAAGATCATTTTTTTACTCTGTTGACTCAACACATTCAGCTCATCACATACTCTTTCTCCCATGATCATCTTGTCACTCAGTTGACTGAACACAGAGCTCATTACATTCACTTCACCCCATAATCATTTCATCACTCAATCAACTGCACACATTTAGCTCATAACATTAATTTTTTCATACATTAATTTGAAACTATGGCTTATGAAATTAATTTTTTTTTTTTTTTTTTTTTTAGAATGAAACGAATGAAACGAATGAAACGAATGAAAGGAACATTTTAATTCTGTTTGAAATATAAGTGGTTGACCAATTGCTAAGGAACAAAGAGTTCTGCTCTACAGGATCGCTTACCAGGCATGCAGACACAGCAAAATACTGAAGAGGGCAAGCTGTTGTGCAATTTGGATAATTTGAATAAAAGGCAAGCGACTTGTGAGCTGTGGTTCAGTCTAAATCGGCAACAGTGAAGTATTAAGGTGAATTTACATGAAAGGTGTTGGAAAACTCCACTGTAAAGTTTCAGTCTGTATCAGAGTTCATTTTAGGCGGGGTTTATGGGGCGCACCACCCCGTTTGCCCTTTTGATGAAAAATTTCCACCCCACGGCCCTTAGATCCTGATCGCATGCCCCAATACCAGAAAATGCGCCTGCAAAGAAAAATCTAAAAATCTTGTAAAGAGCGAAGGAACTTCAAACAGAATTATGCATTTTTAATAGAAAAAAATCTTTTTTGAAATTTAAGTGCCCTTTTTAGCCCTTAGCACCCTGCCCTTTTTCAAGTTTAGAATGAACCCTGCCGTATAGCACATATCGAATGCAGAATGCCTCAAAGATGTTATCTGAGTGATTAATGGCTGTTGAATAATGTTGGGCTTGTGCATGGAAGCCTGACAAATGCATTTCACTATCAGTGCTCCATCGATGGAAGTGCATCAGGCTTGGGGTTATCAGAAGTGGTCCAGAGTGTTGCAGGGCTACATCTGGCAAAAAGGCAGGGCAGGAAGTGAGCAATAATTAGGGCATATCTGGTCAGAAAGTAGGGCAGTCAGAGATATAAGTGCACATTACAGTGATTACTTAATAAATCCAACCAAAAAGGGCAGGACGCCGCGCCCTTCTGTTTCTACTTAGAGGTAACACGGTGTTGTTCTACGACGAGTCTCTGTTCACTATTCAGACTGATTCAGGACATCAACTTAACTAGCGTAAACAGGAACTGGCATAAACACCAACAACACAGTAAACGTTTATACACCATAACCCATTTATGGCGAACTCACTTATAGCGAATTTCACTTATAACGAAAATTTTCTCTGGCCCGACCCCGCCAATGTAATTTACATTTGAAATTGTTCTGATATAACTAAGAATTTTTTATGAAAATTTAGTTATAACGAAAGAATTTTTTAATTTTCCTGGTGAAAAAGTCGAGATTTTTCTATCAAAAATGACATATAAAATTCGTATTCGAGTTATGCACGATTCTTCTAAGCGGAGTTTACATAAAAGCTAAGTGAACAACACGGTACTATTGGTCAGCAACTGCTGCATAAACCCTGAACTCTACGATTTGAATTCACTACAGCACACTGCTCACCTAGAAATCACCACAATTTCAAAGGACAGTACTACAGAAGAGCCAGAGAAGAACGAGGAAAACTTTGAAGGAGTTGAGGAATGGGAGATTCTTCGAAGCAGAAGTGCATATACGTTAACAATGATCTCATTTAAAGACTATGTAGAAGTAGACAACAATGTTATAACCTCAGATTCTTTAAATGATAATGAAATTGTGGAACTCTGTCAAGGCAGACAAAATGGGGGGGGGGGGGGGTTTCAAAAAATAAGGGGTCGACTACTAAGGTCGTTTTGCGCCTTTTACACAAATTATATCTGTACGCAGCCCACGACAAACACAAACATCCATGCCCACGGCGGGATTCGAACCCACGGCCAGGCAGACTCGAGAACTAGAAAGCCTACGCCCTATCCCTCTCGGCCACCTGGCCGGCCCAGACAAAATGGAGAATCTGAAAATGAAAGTGAAGATGAAGAGCCTTTAACTGAGCCAGCACCATCATTAAAACGTGGACATTGGTGGTTCAGTAGATCTAATAGCATACATATTGTCACAGAATTATTAAACGATTTCTATAAATGGGATGATTACTTGAACAAGAAACTTCTTACATATTGTGTGCAAAAGTCGACATCCGATTTTTTTCAACCTAATCGTGAATAACAATTTTTATAAACAAAAATCCATATTTAATAAGTTTTTTCATACTATACCCCATTTATAATGACAAGGTTCTTTGTCCCTGTGAATTTCGTTATAGATGGGTTATGGTGTATACGAAACTGCCCACGGGGTTTAGCAATACCATATGCTTGCACTCCTATCCATGACTATATCAAGGATATTTTTTTTTTTTCAATTTCTGGAGTAATGCTTGGTGCATTATATATTTATTATTTAAAATAAAAATAAAATAAAATAAAAATAAATGATCTCAACAAGGTATCCAGAACATTCAGAATCACTCGTGTTCATATGGCCATTTCTAAAAATAACTAAATGACTTATGAACCACTCTAATCCAAGTGAAGACTCAGCATAATGTTCATCAAGCTTAGCGTTGATTTTTAAAGTAGTTTTGCCTTTCAAAAAGTAATATTTAATTACTAACAAAATTCTCTCTCATCCATTTTACAAATCGTGTTTCAGTGCTCCCTCTATACAGGGTGTTCATAAAATGAGGGATAATAAGCATCTAGCATGATCCTTTGTATGATAACAAACTTAAAGTTCCTTATGCAAAATGTTCAAAACTCAAATTTTAAGGGTCTAAACATCACGTGAAGTTTTCTAAAAGCTGGCAGAAAACGTCATTTAATCTCAACAATTGCCACTGTTTTCTTGTGGCATAGCGCAGTTCATTATGTGAAGTGTTGGTGCGGAAAGTTCATAAATGATGTAACGATGTCATTTTGTTAGATACTAAATTTTGAGTTTTAGACATTTTCAATAAGGAACTTTTTGCTTAGATTGATGTATGGAATCACACTATGTAATTATTATCCTACATTTTATGAACACCCTGTATAATGGAACTCTACATAACAAATTTATAATGGCAAGTCCATATAAGGAAGTTTTTTTCCATGAATGAGTCTGCAGTTTTTAGTTTCTGGAAAACACTTTGTTTATGGACTTTCCATTATAAATTTGGCATTATGTAGAGTGCCGTTATATAGAGGGAGCATGTACTTGATCAATTCAAATGAATGTCAAAAAGAGCAATAGATTAAGAGACAAACTTAAAGGAAAAATTAGGTTTGGCTTTATTTTGAATATATTTGTTAACGGTTTATTTTCTATTCTGATCCAACATTTGGATGGATTTCGGCAGAAAACAGGAAAATCTGGCCAAACATGTGCATGAAACTGGAAATCCACCCATTTGGGTTGTTTTCGGTGGAAATCAGGAAAATTTGGCAAAACATGTGTACAAAACTGGAAGTCCACCCATTTGGGTTGTTTTCGGTGGAAAACAGGAATATTTGGAATGCAACTGAAATATAAATTACTGTTATTGAAATATATCTGAAATACATCAGAAATCCCTTGTAGAAACATGCTGGTAGGTTTGTAGCAACAAATCAACAAACAAATCTGTAATTACTACATGAAATTCTTTCTCATTCATTTCAGTAATCATGGTACTAGATCAATTCAAATGAATGCCAAACAGTACAGTTTACTGAATTCACGGGAATAACGGGACCAAAGCCTTATGGGAAAACCGGGGCTATGGGATGTCAATGTCAAGTTGCCAGTCGACTCCAAATTAGGGGGGAGTGCTATTTATTTTTATCACAAAAAATCAGCCCCATAAGATATGTTACAATAATAAATTCAGATCATAAAGCCGATGGGGCTGATCGAGATCATCTGAGAAAATTAGGGGATGCTACTCTGGACTTTAACCGAATACTGAGTTCCAATTATATGTTTGCTTTTTCCGGAATTTCCAGCTTTGCATGAAAATCCTTCCGTTTGCTGTATCCTCCTAACAATGTTTATTTCATGCGGAGGTGATGACAGACTGGGTCATGGATGTTTGTAGGCAGAGAGAAAATAGCTTCATGCTTTCATTAGTGCGATGAATGATACAAGCATATAACGATTAGTTTTGCGTCCACCACTGCCTCTCCTACGAAACATCGTCTGCCCTCTCCTCCTGCGTAGTCAAAAATTTTTACCAAGGAAAATGTCTGAAAAATTATGTTAATTTCTCTGGAATCGACCATATCTACTCCTTCACGCACGTTTCTGTACCACTCATGGCAGCCACAGTAGATCGACCGTGGCGACCTCTATATTTCCTTTCACTCGCGAATTGATAGAACCATGAACATCCAAAAACATTACTATACAGGCTATATGTGAAATCTGTGTACAAACTTTTAGAGGACCTTATTTTGAATTTTTGCCAATAAACAGAAAGGGGGTCGCAAATGAATTCTTGATGTGTAAAAAAAATTACACACACCATACGTATAACAGTCGTCTGAGACTTCCTCATAATACAGGTTGAGTCAAAATGATGGACCCAATTTTGGAAGTTTACTCTGTGAAATCTAATGAACATATGGTATTGCGAAACGTGTGCTAAGAAAGGTAAATGTTCAAAGTTTACTTCAAACACATCACATCACAGGTGTTCTATGTGAGCACCTTGCGTAATTCGACACACATCAAACCGATAGTCTATCTCCTGCCAAACCTTTCTTAGTATGTCACTGTCAATATCAGCAATGTTTGCAGTGATCCAATATTATTGGCAGTGGTGAAACATACACGTGATCCTTTACAAATCCCCACAGGAAGAAATCACAGAAGGTTTGGTAAGAGATAGACTATCGGCATAATGTGTGCCGGATTACGCAAAGCACATACAACCCATGTGATGTTTTGGTTTGAAGTAACCATTGAATGTTTACCTTTTGTAGCACATCTCATACCATATGTTCATTACATTTCACAGAGTAAACTTCTGAAATCGGGTTCATTTTGACTTGCCCTGTACTGTCTCTCTTGTTAACGTATTTCCAGAAACTGGAGAAATTAGAAACTTAATACTGATGGTCACAACGTTTTTAATAACCAAATATTACGTGTTTTTGGAGGAATTTTTGGAAATTCAATGGCAAGACACTATGAGACATGCATTGCCATTCATGGTCAACAGTTTGCACCTTTTGTAATTTTACAAACATTTCTCCCATTGTTACCTTTCCTAGACATAGTGGTACAAAAAGAAGGTATAGATTTAAAGTATGACATATAGAGAAAGCCAAATTTTGTCTCGACATACATCCACGGAACGTCAAACCATTGCTACTCCCACAAGATGGCTGCCTTCAACCACATGATCGACTGACCATTAAAAATCCCGTTATCTAAGGAAGCAAGGGAAGAAGAATACCACAGAATCAAACAATATGCCAACTTTAATAATTATAACAAGGAAATTATAAACAAAATTAATAAGAAAATGGAGAGAAAAAAGAAAATTAGGGAAACCACAAGCCTAACCCCAACCACTGGAAAGGAAGAAAAATATTTAGTCTTACCATATAATAAGGAACTCACAAAGGATCTACCAAAAATAGCCTACTCCTTCAACTTAAGGGTAGTATATCAAAATGGAAGAACCCTAAAAAGAAAACTCGGGGGTACTAAAGAACGAACACTGTCTGAAGAGAAAGCAGGACTATATCAACTAAAATCTGGGTCATGTGATGGATAAAGGGTCATGTATAGGATAAAGCTGCAGGATAACTAAAATGTGGGTCATGTATAGGATAAAGCTGCAGGATATTTAAGACCCACCTCAAAGAACTCTGGTCCTGTATTAAGAACTCAAAACCTGTACATTCTGCATTCACCCAGCATATTCTAAAAATCAGACAATGTCAGCCTGAACAATTACAAGACATTACACAAGATCAACAAAAGCAGATCACTCAACTTTCTTGAATCATTGGAAATCTCCAGGAAGCCACCAGATAAAATACTGAATCAGGATCAAGGCCCAACAGACATCTCTAATTAGTTCAAAATCTTTACTTTCATCAAATAAATTATATTGTTTTAACTTTTTTTGTTTTGTATGTTATTATAATTTTACTAGCAGTTTGTTTCCTAGGGTTTTTTATAAATTTTTTATTCTTTTATTCTTCATCCCAGATTCCAGATTTATTTATCTTTATTTATTTATTTAATTTTTTTTTGTTTATATTTGTACCGAAAGGTGATTTATGCTATCAGTGTGGGGAAATGTGTCTGTCTGTCTGTCTGTCTGTAACTCAAACTCCTCCGCGGCTATGAAGGATTTTCAAAATCTGTTTTCGTCAGTCGATGAATATGGTTCATGGCACGAACCAGTTACAAATATTATCTAAATCGGTTCATTGGCACGTGCACAAATGGTACCTCTATTTTCCCGCCTAGCAATTTTCAATGGGAAGATATATTGAGTAATATATCAAACAAATTGTAATGACGAGATAGATGCGGTTATTCATTATTATTTTCGTCAGTCGATGAACATGGTACATGGCACGAATGAATCGCAAATATTATCTAAATCTGTTCAATAGCACATGCACAAATGGTACCTTTACGACCCCACATAGCAATTTTCAATGGAGAGATATATTAAGTAATATATCAAACAAATCGTAATGACGAGATAGAAGTGGATATAAATTATTATTTTCGCCAATTAATAAATAAGGTCCAGGAATGAACCACTTTGAAAATGGTTGAAATCGAAACAATGACACGTGCTCAATAGGGAGAAATATCAAAACAAACATTGAATATCCGCCATCTTTTGAGGGCATCGAGACCCATGGCTGCCATGGCTCTGAAATTATCCCATTGTTATACAATACATCCAAACACGCAACAACTAGTTACCATCGTTATACAATAACAAGTCGGGCAAAAACGGCGCACTTCGAGGAGTAGCAGTATAGGAATGCCTTCCTCTTGCCCTCAAAAAATGGCAGCTGTACCCATCATTCAATGCGAAGATATTTTCCCCTATAGTACTCATATGACACCCTCAAAAATTTTCAGTGCTAAAATATGGCATGTAATATATCAAACGACTTGGAATGATGTGTCAAGAATGAATATAACATAAAATTAATGGTAGTCGAAATTGGTTTCAAGGAACCTGGCTTAGTGGAACCATAATGGTTCATTGGAACTTTCAATGCTAAAATATAGCACGTAATATATCAAACGACTTGGAATTAGGTGTCATGAATGAATATAACGTAATATTAATGATAGTTGAAATTATTTCAAAGGTACGTGGTTTAATGGTATCATTATGGTCCATTAGAAACTTCCAATGTTAACATAGGGCGGTTTAAAAATATAGTTCCGCGAATGGTTTAGTTTAACCTTTCGGTACTTGGTTATGTCATTCCTTAATGCTTTATTAATTTTTTTTTTTACTTCATTTTTTACTTATATGTTTTAGTCTTTTATTTTAGTTTTTTTTTTTTTTCTCTTATAATTTGTAACTTTAATCATTTGTTACTTTGTAAAGCCTTTATCAAACCAGTATCAATATCAAATAAAATAAAAATTTATATAAAATTTATTGATGAATTTATCGATGAATTCACATCCTATTAATTAAAAATTCACTCAGCGATCAAAAGTAAATAATATTGTGGGAAGTGGTTATTTCTTCCGCCTTCTTTACTGTAAGTAATACCCACAGTCATTAAGTAATTAATTTTTCTTAACCCACCCCCCCTCAAATCTCTGTTGACCCTTAAATTTTCATGACATTTTGGAAGAAAACACTTTTTCATGTCAAAAAAACCACTCCATGAATAATTAATCAAAAAGACATTTTCTTTTAGAAAAAAGAACATATAAAGAACAAACATTAAAAGAATTCAAAAAGAGCATTGCTCTCAGGTTTAGAAGTGCACCAGGTCTCCTATTCTGCACAACTTCCAACCATTGCTTCATTAGATCTTTCATCATCTATCTCTTTTCATTGCAAGGGAATGAAAGAGCTTCTCTTTTGAAAATTTTTTCTTTTAAACATCATAAAAGGTGGAAGCTTTCTTCAATCTGCCAACGTTATTGCTATTCTAAGTCTTCTACTTTCACAATTTGTTATGAGGACAGACAACAGTTAATAATTATTATTATTTATTTTAATTTTTATATGCCATATCAAAATACTCAACAGCCTCATCTGCACTGCCAGTTTGTCCTAAAAGATAATTTTTTTCTGTCGCATTAGGATTACATAACATTGGCAATTTAAAGAGGAATAAAAAAAATTCCACGATCTGGCTTTGAATTACCTAACATTGGTAATTTATTGATTCTTCTTCAAAATCAGATGGAAGTCTGTGATAGTGAGGTTCTTCTAAGAGAAAATCCAGCTCTCTTCACAAGTATTCATTTCTAACATATGCATACTTTGCTCCTGGAAAATAATTATATTTGTTCCTGGAAATATCTATGTCGTTCTCCGATATTGAGTCTTTCAAAAATAAGGGACTCCTCTTATGGCTAATCCATTCCTTTTCTAAAATGAACTGCTTTACATTTTCCTTCAATAGGGAACTCGCAAAAAATCCTACGCCGCCTTATGGCAATAAATGAATTAAGATTTTCCCAATACATTCTGGGAAGTAGCTTTAAGTTTACCTCGTATTGACTTAGCCATAGCCTACAATAATAGCTCTCTTTTATTGTTGTAGGCTATGGGCTGAGCAAACGTGGCAACAACGTTAAAGCTACTTCCCAGAATTCATTGCTCATATTCCGCCAACAGAGGGTGCCATCATAATAATGCAAATCCAATATTCAGAGAAACAATCCACTTTGGGTCCTGTAAATGTCTTTCTGATAGACTTGCATAATGTCCTTTTGTTTTCTCCAATGTAATATTACTCAATCACCAAACACATTGTTCATCAATCCCAAATTTTGGGTTGCTTGCAAATTGATTCTTCTGCAAAGCTAATGACATACTCCTCATGCAAAAATTGTTTGTTCTTCAAAGTTGTAGCTACTATAGAATAAGAAGCAAAATACTGTAGTACCAGGAATAAAACACAGTTAAAACTAAGTAACTATTACAACATTTAAAGTTGCATGTGTTTACTGAAACTTGTTAAAAGAAAATAGGTGGTGTGGCAATTAAATACCCGGACTAATAGAAAAACTCACTAACAGTAAGTCCAAATGAAAAATCTGTTTAATATGATTAAATCTTCACCAGACACCATACACTTTTGAATTAGTTTGTACAAGATTGTAAAGAAGCTTTTGAAGTCCTTGGATGGGTGGGGGGCTGAGCTGTGTTTAACCAGAAATCACTTCACACTAATCGCTTCATTCATCTGCAAGCACATGAATTGTGATTCGGTGGTCAAAAGTGACGAGTTTTCTGACTTTCTCGGTGGTTTCTAGCGTTCGGATGGAAACTGGTCTTCCAGGGCATGGGTCATCTGAAAGGTCTTCACAGCCATCACTCAAATGTACTCATTCAGAATAGGACATCGTTACTGCCTATGGGTGGTTTTTCATATCTGGTGTCCTTTTTTCAACATCTGAATTTTCCATAGCCAATTTACCCAACTTGAGGCAGAATTTAAAGCAAGCCCGTTGTCCTATATATTTTTCTCGACAATACTTGTTCACATGTGTCACCATAACATGTGCCTGAACAAGAATCCTTTACGCTATTAAAAAACAAAAAAATCTATGCAGCTGCAGTGCAATAGGGGACTCCTACAAACAGTGTCTTGACATGTTGAATTTTTGTTTACATTTTATGCAGTGAACTCTGTCTGGCTATTTGATTGCCACACCTTGTAAATTCTCTAGTAATAAATACTGATGAATTGTGTCCTTTTTGTGAAGGAAAAAAGTGTACCTTTAACTTCAAGGTATCTTTTGGAAATTATCAGAAATTTCTGCAAGGTGTTAGATAATATTTTAAAATAGTAATTCTTTTTTTTAATTCTATTTTAGGAAAAAAGTTCAAGGTATTGTTCCTTAACTTTCCTAGAAAAATTATTGTCAACAATCTCAATTTTTACACTTTATTACAATATAGCCCCAAGAGTATATTTATGCACATCAATACAGGCTAGCATCCCAGAAGTGATATCCAATTTAGTAAAACGTGTAACAAACTAGAAATAAAAGCTTATAATAAAATAAATGATAACGAATTCAAACTATACATTTTTGGACAAACTCTTCAAGCATACTGAGATTTACTAAAATAAAAAAAATAAAAAAAAAAAAAAAAAAAAAAAGTCGACTATCCCAAAATCGACAAATCGACAAAACCTTTGCAAGATTAAAAGAAATATACTCAGCGGTTAGTTGTCTACTTAAAACTTAAAATTAGAATAAATTGATTAATTATCATTTTGAAATTATATATAATTTAATTTATAATGATAGAAAAAGTCAGAGGTGGGAGGGGAGAGGCCATTAGTATTATTTAGCAGCATCAGGTTAGGGGGGGGGGGGGGGGAAGGTTATCATTGGAGTTGTGCTCAAATTTTGGCCAAGAGTTGGTTTTGTGATTTAATTTTAGGGAAAAGAGGTTGGCTTAGATTAGAACCTATATGATTTTGTTCTGTTCTGTTCTTAACTGAGGCACAACTATATGATTTGAAATGAAGTTACAATTCATACACCAATTAGAATAATGACAGTAACAACATAAAACAAAAACTAGAAAAGTAAATGTACATAGATTTGTGGTTAGAAAAATAAATAAATAAATAAATGTTATTAACACTGATGCTAATTTTGTTCTTGTTATTCAAGATCTTTGTTGATTTCTTACCTCGGGAACAGTTGTTTTTCCATCTCCATTTTCAACAGTCTTAAATAACAGAAAATAACTCAAGTTAGAAATTTTGTGCAGTCTTCTGAATACCTTTTTCCTTCAGAAATTAACAAAATCAAAAAGGAATACTTTGAAATTGAAATGAAGCTATAAAGAAAGCGAAAACCTCTAATCTACAAAGATACTAATGAAAAAACAAATACCAGAGATTTATTTCAAAGTCGATGTGATAAGAATCGTTCTAATTGTTCAACGTTTTATAAGTTCACCTAGAGGTTGCAGTCAGCGCCACCCAACGGCACAGTTTCTTGTTTATCGGAAAATGTCAACAAAACGGGAGAAGATATTGAAACTTGATAGCCCAAATTGCAAAGCAAACGTAGCCAGCAGCTCAATTAGTTAAGAGTTCAGGTCGCAGAATATTTCTTCCCCCTTCCAAGAGCTTAATTAGTAAACTATTCAAGTATATTCTTCAGTTTATTAATTTCTTCATTAAATAAACTATTTCATTTAAGTATTTGATGGTTTTCAGGGTAGGAAGGATTTGGATTCCTGATCTGCCTTTTGGGCTCTCAAGTAAGTTCTTAAGCTGGTTTTACACTTTGCTAATGGGAAAAGCTACCTGGGCTATACTCGCTTTGCTAGAACCTGCTGTAGTCACTTAACTAATTAGACTGCTAATTTTCTGACAAAGTTTCCCCAAGTAAATGACGAAGGCAGTTTTTTTTTAATCGTCATTTCCTGTTCCATTGTAACAAACACGGAGGCCAACATGTTGATAACAATAACACACACTAAAAAACGATTAACCTTTATTCTTTTCACATACTCCTATATTGCTCCGTTACACGGCTTGTCTTCTGCCATTTTTCTTATGTTTTCAATTGTACCAAACAAGATGAGCTTTTTTTTCATGCACAGCCTTGTTTTCACGAAGCGAGCTGCACCACCCAGGAAAGCCAGCTCAGGAAAATTAACATGCTTATCTTAATCGCACACAGTCTCATCAGCATCTACATTAGCTCAATTGGTTAAAGCAGCAAGTCTTGGTCCCTTGTACGAGTCCATATCGTGGAATTTTTTTCCTTCCCTTTTCAATACCTTGGTCCCTTCCCTTTATTAGCAAATTATTGAAGTATATTCTTCAGTTGATTAATTTCGTCTTGAAGTAACAGGTGACGTCATCTTTTGTGAAGCGTGAATCCATTGTTCAAGTGCAACATGAATTTTACCAGAGTACTTATAACATAAACAATATACATAAGAACAAGACTGACTTGTCCAATCTGTGGATACTTTGATGCAAAGGAGACGATGGATTCCACTATTTCCACTAATTCTTTGTGGAAATAGTGGAATCCATCGTCTCCTTTGCATCAAAGTATCCACAGATTGGACAGGTCAGTCTTATTCTTATGTATATTGTTTATGTTATAAGTACTCTGTTAACTATGGCCACACAGCCTAACCCTGACCTCCGGAGTAATAACCCCTTAGGTAGTAGTATTAGAACTGTCGACCTTTTTCAAGATGATGACCCCAACGCATGCTTAGGCAATCTATATTTCAAACTAAACCTTAAATTGAGAACCTGAAAGCCAATATATTCTTTCTATCACAGTGCAAAAATCCCACCACATTCCAAAGTTTATTATTAACAGCATTAGGTGCACCCTCCACAACCCAGTAGGTAAAAAAGTCATTAAGGCAGCACATAAAAATTATCTCAACCTTATTTTAGAGCAAAATTATAGCGATCTTGCTAATACAGAAATAAACTTATACAGTACATACCAAGAGCTTAGTTCTAAATTACACCCCATAAAACTGGATCAACTCCTGTATAAGACACACATTGTGAATCAACACAAAAACCATATTAAAACTAAGAGGATAATTATAAAACTCGGCATTGTCAAACAAAATCATGAGAACATTCAACCCACCGAAGAATTAAACACAGTTACCAATAAATCTAGTATAAACTTCAGTCAGAAAGAAATTGAATTTTTAAACAAAGGTTTCAAATTCGCGATCAGCGACAACAAAGAGGACCTTAAAACTACAATCGGAAACATCTGCAGGGGATCCCAGTTTCTCAACTTATCCCAGAACAAAGAACTCCAAATTATTTGTAAATTACAATTAGCTAAAAATCTAACCAGACAAGATTTCTTCTACAAGAAAAAATAAAAAAATTCTTTGTGGAAATAGTGGAATCCATCGTCTCCTTTGCATGAATTTTACCGTTGGTTAATCAAAGAGCTACTTCTTTCTATGCAAATATACAAGTGACCTAAAAATTTCATAGAAGATGGTGTAATGAAATGAACGACTCCAAAGCATGGGTGTCACTTTCGTCAAAGAGAGGGCTCAACACTAGATATGATTGGAATAAGCTTTTTATATTCAAAGACAAAAAAAAAAAAAGCAAATAAAAAAGTACAATACAAAGCAGAAAGAGACTAATTACCTAAAGTGGAGTTGAACAGCATAAAATTAAGTAGAGAAACAAGTTAAAATAAATATACTAAGGCTTGGCTCACACTTCTAAAACAATAAATCATCAACAAAACTAAATATAAAATCTTCTATTCCTCCCAATAATATTTCTATGTACAACAACTTAATTCAATCCAGTTATACAAATCTCAAACATTAGTTAGCTATAAATACAAAACAATAAGATATCTAAATAAAACTTACCTCCAACTAAAACTCCCATAGAATACATTTAATGTTAATAACATCCCAATACTAAACAGCAGAATACCCATAAAATCTCAAAGCAAAAGACTGAATACCTATCCCTTCTTCAGCAACAGTGATAAATTCCGAAGTTAAAATATACAAAACACTAAATGTTTTACTCCCACTATTTTCAAACCCAAGGAAGTAACAAAATACAACAAAGATATCAATAATAATAGTGTACCTTGAGCATTGCTATAGAATTCAAGTGATCAATCACAAAAAAGGGTTAAACAACAACAAAGCCACAATAACCAGGTAAGGCTTAACAACAAGTAACTCAATAGGACCAAGTTAAACTTTCACCCCTATTGCCAAACCATTCAAATAATGTGTAAAGTTGTTTATCCAGTTACCAAACAACCGGAATCTGCTAGAACGCAAATAATCCTGATTCTAAGTAGGCACCAACAGCATGATCTCTACATCGGGGGCCAACAGAATAACTACCAGAATTACCTGCTTCAAACATGTACAGGCCCCAAAACTTCCCCTCCAGAACAGTATACAACAAAAACAGCTTACTTTCAGAAAAAGTAATGAATTACGAAATGACTAAACACCACATTATTCAAATAAGGTACTTAATAACGATAAATCACATAAGCCTTCCCAATAATACATATTTCACAAGAATTACCATAAAGGATACTATGTAATACATTAGCTTCCTACCAAAGAATCGCCATAGCATGCATTAAAATAACGAAGCTAAAAAAATGTTCCAGAATTAAATTAAACAACATTACAAACAAATAAAGTAACAATAAAACAAAGCCGTAGCCAAAACAAAATGAAAGTTCTATATACAGAATGTTTGAACAACAACCTGACTGCTGACGATCCATGAAGGGCTACAAATCCATTGTTGGTTCACTCAGCACGAGCGTAAAAAAAGTCCTCATTGTACTTGGCTAGTGCGGGGACACCACCAAACCAAGATGATGATCCTCTCTTATCTGGCAGGAATCGCCGAGCTAGAACTGGAGCTCCATTGTTCCGATGATGATACCAAAGGTGCCGTCATTGATCCGTCATAGTCGGCTTCAGCAGGATGGTATCCCAGGTTAGTGTCCAACCATCACTAAGCCTAAAGCCTGGAACACCATCCGCCTAGGCCTAAGTCGACATAGTTTGCCTCCAAAATGACTTGATGACTCTGCTGGGATCCATCTCATTCAGTGGGACTGGTCAATAAATTGGCTTCGCTCGTCAGGATGTTGTCGCTAGGTCTTCCTTCAGCATGATGTCGTTGCTGGTTGCCCGTACCAAAAATGCAAATTTGGGCCCACATATTCATATTTTTGCTTCCCACATGAATCCTGGGAGGATTCTGGTGCTGTTCAAAACTCATGCAAAATGCCTAGATCGCTTCCAACTGATGGTTAGGATAAGATGTCTTCTAATAGGTCCAGGCCCTCATTGATTTCTTGAAGATGTCTTCTAATAGGTCCATTTCCTCGACTGGCAACGGTCATTAATTTTCTAAGCAAACGATGAGCAACAAACATGATCGACGATCCACTTCAAAACAAAACACATATTGCAGTAAGGAAATAAAAAATATCACAGAAACTGAGGATAAACAATAGTAAAAAATAAAAAAGAAACAAACAAAGTCACCAGTTGGTTGGGGGGTATTTGGTCTAATCTCCCACGCTGACCAGATGAGTTGGGATATGCATTTTTGAGCTTCCGCCAGCTTTACAACTGCTACGAGGTGGTAGTAGCAGCCAGGACCGACGCCTCCAAAGCACGGGGGAAGGGGGGAGGGTCTCGTGTTACTTAAAAATGATATGGTAATAAATATAAAAATTAGAGAAAATGTATCAATCAAATAGTTATAAGGTGTGGACCAAATAATTAGCAATTGACAAAGTTCGATTTATTCTGTTGTCATTGAAAATAAAAATTGATCAAAATTTATAATAAATTATAATGACATAGGAAACAATTTTAAAAACTATTATCATGTTATGATTATTAATTCAGTATTTATTAGGTACTTTCTAAAAACACCTGGATCAGAATATTAGCAACTTCTAAAAAATGACCTGATTTTTTAAAGTATTTTTTTTGGTAGCAATTTAACGTCCAATGAATTGTCCATTTAGATGAATAACATCAAATATACGATTTCTCATGGACTTTATGAGGGATTGCTACGTTTTTTGAGGAATGTTTCCCCAAGCTTGTTGAATGGCTTGCTGCAATTCAGCCACTGATGAATACTGCTTTCCAATTTTGTAAACATCCCTAACCTTTATACCTCAAAGGTTTTCAATGGGGTTTAGGTCTGGGCTAAGTGCAGGCCAGTCTAGCAAGTCAATGTTCTTGTCTTTAAACCAGGCTAACGTTGACTTGGAAACATGAATGGGCGCATTGCCTTGTTGGAATACGAAATTTTGGCCAGCTATTATTGTTGCACGTGTGCAGAGATAAGTGTTTAACATTGCTTGATAATTTTCAGAGTTCATTCGCCCTTCGATTATCGCCAAATTTCTTTTTCCATTATGAGCAAAACCACTCCATACCATTACAGAATTGCCTTCTTGCACTCTTTTAAATAAAGTAATTGTTTCACCTCTTATATCATGCCAATAGTATTTCTGACCGTCCGGACCATCCAATTTATACTTTTTTTCGTCACTAAAAATGACACTTCCCTACTCCTTATCAAATGTCATATACCGTACTTCTTAGCCCATCCTAAATCAGGCTTGTTTATGTCGTGGGTGCAGATGAGGTTGACACTTCATTTTCACGAACTTTGCATTGCCAGAATCATGCAAAATCCTTAGAACGGTAGACTTTAATGCTTTTCCTTGCAGTTCCATTGAGATTTGGCGATTTGATAAATGATCCTTTGTTGCCATTTTAAAGATTCGTCTCTTTTCTCTGGATATAATTTTGCTTCTCCTTCCCGATTTTTGTTTTCCTTTGGCTGAATTCTTTCCAATGATGTATCTACTAACTGTAGACATGTTTCTACTTAATCAACGGCTCATTTCACTTTGTGACACTCCTTCATTAGTCCATGCATCAATCTGACCTTTTTCCAGATCAGTCAGGTCATTTCTGAAACAAGCACTTCTAACTGATGTGCAATAAATAGCACTCACAGTGAAAATTCTGTAAGCAAATATTCTGCTCGTTAATTTCTAATTTATCTGTTCTATCTACTCTCCTTACCCCTGATTACTAATATTTCGGTCCAGCTGCTTAGAGAAAAATTTGAATAACTGATACAAAAATAATTGAAATTGTGCTAATATTCTGTCCAATTATTTATTTTGTCGTATACATTTGCTATGAATTTTTTCAAGCATTTTCGTTTGACGGCAACGAAAAAAAAAAAAGTATTTTTCAGAAGTTGCTAATTATTTGGTCCACACCTTATATACAAGAAATTAAGCCTCCCGAGGAAGGTATAGGAAAGTAGTGGAAGTTCTGAGTTCCATCAATTTTTACCCCTTCATCTGCACTTTTTAGCCCCAAATTTTTTTTTTTTTTTTTATCAAAAAATTTATTTTCTCAAACTTAGTATTTAGAGAATATAAAAGAACCCTCATCATTTTCGATTGAATGATATATCACATACCATATGTTGCCAAAATTCTAAAGACCAAGTGACTGCCACCTCCACAACTACGACCCCACTGGGACAATTTGGCCCAACTTCCTAGGAATGTAGATTTTGGCTAGATGAATATGCATATTGAATTTCACTCCTTTACATAACTAAATACCACATAGATAACTTGGTCCCCTCTAACTCCCACCCCCGTATTTCCGACTGCAGTGGACCAATCAACATCAAACTAAATAGTGAAGGTATACTCATGCCCATAGTAAGCTAATTTCGAATTTCAACCTTCTACCTCAAAAAATGCAGAAATTATGAATGGGACGGACAGTCATTGTGAAACCAATAAGTAGCTCCATTCTTCCGCTACTTAATAATATTCATTAAGACATAAATTAATCTCAGTACTGAATTTTTTTTCATTAATACATGTATCATGATTGTTTTATGGAAATGAAAATGTCATCAACAAAAATATTTTGAAGATACTTAACTTACAAGCTTACGTTGAGGACCACCCTCTTATAAAATGCAACGCTCTTCAGGCTTTCTAATTTCCAGATCATAACTAAGTTTCGCGTAATGGTTGTAAGCAAACTGTTGGGTGTTCTTGAAGATTAGTGAGAAGCCATCGGAATTTGTAATAACACAGAATTCCTGTTGTTTAGGCTTTTCTTAGAATTGATAGATATTAAAACACAACATTTTCTTGAAAATATTTAAAAATGAGCAATAACTGGAGATAATGGAGAGTTAGCAGACTATTGAGAAACAGTGGAAAGGTGGCAGAGGAAGCAGTCCCTTCCCTAGGTTTGCTTCAAGGCATCGAGAGCAGAATGCAAATTGAAACAATAGTGAATAAACCCACTCAGATTACTGGAATTACAAAGCACACAGATCCAAACTATCTTATACAACCGCTACCACCACCCAAAAAGAGAAAAAGTTCATGGTATATATTGTCACAAAGTATTCCAAACACAAATATGTTAATAAGTGAAATAGAAGAACTACGGCCATACCCAGGGCTGAAGAAATGTCGAGTCAAATGATTATTTCATTTCCATTAAATTTCCTCTCATTTTCAAAACCACATACATTATTCTATAATTTTTTTTCTCCGGCACTATGTAAAACTCAGCTGTACACAACATTCCAACATGAGACAGGCAGAACTGCTAGAGAGCCATCCATTGGGAAAATTTTAAAAGAATTCTTTTCGGTTTTTCAATATTAATTTTTACTGTATTAATTCTAAGCTTTTTCACTTGTTCATTTTTACTATATACTCGCATTCTGAAATAGCAAAATTTCCAAAAAAAAGAGCCTGAGCAATGCCAGGGAAATCAGATAGTTTTCTGATATCAACAAGAAGCAGTGCATGAGTGTGGGGTTGCATAAAACTTCAAGGCAGACATTTAAAACTTTGATCTTCTGCTATCCAATGATACGTGGAATGTGTTATTGCATTTTAAAGTTTGTTTGAAATAAATATTTGACATCTGCTTCATCTTTTTGAATAGCCCAGTATATAGTTAATTTACACTTTTCTCCTTAGACACTGACTGTTCAGAATGCAGGCAGAGTTTACAAAATCATATCCATTATATCCTTTCACATTAGTCTTTGTGGTACGTAAGGGCTTAACTGGTAGAACATGAATGGGCAGACTACCCTTTCAAAGGGGCCATAAATGTTTTGTTGCTGGTACGAGATTGTGAAAAGGTTGAGAACAGCTGGTCTAGAGATTTTCACTTTCTTTATAGTTCGGATATTAGATAATTCTAAATTTTTTAACGAGAAAAGACAGAGCACCACTGCTATTATAATCTGAAATGCCTAAATAGATAAAAAAAAAAATGGTAATTTCTTACCTTATCATGATAAATATAAATTGAACTATTTGTACAGTCCTGATTAAAACATACAGGGACAATATGATCTAATTTACCATCAAGATCTAAGTGAAAAAGTAAATAAATTAGTTAAATCTTTAATAAAAAAAAAAAAAAAATACACTGGTCTTCTTTTGGAATAATGACAATATTTAATATTTTAGCCTTGACAGAAAAATAAAAAGATTTGAGCAGCTTCTTTTGATCAGTTTTCCAGCTCTTTTAAACATTTCCAATTTTTAACAGGCAGTTTTAATGTCACATGATTTGTTTTTTATTTTTATTTTTCCTGTTGAGGCTAAACTATTAAATATTTTTGTTATTATATCTAGCTTCAACAAAAAATGTTTATTATTTGCCAATTTTTTTTTTTTTAGTTTTTAAAAAAAACTTACTCATATCTAGGAAAACTGACTGTCCCAATCTTCCCTCAGAATATGGAAACTTTAAAGTTTGGACATGTTTAAAATAACCATCCTGTATTTAAAAAAAAAAAAAAAAGTTCTTAAAGCTTCAATGCTC
The DNA here is from genome assembly GCA_023313115.1 of Rhysida immarginata. Taxonomy (NCBI): domain Eukaryota; kingdom Metazoa; phylum Arthropoda; class Chilopoda; order Scolopendromorpha; family Scolopendridae; genus Rhysida; species Rhysida immarginata. The sequence goes on along the minus strand of JAHWFO010039420.1, from coordinate 332,686 downwards.
ATGTAAACATGTCAAATGTAATAAAATGAATAAAACTTGTCAAAAATATTACATCAACCTTGTTTAAAATAACCCCCCCCCCTCTTTTGATTATTCCCAATTTAACAACCATAACAAATTTGAAAATCAAAAAAAAAATTAAAATTAGCAAACCCTCATTCATTTAAAATGTTATGGGGTTGACTTCATGAAATGTTATTAACATTTTGGAATGAAGTCATACAAGAGGGCAACTTTTAACATCAAATATGCTATCTGGATGTTATGCTAGCTCATGATTGGGATTAAAATTAATGTTCCACAGTAACACAGGGTATCTACATAATTCCTCAAAGTCAATTTAGTGATTTTTAGTGACTTCTTAAAAAAAATTCCTGACCTAACTTGATTATTTTTAATACTTTTATTTAATTATTGTTAAAGTCTCGACATCCAATTTAAAGAAAACTAAATAACAATCAATCAATCAATCAATAAAGTTTTAATAAACCATTTTCTGAATTAAATTTTTAAAATCCAAATAAATTCTGAATTTTCGTGACCCATTTTCCAGTTTCACTACTTTTTCATTATTTTCGTTATCCATTTTCCAATTTCACTACTGTTTCATGACTTTTGTGACCTGTAGACACCTTGTAACACCTATGTGGCTGTATGTGCCAGAAAATTTGAGTGCACATTTCACCTATTTTTTGTAATATATAACTCAAATAGTTTCTGTTACATGAAACAAACAAAAAAAAAAAAAATAAAGACCACGTGCTAATTGCTTTAGCATGAATTACCAGAAAAACAGGGATTTTTCTTTTGCAGCAATAGTTGGTCCTTTAGTTTATTCATGGCGAGCTTGCCTATACCCAGTAAGAAAAATATTTGTTTTAAATGCGAAAACGCGAATTCACTAATCAAAGTGTCGTAATATACTCAGATAGATGGGAAAAAGAAAGGAAACATTTTAGTTGGTTGCTGCCTATCATATTAGTCAAGATCAAAAATATTTAAATGTAGGTGTTAAAATTTTAACATTTTTGAATTTTTTTTATTTTTGTCTCTCATTCGAATGTTTAATAAAAAGTCATTATTAAGGTTGTAACTCCTTTGCTGACTGTCTTAGGGCTGTTGGTTTGGTGGGTAACTGTCGAGTATATAATATTTTAGTTGTATTTGTTAATAAAAGGATTGTTAAACCATGCTTATGGCAATTATATTTCAGATACTGCATGATCACTGAGCGTGAGTAATTCTCGAGGCAGACTTTCCATTTGTTTTCCCTCGTGAAATGTGTCGAGATAGAAAGCGCGAGGAGTAATGAGGTGTATTGGAGGATATTTTTGTTTTGTTGGGCCAGTCTAGGTTTTCGCTAGTTGCCATGAAGAACATCCCGAGAAGCAATCAAGCCACCGAGATGTGTGGTTATCCTGTGGATGATGGACACATATAAAGGAAATTGTTTCAATGCATAAGTCTTAACGACGGAGTGCCTACGTTAATAGAGGCTTCTGTGGTGTTGAACGAATGGGAATGAGATGATGTTAGTGCCCCGAGTAAACGAGAAGGTAACGATTACAATCGGTTACCTAACACAATACAATTTGTGCATGTTGGCTTGTGACTAATTTCCTTTTTTGGATCGGAAAATTTTTCTCTGCCTGGAGGGCTCAATAAGCGATGACTCCACTTAAGCTCAGCTGATCATTCTTTTGAAGTGATCATAAATATGGACATTTTCGAATCGACGTAGCCGCTATTGTGTAATGAATATTTTTGAGGTTACCATGCTCCTCCTCCCTAAAAAGGAGCACATGACGGAATCCTTGGGCGTTGCGTTACCTGTGTCGTTTCAACCATCTGTTTATTAGTTGTTTTCTTGTTAATCGTTATGAAATTTTTCTACACATTTTCTTTTAGTTTGACAGAACTCAACAGAACTGCTCTACAGATCTTTGCAAGACGATGTATAATATCTTTTGGCACCTGGTTATCGGCTTTTTCGATGTTTGTTATTCCTTGACGTACTGGTGAATGAAACAGAAGACAGCGATTGCTGACACAGATGAAAACTTATGTTCAGAGCAACTGCTGCTATTCTTCTTGCAGGCTTGGTATTGCCACTACTCCTTTTACCCACTAACCTGATTAATTTTCCACATGCCTTCATTTATTTTTCTTATTTTTCCTCCCAGGGGCAATACATGGTCCTTGCCCTTTACAATATACTGTCATGTCATTTATTTTGTCTTCCAGGTCTCCTTTGACATTCCAAGTTTCGCTATTTGTGGACAATTCATATGGTTTATAATCTTTTCTCTTCTCCGTTCTTCTTAGCGAGCGTACGTCACCATGTTTTGTTTACACAATGCCTGCTCATCAGTGCCTTTAAGTCGAGGGACATGGGTCGTCATGGTCCAGATTGCTGACATAATTCATCAGGAGATCTACCAGCTGGAGATCTAGTGTAATTCGAACATTCTTAAACTTTAATGGAAAATATTTTTCTTTTATTTCCAAAAAAAAAAAAGGTTTATTTTGGTAAAATAAATCAAGTTTTTCTTTAAACTATAATAAAGGAGTATTATTTTTTTGGAATTGGCTTGCAAACATTTTCTTATCCCTTAACATCAATTACTGTGGGAAGATTCCAAGGGGTTTTCTTAAAAGATTAGGAACTCTGGATTAAAAGGGTAATTGGTGACTGGGTTATAGTTTAACGGGGGTTTCCACTGGGATTAGAGCTCGTAGCAGGCAAAATCATCAATATTCTGGTTTGGCGCTTTTGCTGACGCAAGAAACTCATAACAGTGGTGTAAATCATGGCCAGAAAGAATGCTTGACAGTGATGATAATGAAGGCGAAAATGATTTCAAAGGTTTATGGATTTCTAGTGAAGGGGGGGGGGCGAGTAGTAATGAATTTCTTATAATTTTCAAAAGAGGCAAATAACATATCAATAAAAATGAATGAAGAAGTAGAAGCATGGCTGAATTCAGATAACGGAGCAAACCAGCTAACCGTTGGGAAATAGTGAAGATGGTGATAAATTCTGCTGTGAATGAAGAGAGCAAAGATGAAGGGGAAAACAATAATTTACATGTTACAGTAGATCATACAGTATGTACTATATA
>JAHWFO010039420.1:286171-329164 GCA_023313115.1 Rhysida immarginata | reverse complement strand
ATAAAAATTGTATTGTAAAATGGACGATATGAAATTATAAATATATACACCATACAATACAACGTGTGAAAAATAATGAATGTACTATATACATTATATTAATTTGCATTTTTTTCTTCTCAATTTCTCATCCACCTTTCCGTTGCCAAAATTTAACTCGAAAAGGGGGGTGGGGTGATTTCGAACAAACTTCGATTTGACAAATTTCAAATGAAACAAGCATATAATATTTAATATACTGCACATTACAGTACATTATACAATAGACAGTACAGTAAATCCCTTTTTTTCCTCAATTTTTCGTCTCCAAAAGCTAATGCAAAAGTGAAGATGGAGAAGTCATTTGCGAAAAAGTCACTGCAATCACGGTTCATTTATTAGAACTTATCTTGCCACAGTTTATTGATAATAATTGAACAATATAAACATCACGTTAAATAAATGCATAACATTAAAAGGTGGAGAGTGAAATAAATTTTCGACAGCTACTGCGTTTATCTCCTGAAATTGTCAAAGAACATTTTATAAAATTCAAATGAATATTTATTACAGTACTTAATGCATGAATACATATGTACTGTAATAATTTCGAAAAATGAACATCCAATAAAAATCCATGTAATCTACTGTAACTATCGTTTTTGTCTTCAAAATTAAATCACCTTTTTATTATTTCTTAATAAACCACAGTCTGTACTGTATTAAGGAACTTTATAAGGAATCAGACAATAATGAGCCGGATTTTGAAGGTTTTTTAAGTAAAGATCCAAGTTATACATTTTTAAAATCGCAAAAAATAGAGATTTTTTCTGTATGTTCTTGCATATTTTATTTCTTGTAAGTTATCGATGAGTCAAAACTTGGGGATCGCATTATACAAGACTGTATAATTTTTACTTCTTTTTTGGGGCTCTTAAAGTGGGGTTGCACTATACAAGAGGTCGCACTATTGACAGTGTTGAAAAGTAAACATCGCAATCACCTGACTGGACCCTTGCCACTTCTGGAATGTAAAAAATGATCACCAGGGTTCTGGGCCAATAATTAGGACGATTGACTTGAGACTCAGAGTATAAGAGAAAAAAATCTAAAATTTATTTATCCATACACAAATTAAAATAAGTACATAATAAACTGGGGCCCCAGGGCTATGCCCTATCAAGCTAACAAACAGTACTACACTTAACACCATGGACATTCAATGATATCTAACCACTCAGTGTCAAATTAACCTAGTAAGCATATATATATTTCCATTTTAAGCTATATACTTCTATTAATGCGCTGCTGCATTCCTTACACATGCTGCGAGCAACAGGAGCATGAGAGAGATCAGCAGATACTGTCAATTAGGGTGTCCAACACTGACATGCCTGGCAACACCCCAACCAGGACTATATTCTACTCGATTCAACGCTAGAAAGCGTCATGTGCCCCCTTTTTAATAACTGAGGAGGGGCACCATAACCTCCTTGTTCCCATGAACATTACTCCCCGAGCAACCACAATTACTCAAGACGGCTGGAAACTACTGTGCGACTGGAAGATCAGATCGGTAGTATTGTACAATGGCAACAGCTCAAAAGTAGTGCCACGCACAGTGACTCAATTCATCAGCGGGTGATCTGTACAATCCTATCTCACATGCCCATTTCCTCGTGCTCATTCAAGCATGGATTAACAAATGCTCCACTTCACAAAACAGAACAATTCTAGCAGGTACATTAATGCAGCCCCAAAACTACTCAAAACAGTCATAAATAATTCTGCATAGCTCAAATCAAGGAGATCTGTTCATACACCCACAGAGATTTCTTCCTGGTTCCACAGATACATGTCTGCTATTCGTGAACCAGCTCCCTGGGGTTTCTTTCTTCAAGTGCAAAGAACTTTAAGTTGCCATCACCATTCATCACAACTAAGTATTCTAAACGGTCAGTCAACGCCACCCACACGACAAACACTACACAAAATCAGCTGCATCGCATTACATGCCACACGTGATCATTCATGATGACGATCGGCTTTCATGGCCCCAGAAACAACAAAGGATTGATCTCACCAGCAAGAACTCCAGCAATCCAGGCAAGTACAAAATTTGGCATCAATTACTTTGGTCACAATATTCTAGAGGTCGCAAATTAAACACTGAACGATGCTCATAAATCAATGATAATCAGAAACGTATATCGATGTGTGATGAAGCATAAGTTTGAAAAAAATGGCTGTCCTAACATGAACATGTTCTGCTTGCTTGCGAACGGGCAAAAAAAAAAAAAAAAAAAAAAAAAAACTAGTTAAGGCATTGTTATCCAACGATAAAAGGGTTTTAGCATCAAAATGTTACGAGCAGTAGCGGCTCGTGACTATAATAAGTGGAGGGCACCAAATTAAAAATATACAAAATTTCAGGTTTCTAGACCTTTCCGTTCAGAAGTTATAACTTGATTTGTATTTGAGGCCTCGGGGTCTTCTGACGGGTGCCATAGACCTACATCACATTTCTTGTATATTTGCTATATTTTTAAGTACCACACTATAAATATACAAAATTTCAGGTTCCAGGTCGTTCCGTTCAAATGTTATAGCTTCAATTGTATATGGGACCTCGGGACTTTCGGCGGGGCCCTAGAGGCTTATGTCACTTTTCTTGTATATTGGTTTTATTTTTTTAGAATCACACTACAAATTTACGAAATTTCAGGATTTTTGCCCTCTTTGTTCAAATGATAAAAACGGAACCATGAAATTCATACAAGTGGCCCCTGAGAGGCCACGGACCACCCAAGAGGAGTCACTATATTTTCCGCACCATCCTCTGTATAGGGCCTACGTGTGTAGAAAATTTCAAGCCTCTAGGTCAATCCTTTCAAAAGTTATGGCATCAACATGTTACGAGTAGTAGCGGGAGGATTCGCTATACTTCAAATAGAGTTCTTTAATTCTGACGTCAAACAGTCAAACTCTGAAGTCACAAATTGCTCAAACGCAATCAAAACTCCACAGACTTTAAAGGAAGTCAGTTGGGGAAACCATAAAAGCACATGGTTTGGTCCACCCTAGAGGATTCGCTATATTTTTCGCTCCGTCCTCTATACAGGGCCTACGTGTGTAGAAAATTTCAAGCCTCTAGGTCAATCCTTTCAAAAGTTATGGCGTGTGACACACATGTTACATACATCTGTACCATCGTTAATAGGGTTTTAGATGATGCTAAAACCCTAAAAACACAATCAGCAAATCCATCTGCTCTCTCTCTATCACAATCAAAAAGTCAGAGGATTGCCTTTTCAGGGAAATGCTGAGAACTACCAGCACCTCCTATAAAGAAAGCCTGCGCACTGAAACGTCATACATTGTTACATCATCATATAAAGGCATTGTTAATCGTATTTCTACCAATAATAATCTCTAAATTATGGCTTCTTATAATGATATAACAATGTACGATGTTTCAGTGCACAGGCTTTCTTTCTAGGAGGTGTTGGAACTATAGCATCAGTTCCCTGAAAAGGAGCTCAACAATGCAAAACAAGCAACAATGAACAGATCATCTGGCCAAACATTAAAAGAAAAAATAGTAAAATAAAAAGCTAAAAAAGCCAGCTATCGGCCAAAAGGACAACAGAGTAACAAATTAAAATAAAACTTAAAACTAAATAAAATGCACTACTTTCAAACCAACCACACTCCCATTACATGGCACAAAATAAACAAACAAAAATAATAAAAAAAATAAAATAAAATGACCTGAAAACGTATTTTGAAAGCAAAGCTTTCATCTTTCGCCGGCTGAAAAATTATTTATCATGAACTGAAAATTTTCTGTCACTGAAACGGGTGCGCAAAACCACTACTATTCAATTAAATCCCTATATTGCTAATGTGAGCACCGGAAGTCGCCCAGGGTCCAACAGAACACATGCTGCCACCTACTCCTAGCTTTTGCTCGAATAGCAAAATACTTATGGTATGTTTTGAAAACAAAATAAATTTTAATTCTGTTATTTAAATATAAAAGTTTTTTTTAATAAAATAATGTTTTTAAATATTATGCATTTTTTATTAAATTAAATAAATTAATTATTTGTCCTTATTAATTACACATCCCTCTTGAAAAAAATTGTATTTAGAGAAGAAAAATCTCCAAGTTTGCCATTCTCCACCTCAGCTATTACAAATTATAAACTGTGAGAAATGTAGACACATCAACAAACATTATTTAAATCTTTTATATTGCTCAAATTGTAATAAACATTATTATATACACAAGGAATGGGAGGTGCCATTGTTTCCCCCCCCCCCCACCATTTTTGATGAGAAATCCAGCAGTACTCTGAACCCACTGATGCAGTATTTGAGGAACTTTACTATATGTGTTTATTTCTGTAAATCTACTAATAAAGGTAATTACACATGTTCACTTTACCGTATTATGCCAGATCTCAAAACTATTGCCTTCAATTGTAACAAAGATATCTAAATATGAAGAGAAGAAAATTGGTATTCAAGAGTCTTTATAGTTTTTTTCTTAGATTTATAATTATCTCTGAACATAAAAACTGAGAAGCCACCATATTATAGAAATGGTTACCTGCAGCCAGATCACCAGTCAGATCAACAAAGGCATTTGAATGCGGCACTCTAATTTGATTTGTAGCATTAATAAGTTGAAGATCAAAAGGGGTTTTCTTATTGATGTTGCTTAAAAACAAAATATATTATACAGTATTTTAATTACATCTTTTTTTTTTTTTTAAAGCATACAAATATAAATTTTTTCTCACTACCTTATCCAAACGCATCGTGAACCATTACGTAATTCTCCGTATACATCAGGAATACCATCAGAATTGTAACTGGTTAAAATAACTTCCATTAAAAAAACTTATCTTAAAAAAAAGCTAATATTTAATCAATTTAATATGGTAAATGGAGTAAGTCTTACTCTAATATTAGCGGCTGATCTTTCAACATCTGGTCTGACTGTTCAGTTTCATTCACTGTTTGGCATCATAAATCAAATTACTATTAGCAGACTTTAAATTAAGCTATCTTAAATTTAAAAATATTAATACAGATGTACCTGCACTTACAACAGTTCACATTTACAATGAAGGCCTGATATAATCACATTGCACACAACAGTGCTCTTAATCTATAAATTACATGTACCTCTATTCAACTCAAAGAAAAATTTCTTCTACGTTTATATAGAGGTAAATAAAGAAGAAACAAACACTGATATAAAGAGTATCCCTTAAGTTTCCGTACATAGGAAAAACAAACATTTATTTTATGAGAACCATTTTTATTTCTACAAATGTTTGGATAGGTCGGAATGCCTGTGGAATGGTGTTCCAGATCTCACCCCACTTGATTTTTAACTTTGGAGGCATTTGAAGGCCATTATGTACAACAAAGAGATACAAAACTTAAATCATCTCAAGGAACGTATTACCAACACCATTACAAGCATAACTTCAGCTGTGCTAATACGTGTTCCTCAGCAATGGAGAACATGCATCGAAATGAATTACAAAACAATATAGAGTATATTACATAAATAAAAATGGTTTTCATAAAAAATGTTTATTTTTCCTAAGTATGGAAACTTATGGGACACACTGTATAAATAAACAATAAATGAAAACTGGCGTTAATGCTCCAACTTAATCATGCTCATCGTCTCTACCAACTGATCTAAACTTCCATAATTCCTGGTTCAAATCCAGGTTGCGGATTTTTCTTTCCATTTTTTCCCCAATAATATCAAAAAATCTGTTACTTTTCTCAATATCTCAATAACTAATGGTAATTTCCAGATTTCGAAAAATGGTCTCCTATCAAATCAGGTGTGGGCTTTATAACAATGATCTTAATTTTGACCTTCACGTGTAGCCCTTTCATGCATGAATTATTAAAAAATCAAATGGCATTTTTTCTTTCTGCATTAATAAACAAGGAACACGGAAAAAGTAGAAAAGACATTTATTCATATTTTTTAGCATACAGTATTAATTTTACAGTACTGTCCACTACAGTGGTCATTTTGATCTGTGGAGGACTTTTATTCCAATAGAAGGAAAAATATTCAAACTAGTCTCTTGAATCTTATTTTGGGTGAAAACCCTCAAAACTGTGTTTCTTCTACACAGAAGCAAATAATAGTTGTCCACTGTAGTGGCAATTACACATGAAAGCGTTAATTCCAAGTCAAATTTAATGCATAATGAAAACCTTAAGAGGTAGGAAAAATCAATTGGAAAGTTATACAGCACCCTAAAATTGGTGTAAATCATTTATCGAGTTGATTTTGCGACAATGGTTACCTAATAAATGTTGATCGTCAGATGCTACACACAATTCTGCACGATGTTTGATGGATTGATGCAAAGCAGTCATTGTTGTAGTGGTTATTGCTGCACCTGAAATTGTAATTCTCTGAAGTTCAGCCAAACTTACTGGTGGAGTTTCATAAACTCTATTTTTTACATGGCTTCATACGAAGAAGACCAGAGTGGCCATGTGACTGGCCCACCTCTTCCAATCCAATTATCTGGAAATATCAAGTTTAAACATTCACGTGCTGCCATTGAAAAATTTCACCTGCTGAAACCAAATTTCACAACATTCTCTTAATGGGATCTCTTCAATAAACTCTTGCACAACATTGTTTAGAATAAGATCTCGATAATGCTGACCAGTGAGATTTCCATCGTAAAGCACTGGGCCAATAACTTGATTTGTTATTTGTCCAAACATTTGTCCTCATTTGCCCTCCAATTCACTTGGTGACCATTTGTCTTAATGAGGATTTTCATTGGCCCAATAATAGAGGTAATGTTTATTAACACCACCATTACATGCAAATTGTGACTCATCTGACCACAAAATCTTTGTGAACTGTGGATCATCAACAATTTCACAAAAAAGCCAGTTACAGTACTCTGAACGTATTTCATAATTACGTGCATTTCATGACAGTACACATAAAATGGATGAAATTTATGATCATGAAGCACATTACACACTTGATTCTGCACTGCAACCAATATCACCAGTAATGGAACGTATGCTGGTATGTGGATTAGCAGCCACTGCAGCAAGAACCACTGTGGTAGTGTCCTCATTTGTTGCTTTTTTTAGTGGACCTTGTCTTGCATGTTGTTCAACAGTACCTGTCTTCTGAAAACGAGCAATAATTTTTCCAAATGCTTGTCTTGAAGGATGGTGGTGATTTAGATATCTTTCAGCATACATTTGGGTTGCAAGTACAACATCTTGTTGACTTGCACCAAAACAAAATACCATGTCAACCATTTCATTTTGAGGGTACTGTGCTATTTTTTGAATGCTACCAGTCAAGCACTGATCAGGATCAATGCTGCTTAACCTGAAATCGATGAAATACATATTAGTATCAGCAAAGCTAATACTGAAAATTATCATCACAAAATTATTTTTATTGGGTAACCAATGTTGCAAAATCAAATTGGATAAATGATTTAGACTAATTTTAGGATGCTGTACAACTTCAATTAACTTTTTTTTTCTATCTCCTATAGTTTTCATTATGCATTAAATTTGACATTGAAATTAAATGTGAAGGTCACAATTAAGATGATTGTTTAAAAGCCCATACCTGATTTGATAGGAGATAATTTTTACGAAATATGGAAATTCCCATTAGTTATTGAGATATTGAGACTGGTAACAGACTTTTTGAACACCCTTTATACAGGGTGATTCAGAAAGGTAGGTCAAGAATGAAATACCATGTACAGTTTGTAGCAGGGAACAAAATTTTTCCTATAAACATGGGTCCGGAAATGCATCCTTACAGAAATAATGCAATTTGTACGAGATAGAAATGACATTACAGTAGGTGTTCAAAATGCCGACTCTGAGCCTCGATGCAGGTGTTTAGTCTGCGGACGAGATTCTCGCGAACTCTGGTGAAGATGTCCGGAGAATCACTAATATTTTTCCGCTGTTGGTAAATTCTTTCCGCTTCAGTAGCATTACCCTGTGCCTCGTCGTAGATGAGATGTATGTCCGCCAGCTCCGCATTAGTCAAGCAATCCATTGACCGACAATGGAGTTACATGTTTAGTTTTCTCTCTTTTAAAGGAGAGAAACGAACAATTTACATGTTTAGATCCTAATTTACATGGACCCTACCATTGCCATCCAGGTAATGCACATCCATTCCTACCTCGTACAAGCTGCATTATCTCTGTAAGGATGCATTTCCAGACCCATGTTTATAGGAAAAATATTGTTCCCCGTTACAAACTGTACATGGTATTTCATTTTTGACCTACCTTTCTGAATCACCTTGTATTCACACACAAGTAAATAAGAGACAGCTATTCAAAATTGCTAATGGTTTCGCCACATCTATGGAGGCAAGAGAAGTAAAACGTCTAAATTGTTAAATTTTTTTTTTAGTGTTCATATGGAGAGAGAAAATATGAGAGCTGTGCTTGAAAGATCAATTGCATCTGACTAAAGATTAATTGAAAGAAAACCAACAATTAAGATATAAAGTTGGCCAAGGTGAGAAGTTTTTGAGTTGTTGACAGGATTGTAAGGCCTCTTATGCACTGGCGATTGGTTGCTGCAAACCAGGTGGCCAGCAATCTCGAGACATTACTAGAATAGTTATCTTTTACACACGTGGTTTCGGCAAACCATCAGTGGCCAGAGGCCAGAAAATCAAGAGCAATGCATTCGGCAACTGGAAAGTTGTGCAACCGCTGGGTCAGCTTGTTTCTATTGACATCTACGCACTGTGCGAGCAACCACACCTTCTCAATTGTCTTTTTTGCTTATACCTTTGAAATAAACAATCATGGCCAGCCCGAGGATGATGCTAACAGTATGGCTTCACAAAGTCCCACGCTTCTGAAGTCTACACACCTTGATTTTCCACGTTTCAAATATTTATGAAAATAGGTCCGCAAGAGTATTTAGCATTATGCACCAGGCCCTGAAAGAGCATTTTGCATGAAGCCTCGCTTTTTTCTTAGAACTTATCCCCCTTGTCTCATTTCATTTTAATTTATTGTCACGTTTTTGCAAGACCTCAGAAAAAATTGAAATATGCCTTTATTTTCACGTTCATGTATAAGGGTGGTACAAATGAAAACGAAAATTATTTATTTTATCCAAAGTGTATACAAGGAATTTAAAAATACTCTCCAAATGCGTTAAGGCATTTATCCCACTGTGTAACAAGGCGTGTAATTCCTTTATGGAAGAAGTCTTTCAGTTGCGTGTGGAACCATTCCAAAACCTCTTCCTTCACTTCATCATCCGACTGAAACATGCGGCCTTTCAGATGTTTCTTGAGATCCCCAAACACGTGAAAGTCACATGGGGATAAATAAGGTGGATGCTGCATTGCTTCCCAGTTGAACTTTTTGATGAGGTCTACTGTTGCTTTTGAGGTGTGAGGATGCGCGATGTCGTAGAGAAGAAGCACTCTTTCTGTAAAAAGTCCAGGATGCTTGCATTGATGGCCGCACGCAGTGCCTTCAATGTTTCCCCATATCGTGCTGCGTTAACAGTGGTGCCTTTTTCAAGATAGTCCAGTAAAATCGGGCCTTTGCGATCAAAAACACGGTCATCATCACCTTCCCCGTGCTGTTTGCGATTGCTTTTGATTTTTTCGGGAGTGGTGACCCATAATGCTTCCATTGACGACTTTGAGGTTTGCTTTCGGGCTGGAAATGAAAGCACCCAGTTTCATCCCCTGTAATGATTCTGTCGAGAAAACTCTCTCCTTCCTGTTCATAGCGAGTCAAATGTTGCAGGGACATGGCCATTCGAACTCCAAGTTGTTCTGATGTCAAATGATGCGGGATTCATTGAGCACAGATTTTTCTGTAGTGCAGATGGTTCCTGATAATGGAGTGAACAGTTCCACGATTAAGGCCAGTTTCAGCAACCACGACATCGACTGTCACTCTTCTGTTTTCCTTTAAGACAGCATCAATTTTGGTTTTGGAATCATCCGTAATGGCGTGGTTTGCTTGTCCAGGTCGCTGATCATCTTGCAATGATGACCGTCCCTCAGAAAACCTCTTGCTCCATGCCCAAACACGAGTGAAGGTTAGGCAGTCATTTCCATAGACATTCTGCATACGACAATGAATTTCAGAAACAAACTCCTTCACATGTCTAAAAACGAATTACTGCTCTCTGTTCCAGTTTCGTTGACTCCATTTTGTTGCTTGGACGAAGAGATCACTCACAGAGCTTCGAAGCACGAGCTATCGTTCTTTCTCACGTGATGCAACACTTGCAACCTATTGTTCAATTTGTACGTGGGGTTTTGCAATTGTTGAAAACAAAAACTTATGATCCTACACGTCGTCTTTTTTTTCCCCCACACAAATTTTCGTTTTCATTTGTACGACCCTTATAATAGGGAGTCACCTTATTATTTTTTTTCTCCTTCCCTGTTTTGTGTTTTTTTTTGTTTTTTTTTTAATGTTACCTTGCAACATCACAAAGACTAAAGAAAATGGCACCAGTCTTGATCACAGGGGTAGGAGGAGAATGAAAGTTTTTCATAATTTTATTGAGTTCAAATTGAAAATTCTGTTATGTGCTAAGTGATTATTGATACCTTTATCTTTCATTTTAAGCAAAGTTGAATGTGACCATACAACCTACCATTAATAATTATGTTCATGAATGAGAGTTAATAAATAAGTTGAGTCCAATATGTTATTGGAAGTGTGATAATACATTTTCAACTTACAACTGATCACTAGAACAAACTTGTAAGTTAGGTACATCTGTAAACAGCTTAAAATTGTGGAAATTTGCCATTACCTGCAAGTGCACTTTGATTGCCCCATAACACCTTGAATATAACATCCATTTTATGATCACTTTCGTTTTTCAATGTTACGAGAACATCCATTTTATGATCACCATCATAATCTCCAGGTACAGAACTTGTAATCTTAAAATCACTAAAAAACAGATATAAAACATTATAAGATATCAAGGTATAAAAAATACAGAATTCTTGTTTTAAAAAATGGGAGAATAGAGTAATAGAAAAAGCCTTGCAAATGTTTTTGATAATACAGGATAATGGTAAAGATAGTACTATCTCTCTCTGGAAATGAATAGCGGTACAGAGGTGGATTCAGGTTTAAGTGAACAAAATTGGAACACTTTGCACTTCTATTGAAACCCCACCTGTTTTGTGTTGGCCTATGACATAATATTGAAGTTTCAACTGCAACAATGCACACAGAAGGGCACATAGCAGAATGGTGTCCCATGCTTCATTGCAGGCTTTCCACAGACAATCTAATATCAAGCTTCCCGATTTCCCCGATGCCATTCGTCCTCTGTCCATGTCTCCCAGGCAAGGCATTACTCTAAACGCAGGCATTGGTGTCGTGGTATTAATGGCAACTGACGCATGGGGCAGTAGGACCCCAATCCAGCGGATGCGAGTCGTCGAGGCATTGTGCGGGAACTCACGGGGTGTTGTAGAATCTCCTGTACATGTTCGTGGATGTCGTGTGCCGATGGCATGTGATTCTTTAATGCTTGGAGCACCATACGATGGTCCCCCCTTGAGGTGGTGTTTGTTGGTCGACCTGAACCTGCGCGGCGTGCATGGGTACCCTTATGTACTCATTGATTCTGACATCAGGCCACTGTGACATCTGAATGGCCCACATGCCTGGTAATTGCACGATACGACAAACCACCTTTGTGCAGTCTCAAAATATGGCCCCTGTCAAATGCTGCCAATTAGTGGATACGACGCCTAACGCGTCTGCGAGGCATCGCAGGAGCTTTGTGCAGTAGAGTAATCCTCTCTGAACATCTTGCGTAACTGTCGGACACGCAGCAGTTGGCTGGTAACAACTTAACATGGCGGTGACATCACGAATGCACTCTGGTGAGCATTCTAGACACTACAGATCCTTGTGAATCTAATCATTTACTCACACATCAATGGTATGCATGTGTACCAAAACAGGATAACATTGGATCACTCCTTCTGGATGCTTCACTTAATGTAAATAAATTGTGCAGACATTTCTAAGATTCTTTATATTCATTTTGGCAATTTTCTTAGCCACCCATTTTTTGGTTCCTTTCATATCAGTGAGACTTTTAAGTATATTGGAATATACAGTAATTTAGATTATTCTTATTATGGGCATCGATGGAGTACCAGCGATTCCCTTGGCAACTATTCCAATGAGGGAATTTTGTACCAAAAACCCTTGAAAATAACCAGGAGAAACCCACAGGAAACCGGTCTCATTGAGAAAACGAGTCAGGCTTCCCACTGGTTCGTGGTGGATGACCTGAAGTATAGGATAACCCAACGTGATGTGTCTAATGTGTGACAAAGCTATGCATTCAAATAATATTATGGTGGGCAGTTTCTTACCCCAGATTATATTTCCTGTATTAGTGGCTCTCCCTGACAGATTTGAATTTAGGAAACACAATTTACAATAAACCATCAGGAGAATTGACAAATCATACTATTGAGACAGCCATACTCTACACATGATGGGAAGCACATTGGGGAGGAGACACCAAGCATTGGAATCATCCTCTCATCATAGAATCATTAACATTAAGCTTCAATATTTAGCAACTCATCAAGAGAAGAGAATCGTGGAACTTTTAATAAACATTTAGAGCTGATAGAACTCTGGTTAAAATCGATCGGACTCTCCACTCTTCTTCATTGCTATCCTTAAATTCTTCATGGGAAACCCACCATCATAGTGTTATGTAGTGCATAAAGTGAATCAGTGCTCAGTGATTAACTATGGATTACACTTCAAACAAAAGAAAAACTACAAGTAGAACTTGATAATAAGTTCTTAATAAGTATCAAAAATAAGTTTAATATTTGTATTAAAAGACTAATTTCATATAGAAATTGAAATCATGGGGTCGGGACCAAAGTAATAAAATGTATTAAGCAATAATTCATATAAACTGGACTCATAATAATGAGATTCAACTGTAAAGGATCAATTATACTCCGTTTTGTTAAATTTTATTTCCAGAATTTTAAATGAACTTCTTCCTCAATAGCAGGAACTTCACTTAACATAAGTTGCTTCAATAAATTAAACATTTTATATTGAATGCAATTTATTAATGCTATACATAATTTCTTCACATAACATAAATTGCTTCAAAGTACATAAATTTCTCTATACATTTCCTAAGATATCATATCTAAATTGTCTTTATCTTCGCAATTTACTTACTTGAAAATATAATTTATTCCCGAATTGTTTAGGTATGGCTTGCTTGCTCGTGCAAAAAAAATTTCAAGTTTTTTACCTGGAAATGAAAAGTTTAATTTTAATCATTATTTTAAGTATTAATATTTTGCTATAAAAACCAGCCTCACAAAAAGGTTATGCAAGATAAAACTAAATTTCTATATTAGCAAAAGTGTTTCATGATAAATGATATACAGATGTAGTCTTATGGCATTAGTATAATATACTTAAGGTCATTTCCACGCAAATGTCACCCTGGTAGTCATTTTTCTTAAGTTATTTTTGTATAAAGTTATCACTGCAAGTTTTTTTGAGAAGTTCCAAAATCTATGAAATTATACTCTCATGATTAAAATCTAATTATTTGTATATTTAATCATCAATTTAAAATGTTTAAAAAATTCAGCATGTTTTTTATTTTATTCATAGATGTTTAGAAAGCAATTTTTTTCCATGAATGAATAAACATGGAAATTTCTTATGATATATTTTACTTCTAGGGACAATATGGATTAAAAAAATTTAAATTATATGAATTATGGTTAATTTCAGCATTTTATGGTGACTTTTATATAAAACAAATTTTTTTGTCCCTTCCGTAACGGAAAAGGACTACTTTTTCCTATAAAAATGCTCCTGGGATTGCTACAAACGTCCGTAATGGCTAAAATAATTAAATTTGTACCGTCCGTAATGGCCGGTTACGAACTCCTGTCAAGACGATCCTCGTAGAGAACCTATGAACGCTATTATCCCTTAGACAGGTCTGTTTAATGCCAATTTTATCTTAAATTACTTGATATAGCAGTTGTGGATTATATATTTAATAAGTTTAGAAAACTGAAATTGGATGATGTAAAAACGTGGCATTTAAAATGTTTTTGAGTGCATGAACAGTTTATAATTTGATACGACTCTACCAGAAACGTCTGTGCTATGCCACTTACAAACGCAGAAAGACAAATTAGGTGAAAGGAGAAATTGAAAAATAACAGTGAATTAGTTGAACAACACAAGAAAAAGGAACAGGAAAGAAAAAAAAATGTCAAGAATTCATAAAAAGAAGACAATGTCTGAACATGAAAGAAATCAACAAAGAGAAAAAGAATGCATTCGTAAGCTAAAGTTAAGAGAAAGAAAAAAAAGCTGCCAAATCTCTAAATCTTCAAAGTGAAGACTCTCCCAGTCAAGTATTCTCTAACAGGTCAGCCATGGGAAAAGCCTTTGCAAGAGCAAAACAGAATTTACCATCTAGCCCATGGAAAAAGATAGCTGCAGAATCATTTACTCCACAAATTTTTCATAGTCCAGTGGCCCCTCGCAAAAATGACGATAGTGTTATATGTGCAGATATCAAGCAGAAAGTTCTGTCAAGACAATATATCTAGTCAAGCACCTGGTTTAAAGGATTTTGCCCTTATTCGTGATGCTGAAGGAAGAAAAGAAAAAGTTCAGAAACCTTTTGCTCACTTTAGGAGTGTCATCAGCAGTTCATCCAAGAATTCCCGGACATAAAAATTGGACTGTCAAGTTTTGCTGAACTTAGACTTAAACACATATGCCTACGCCAAGACACACCAAGCAATCTTTGTTTGTGTATTTACCACGAGAACGTTCGGCTAATCCTTCAAGGTATTCCAGACTCCCTTGGTAAAAATGCTTCAGAGTATGTTCAAATGATTATGTGTGACGACATGAAAGGAGATTGCATGTTTCAGAAATGCACAGATTGTGGAAATCTTGTCAAATCTGATCTGTTTGTTAAGAGTCTTCCAGAAGAGACTATGGACATGGATATATCGTACTAACAGTGGACTAAAATATGCAAGACACAGGCTGTGCGAAATCAGCACAAATCAACAGTGAGAGAAGCCTATGACTTGCTAAGGACTATGCTGACTTACTATCTTTTTCAAGTGCATGTGCAGAGGTTGCAAAGTAAAAATTTTGAAAATTTGAAGAAAAGCCTAATGGAAGGAACCCTTTTGATCCAAGCAGATTTCAGTGAGAACTATGCTCATATGTATCAGGATGAGATCCAGTCTGCTCAATGGAAACATACATCTTCTATTTTATATACAGCCATGGTATATTACAGAGAAGTTAGCAATGCCAAAGTGTCAAAGGAACTGTTGTATTGTTTCCGATTACCTGCAATATGATAAGTACGCTGTAGCAGTTTTTAATCAAACGATAATTGAGCATTTCAAAAGCTCTCATCCTCACTTCATTATTAAGAAGATTTTGTGGCAATCAGATGGTGCTGCACAAAACTTTAAACAAAAGTACACTCTGTGAAAAATGACGCTCAATAAAGAACCTATGGAATGGCATTTTTCGGCCACTTCCCATGGGAAAGGATGCATAGACGGAGTAGGAGGCACACTTAAACGTCTTACCAGAGACGCTTGCTAAGCTAGAAAATATGACCCACGTACAGCATCCGAGTTCCAGTCTGTAGCACAAGAAATATGCAAGAACATCAGAATAATTTATGAACTTAAGTCAAAAGTCAAAAATGAAGTATTAAATCTAGATAACTGTTGGAGAATTGACGAGAAAAATAACATCTTTGAAAATCCGAGAACAAGAAAAGCTTATTGCTTTATATACACTGAGTGGCCAAATTATTATGACCACCCCCTTAATACAGTGTTGGGCCACCTTTCGCTCTTATTACTGCTTGCATTCTTTGGGGCATGGATTCTATGAGATGTTGGTAGGTTGTAGGAGAAATTTGAGACCAACTCTGAAGAACTGCACCTTACAATTCCTGCAGATTTGATGGTGCTGGATCGTGACCACCGAGAGAGAAGGCCTCCGCAATGAAACTGAATACACTGCTACATCATCATAGATAGTGCAAATTCCGAGCTTATTATTGGTAGAAATACGAATAACAATGCACTATCAATGTGATGTAACAATGTATTCAGTTTCATTGCGGAGGCCTTCTCTCTCGGTGGTCACAGCTGGATCCCGCTGCCTGATGGCCCGTTCGATCTCATTCCACAAATTCTCAATGGGATTGAGATCTGGCGATTGTGCAGGACAACAAAGCAAGGTAAACTCTCCGGCATGGTCTTCGAACCATCTGAGGACGATGCCTGCCTTATGGCAAGGAGCATTGTCCTGCTGGAAGTATCCATCCCCGTCAGAGTACACCATTAACGGGATATACGATCTGCGACAATACTTAAATAGTCTTGGGCACGCACACGTCCGTGCAGAGGAATCAAAGGACCCAAACAATGCCAAGAAAACATCCCCAAACCATAATACTGCCGCCACCAGCTTGAAGTGTTGTGGCAATGCAGGTGGGGTCCATGCTTTCATGTTGTTTCTCCATATTCTAACCCTGCCATCTGCATGATGCATTTGAAATCATGACTCATCGGACCACATGACCCTTTTCCAGTCATCTACTGTCCAATCCTTGTGCTCCATGGCGAACTGGAGATGTCTGCTCTTGTTCAAGGCTGACAGTAGAGGCTTTCGAACTGGTCGTCGGCTTCCGTAGCCTAAACGGTGTAATGAGCGGCGAACAGTTCGTTCAGAGGCGGTCACAGTTTGTCCTTAAGATTTGCCGCTATTTGATGCACTGTTGCTCTTCTGTTGCCCTGGACAACTCTGGCCAATCTCCTTTCAGCTCGAGCATTGAGGAGCGTGTGACGACCACACGCTTGACGTTGAGAGCCGTTTTTTTTGCTTGGTAGTCCACTCTCTGTAAACATTAATAACTGCTGCTCTTGAACACTTCACAAGTTCAGCTGTTTTGCTGATACTGGTTCCGACACTGCGCGCGTCGACGATCATCCAGTGTTCAAACTCAGTTAAATCACGTTTTTTACCCATATCGTCGTAAAAAACACAGTGCAACTGATGGTTCACCTCATCTACATTCCCCTTTTATAGCTACCTAGCCCTCTAGCGGCAGCGCTGTGACGCAATAGCTCATTTGCCTAAAACTGTCAGGTGGTCATAATAATTTGGCCACTCAGTGTATAATGGACCATATATTGTTGGGTACAGCACAACTTCATTGCAAGACAATGTTGAACAGTTTTCATTCAAAGATGGAACAAGTAAAAAAAAATATCAGAACGTTAAATGCCTATGATATAAATATACAACCTGTGAACATAAAGTTTGGTGAATGACGTCAAATTGCTAACGGTCGTAAGAGTGCACCATCGTCGTATCCTGCCCCAGACAGGTCGAGACATGTTTAAACAAATTTGAGAGAATCAGCGCTGTGAGTGTGTTTATTGTGTTTAAACAGGACATTGAAGAGAGAAGGCATAGTACGTGCGGTCGAAACCCAAAATGGATCAGCGAACGAAAGAGACTCATGAAATGATGACAACAGTTTACAAAGAAAGTGCTATTACTTTGCAGTGTGTTTATGAGTGGTTTAAACGGTTCCGAGGAGGCCGGAACACCGTAGAAGACGCCCCCCAAAGTGGCCAGATCCAACGTAATGTTACGACCCAACTGAAGGCTATCCCTAAAAACGACTACGCCAGGAGTTTCCAGGACTTGTACAGGCGTTTCCAGAAGTGCATTACCATCGACAGGGATTACTTTGAAGAATAGTAACTGCTGCTTCATGTAAGCGAGCAATCCACTCTCAATATGCCATCATTCACCGAACTTTATTGTCACAGGTTGTATATATCAATGAAAAAATAAATATTTTAGATAAACATATATCAATGTAAAAAAATATAATTCTCAAAAGTTTGAACTGAATAGTCGTTAATATGACAACATATTTGTAATGTACTACTTATTAAAAAATACGTTTGAAATTTCAATATCTTAAATGTTTAAAAATAAAATTGTTTTATTTCTCTTCTGAACATAACAACTTATAGTTAAAAATTTTATTTTTTATTTTTATCTCAGGTTTTATTAAATCATATTTTACAAGCTTAGTTATCATTAAAATTGAGATGTCCTGTCCGTAACATTAGTGCGTCCGGTCCATAACGGAAGTAATTGTTGTATCGTAACTTTATTATATATCAATTGATAACAGGACCAATTTTATTACTTTATGTGATTTCTTATCTTTACTTTAAAACCAACAGAACTAATTAATATGCGCTACAAGAGGAGAAATATCGATTTGTTTTGAAGCTTCAAAAAGCTGTCTCCTTTTCGTGTCCTGTCCATAACGGACCATTTACAAAGTTTTAAAACCCTTTAAATGGAATCTTTTTCATAAGCATTGTTATTAAAATGTAAAACAAATTGAAATGGGCAAAATAGTATAAGTTGCATTATCAAAAAATAGTTTCGTTTAATTTCTGCAGGAAGATAAACATGTATTATTTTTTCAATTTGTCCCATCCATAATGCTGGAAATGACCTTAAGATAATACAGTAGAATCCACATATAATAAAGTTAGTTATAACGATGTTCACTGAAACTGTACTAATTTTCTCCGGTTATAATAAAATTCGATATAACAAAAATACAGTAGAACCCTGACAATCAAATCTCAAAGGAAGAGCAAATTGCTTCGATAGTGATAAAATTTGATTTATCGAAATTAAATAAAATAAGAAGAAAAATAAGCCAAGAAACTGGACACAACGATAAAACTAACAACAATAAGAAACCACAAATCCACAATAATTTTTAATGCCTGGGTCATTTTTAATCATTTCAGTAAGTTCAGGTGGTCGTTATATACACATTCAATCTAAAAACTTACAGTTCAACAGTATAATTAAAAACAGATATGCCTATTTCTTTATGAAAAATTTAAGTTATTTCGTGTGACTTTCTCGTCTTCCTATTGAAAATTAAATCTTCAAAATGTTTTTCGAGCACATACAGGAGATTTTCATAAAGGCCTACCGGTTGCCAACAGGTTATTTATATGTTATAATTACAAATAGAAAAAGGAAGGAAATATTCTGCGACCTTTCGGGAATATGCTACCCCTTTGTTCAATGCATTAAATCGATTTGAGAGATGTTTCAAATGCCCGTATAGCTTTTTCTGTTTTAGTTGCAGAGTTTCTCTGATCAATACTTGTTCTTTCTCTTTCCTTTCCAAACACACAAATTTTTGCCAGTCATCTGGATGTTTGATAGGGAGCTCAAGGGAGACACGCTAAACTATACAAATTCATATAAATTTCATTTATACACTCTCAACATACATATACTGGTTATTTTTTATCTTCAATTCTCATTTTTATTGTAGTATATATCTTATGTTAAAATAAATATGCAACATTTTATAATCAGAAGGCTATAAAAAAACAAACCAAAAACAAAAAAAAAAATGCTATGACAGATTGAATGGATTTATTTCATGAAGAAATTAATGAACTTTATACAAGTCGTGAATATTTAATTTCATAATGTCAAATTTATTTCATTTTTTTTTTAGCTTGAGCTTGCATTAAATTGTTCACAACAAACAAATGCTAGAAATGTAAATAGATAATCTCGCTGTAGAAAACTTAAGTCAAGAAAAAAAAATTAATGTATCAGAGTGACTATTTTGTGAAGTAACCCATGTTCCCAGTGTTGGTAGCGCACATGGTGACCCGGTTGATCGCTTTCAAAATAAGCCACCAGATGACAGTAAAACAACTGTCAATTAGCCACAATTATTTCTATCGTGGACATCGTCCATTTCTTGAATTTTGTCTGCCATTTTGATTCCACTCGATCAATTAGAGCCCAGCTTTTGTGTGCACTGGTCACATACAATGAGTGAAGCGCTCGTTATTTTTAGACAAGATTTTCGACCGGTCGAACTTTATGGAAACATCCTCAGTGATTTTAGAGCAACATTTGCTTTCCAAAAGACAGTAAACAAATATCAATAGGCTAAAAGAACCAGTATTTGTGTTTTTGTATCTTTTGACTCTGACTGGTTGATTACTTTCACTGTAAAAAAGTGTCGTGATGTAATTATCAGTTAGGTTAGGATCTGACTGGTTGCATAAGTGGTCATTATAGACAGGTTTTTTAGTATAGATTAGCGAAAATGTCAGTCGCTGGTAGTGTTAGCCAGGCGGTCGTTACATAACAGATTTCTCATGTAACTTTCTGTGGGACCAAGCAAAAGTGGTCGTTATATACAGGTGGTGGTTAGCACAGATTTTACTCTAACAGTTAAAGAGTGAAGACTAACAATGGATTTGGAAATAAAATCATTTGAAATAAATTTTAAGAAGAAAAAATGAAGGGGTATAACAATGAGTAAACATCAAACATTTATGGTTATTTCATTTATCTAATTTTTAACATAATACCAGTACTATGTATGAACAACTACTATAATTTGTCGCAAGAAGATGTGGCAAGTAGTAAAAATTAAATGACAGATCTCAAAGTCAATAAATAAATGACATAAAATATTTCAATGAAATCAATATATTTATTTCGTCGGTTATATTTTATTAACGATTAATCAATTTAAATCTTTTATTCCCCGCGATCAACTTGAATATAATTATTCTTCTTATAAACTGGAATAATTTAGCTCATAAGTGAACCTCCCCTTCAATTTCCAAAACAGACTGCGAAAAGAAAAAGTCACTGCGTCAATTTACTTTAAACTTCAATGGATGAAACCATAGTATTATTCTTGAACAATATCTCTATTTTGAAATTTTTTTATTACATTTCTTTATCACATTTATTCAATAACATATTTAATATACCATTTTCTGTAATGAAGAACACATCCGTCAGCCCATCGCCATTGAAGTCTCCGAAGGAAGAAATAAGACCATTTACATTTTCTGTAAAAACATCACTTGTAATATCTTCTGAGAAGACTGTAGATGTGATTAAAACCAACCACACAAACAAATATTTCATTGTCAATTAATAATCAGCAACGACACATTTTTTTCTTGTTGCTGATGAAACCAGCCAATGAATCAAAACACGTTTGCACCATGCATATGAATCACATTCATAACTCTCACATTCTGTAACGGAGAATCTATTTACAATTCTAGTAGATAGATGGCAGCACTATAAACCGGAAACTATAAAGATGCGTTATGTGTATTTCGAGTTGGGTTGCAATGTTTTTTTGTTTTTATTTTCTCTGGTTTAGTTTGCCTGGGTTGATAGGGTGCTCTTTACGATCTCGTTCTGTCACATGATTACCTTTGCCGAGAAAATTAAAGTATCAGGCGCTACCCTACTCGGATCCTTCTCAGAGCGATTCGGAAATGGAATTGACCCGTTTCGATGCTCTCATAAAAACTTCCGGTTTAAGGCAACATGATGGCTGCGATGATTGAATACGTTGAATATAGTGACAATAAATTATGTTTCATGAAAATTTGCTTTATTTATTTGATTGCTACTTATTTATATGGAATTCAAATAACATAATTTCATAATAAAAAAAAATTACCATTTCTTATCAAAAAATGGTGGGTGTTCAGTATTTATGATATTTCATGATATTTTCATTATACATCATTGTCATTCATTATCCATCATCTAATAATTAACTATAATTTAGATACATGTGGATACCAGTTGAGCTAAATTTAGAAAATAGAATAGGGCTAGCTCCAAGCACAAGAATTGATTAAAAATAAATTCAGTAAAGGGGGGAAAACGGGAAGAAGAAAACTGTTGCATAACAAGTCCTTTGAAGAAGATTGGATTTTAAAATTAGCATCTGAAAGTTTGAATTTCTGAGCGTACAAAATTATGAGTTAAGAGTTAGTTCATATATTCCCTGTTATTATTTAATTGTGAATTACATTACTGGCATTTTTTTCTTAGCATTTGGTTTTATGTAGAATTAGTTGTCAAACTTATCTTGAATGCGAAAATATTGCAGAGCAGGATTTTACTTCGATTCCGATTTATATTTAATTATTCTTTAATGCATAAATTTAACCGCGGTACATAATGATCTGTGTTGTTGTTGTTTTAAAGTGTACAAATTTTGCATACGTTGTGCTCGTATAATGATTAAAAATTCTTTTTTTTTTCCATTAACCTGAAGGGTGGAAGTTAAAAAAATAATGAGGGAATCATCCATTGCGTCCTCCTATGGAGGACAAAGTTTATTTTCAAAGACCCCATTAGGAGAATTTTCTTATAATGACGACTTCCGAAGCAGAGCAAACAGTGTAGGTGAAACAGAACATGAACCTGTAGCAAAAGGTTCAAATTACAGTCAAATTGTTAGGCAACTGGATTTTTTCTATGGAATTGGTATGAAAATATTAATTTAATTTTTAATAAATTTCCATAGATATCCGTAAATTATTAAAATTTATTTTCTCTTTTTTTTTTTTTTAATTTTATTTTAGTTAAACGGAAAATTTTAAAGTTTCAAAGCCCCACAACAGGACTCTTTCCTCGCGAGGCAGATGATAAAATCCATGCCTATATACGTGATAGTATTTATTGTGCAGCTGCTATATGGAGTTTATATCAAGCATACAAGTATGAAAACTTTACCATATTTACATGCTTATAAATAAATTTTTCAATTATTGTTTGATTTGTAAAGTTGTGATGTCTTGTTATTGTTATCTATGCGGCAAGGTGACCGGATTTTTTACGACGCTAATCTGAAACACAGCTGTAAAGAATCCAGAACAAATCCGAGAAACGTAATTTTTGACAATTAAATCTATCAGTATCCAATTAATATATATTTATCCTTTTTATTAAAAAAGGATGCCTACTTATTATAGGGCAGTACACTGAAATCAGGACTGTTCTGCAAAATCCAGGACATCTGGTCACCCTATTTATCCCCCACAAGAACATACAGATAACCTGATCAGAAGATTTTTTTTTCTTTTTATTGATTGTAGTATAGGCAGAATAAATAAGATTTTATATATTCAAACTTAAAGATCTGAATATAGAGTCAGTATGGGGTGGCCATGGCCTGGTTGCCTCGCAGGTCGGTTTACTGTAACAGTGGAGTTAAGCAACTTTGGCACGGCCAGCCACTTGTTGGGTGACAGCCAGCAGATATCTATGTTGTTTCCCCTGTGCTTCAGATGACATGTAAAGCCTTCCGTTCCGGTAGCTACTGTCATCTCATAGCAGTCGTTATTCAATTCTGGGAAAGATGATCTATCCTCTCTACCAGAAGAAGATAGGGTCAGTATTGCCCTTATCAATATAGTAAATAAAGTGGAAACTGGTCTTGATGTAAGAAATATATTTGAAACACATTTCTATATTTAATAAATTATCGTACTGCTTACGTCAAGACCAGTCATACTTTATTTATTGATTCATACTTAATAAAACAAACTCTGACGCATGCTCAGTTTTCCCTAACTGCGATTGGTCAGCCTTCTTACCCTGTGCATAAATCCATTTTACTTGGTTTCCTTGCCCACAACACAGACTGTTAAAAAAAAATCCTACAAAAACAAGCTTTCAAGGTTTTATGAAGAACAGGATTAAGAAAAATAATTTTGGACATTTAAAAGGATCCCTAAAATTTTTCTTTCTATCTCCCATGAAGCACCAGCAACATCTTCAGCCTTTTTTTTTTCTTTTTTTTTCTACTTTGTGTGGCTGCCTACCCAAGCCTTTATTAAGATGCATGTAGGGAGCAGTAAAATTTAAGAATTTAATTTTTTTTATAAAGAATACAAAATAACTATTTGCTTAATGCACTTGCAGCACGATGTCGTGTTGTGATTAGGTTTCGGCCAAACACATTTATGGAGAACTTAGTACAAGTCAGAGCATAGGCGAATTTCCTATCAATGTACAATTAAAAGATACTAGTTGAGACTTTCATCAGTTGATAATTTTACACTTAATCAAGTTTTCTTACTATGAGTATCGATCATAAAATTCTTATTATTGCCAAAAATAATAATGGAATGAAAACAAAGTTAGTCTTGCCTTAGTCCTCCTCTTCGTATCCTGCATCTAAGCTGACTTGTTGGGATCCAAATAATCGATGATTTGGTTGGGATCATCTTGGAAGAAGCCTTCTTTTTGGCACATGAAGAGTTCCATTTCAGTAATCAACTTGTCATGTTTGAAGCATCTGCCATGAACTGGCGTAAGGGGAGCAGGGGAGTGGAGGAGGGGGGACGTGGGGGTGATGAGGTCATATATAGTATTCCAAGTGCCATTAAGTTTCTTGGTGTAGTGAGAGGAATGGGCTGGTACATTTTCACAAAGAAGGCCAACCCACTTCGTGAGCTTTCCACATTGCTTAGCCTTGTTTTTCACCTGTAATATTCTGTAGTAATCCCCTATTATTTTGGCGCTCTTTTGAGTGTAATCGTTTAGAAGCTCATCGCAGGACTCCCAAAACACGCTCAGCATCACTCTTGCTGATGACTGCAGGGATCGTGTCTATTTTGGTGGCAGTGACGATGCATGCTTCTACTATTTGCTTTTGATTTTTCGTTTCTGGGTCATAGTGGTACACATAGTATTCATCCATTGTGATTAGCTTATCAAAGAAGCTGTCCAGACACAACCTCCGAGAAACAAGGCCTCTGCATTAAAATATGACGTAGCATAGGTAGTGTTGTTTTACGTGTTATGCAGAAAAGCGTTGATTTTTTTTATTATGGAATTACAGAATAGGAAAAGTTTTGACTTTCATTCTATTTTTCATACATATCAATATTGGTCCAAGCAATTTTTATAAAGTAAATGCATTTAATAATGACACTTTTGAAGCCAAATATATATTATTAGCACTTTAATACAATCAATTTACAAATCTTAAATGTTATGTTTTGTACTTACTTACTTACTTACTTTTCAAACCCGCTTATCCGTTAGGGTCGCGGCGGCAGCAGCCCTATGGAGGATCTCCAGCGATCGCGATCTTCCGCCATAAGGCGCATGTCCTCCCTGGTAATATCCAAGCGACTCGAACCCAGATTCTCCATGTAGTCCAGCCACCTGGTTCTAGGCCGACCCCTTGGTCTCTTACCCACCGGCTTGGAAAATAACAACTGCCTAGGAAGACTAGTTTGCGGCATCCCTATCACGTGGCCATACCAGCGCAACTGAGATCTCTCAATGCGGAGAAGTAGCGGCTCAACACCTAAAGATTCCCTTATTGTGCTGCTGTACACTCTATCTAGTAGGGTAACACCTGCCACACCTCTCAGGAATCTCATTTCGGCCGCTTGTACCCGCGATCGCACTCTTTCGGTCATTACCCAAGCCTCATGACCATAGGTGAGAATGGGGACAAAGATAGATTTGAAGACGGAGAGCTTGGCTTTGTTACCCAGCTCTCGTTTCGTTACCACGGATCGCCACAGTTCACGTCTGACACAGCTTGCTGCACCGATCCGAGCATCCAATTCTTTCTCCTGCCGTCCATCACTCGTGAATGCAATCCCGAGATACTTGAACTTCTCCACCTGTCTCAATGAGGCTCCCCTAACATGGAGAGCGCACTGAGCAGGCTGTCTTGAAAGAACCAGAGATTCGGTTTTAGCCACACTGATCTTCATCCCAGCTTCTTCACATTTGGCTGCAAACCGGTCTAGTGCATGCTGAAGGTTCGTGTGAGAAGACCCAAGCAGGACAAGGTCGTCCGCAAAGAGCAACCTCTCCACCAGGCAGTCGCCCACACAAACACGCTCATCGCCTCTGCTGCCCCTGTCTATCCAGTCCATAAAGATAATGAACAAGATGGGCGACAGTACGCACCCTTGGCGGAGTCCAACACCCACGGTGAACGGTCTTGACTTAATGCCATTTATCCGGACACACATCTCAGAGCTTTCGTACAGAGACATGATAGCAACCAGTAATTGCCCATCCACTCCATACTCTTGCAACACTTTGCAGAGCTTCTGCCGAGGAACCCTGTCATATGCTTTTTCAAGGTCCACAAAGCAAGCGTAGACCTCTTTTGCATACTCCCAGGATTTCTCAAAGATTTGCCTTAGAGCAAAGATGTGATCCGTCGTGCTTCGGCCAGGTCGGAAACCACACTGCTCCCCCGACAGTTTGGAGTCGACTATTTCCCGACTTCTCTTCTCCAGACACTTAGCGTACACTTTCCCAGGAATGCTGAGCAAAGAGATGCCTCGATAGTTGTTGCAATCTCTCTGATCTCCCTTTTTGAAGATAGGGATCACAATTCCTGTCTGCCATTGCTTAGGGGCCTGTCCAGATATCCAAGCAACCTGACACACTCGAGTCAGCCACAGGATACCATCCTGATTTAAGGCCTTTAACATCTCGGACCGGATTTCATCATCACCTGCAGCTTTGCCAGTCTTCAGGGACTTAATTGCCCATCTGACTTCTGTTTCAGTGATACTACCGTGACTATTCTCCGCTCCAAGGTGCACCTCGTATGCCTCAGTTGTTGTTGTCACCGGATTATGAAGAGATGCAAAGTATTCCTTCCACCTATGCAATACGCTCTCCTCCGTTTTCAGAAGCCTCCCATCTGAACTCTTAATAGTTTGTGATGAAAGAGACTTCTTTCCACGGAGGCGGCGCACGGTCTGCCAGAACACCTTGTTTGCCGAACCATAGTCTGCCTCCAATTTCTCCCCGAACTTCTCCCAGGCCTTGGCTTTAGCTGTTGATACTGTCTTTGCTGCTGCTTTTCGCGCCTCAGTGTACCGCACTCGACTCGAAGTTGACTTATTTGCAAGCCATAGCAAATAAGCTTCCTTCTTTGCCTTGACAGCTTCTTGGACTTCACCGTTCCACCATGCAGTCCTTTTCTCACTGCCCTGCGCCACACTCAGCCGCTTACGACCACAGCACAAAGCAGCCGAAGTAATCACAGCAGTTTTAAACAACTGCCACTCCTCTTCAACAGTACCACGATCACTGGGTAGTTCTTTGAAACTTGAAGATATGCTATCTGCAAAGGTCTTCCTCACAGCTCTATCCTCCAGTGCCTCCCATTTGATGCGCCAAGTTTGTCTGAACCTAGTATTTCGCTTGGTTGGCATGGATTCAGAGAACCGCAAAGTGCAGACAACAAGGTGGTGATCAGTTGATAGTTCTGCCCCTCTTCTCACACGAGTATCCAACACTGATCGGAATAAGTCAGCTGAAACAATTACAAAATCAATCAGTGACTTCTGGTCTATTGCATCCCTGTACCAGGTATACTTATGGACATCCCTGTGCTGGAAGAAGGTGTTTGTGATGGAAAGTCCATTGTTGCAACAGAGATCCAACAAGCACCTCCCATTCGCATTTAAATCGGGGTCACCATTCCTCCAAATCACGCCCCTCCACGTTTGGTCATCAGCCCCTACGTGTGCATTGAAGTCGCCCATCAGGATGACAGAATCTGCACTCCCTCTCCTGCTAAGAGCAGCATCAACTTCATCTAGAAAAAGTGGGTACTCTGTGACTGCATTCGGAGCATATGCAACGAATAGAGAGAGAGACCGTTTCCCTATCTGAAGCCTCAGGAGACACAGTCTTCCACCTAAGGGGGTCCAATCTGCAACATAATCTGCCAGCCGGGGACTTGTGAGTATCCCCACTCCCGCCTGGGCAGTCATGTTAGGGTTGACACCAGAGTAGAAAAGCTTCCACCCTCCTTCTAAGTCTACAGTTCCAGAACCTGGACGTTTCGTAGAGGTAATACCTATGATATCCAGTCGATACCGTTTGGCTTCCTCCACTAACTCTGATTCCTTTCCTGTCATGGAGAATACGTTCCAAGTGCCGATTGACAGCACCCGATCCCGTTGTCGCTTTACCAGTTTCTCCTCCTGGGTAAAGGCATGCGCTGCCCCCGACCGTTTCCCCAAGCGCATAGCGAGTGCACTGGTGGGGCTTCTCGGAGGCATTGCTCCGAGATAACAGACGGGAGACTGTCGACTATTTTTCGAACGAGAGCCTCTGCCTAACTCCCGAACGCGGGTGACTTTAACCTGCGCCACACCCGATGCAGTATAAATTCTCTTATTTGTCAACATCATGAGATATGTTTGTTTGGATACTCTTCGTCTCACTTCTCAACCATGACCTTTCTGGTAAGGGTGACCCTAAGGTAGCCGTGCTACAACCAGCATAGCTCACAGAATCCCTGAAGCACCCAAACCCCTGACCCACGGTAAGGGGGCATCCACTCAGGGGATGTTTTGTAGAAAAATGAAAAAGAGTAACATGAAATAATAACAATAATGGAAAAAATGTTTGATAAAATAAAAATAAAAAATTTTTACAATTTTTTTTCGAGGATAAACTATTTTTTTAGTGTATTGAGCTTTTTTTTATTTCAACTTTCTTTTTCAATATCTTTCAGAAAAATATTCGTAGCACACCAAATTATCATTTTGCTTATTTTCTCAAGCGTATGACCTGTTTCACAAAAATCATCTTCAAATATTTCTTCGGGATTAATGAAATTCATTGTTAGAGACGTAACTAGTAAACGCTGCTTCTTCACTTTCAAAAACTTATCTTCGTATTCTTTACATAATTTCTTTATAACAAGATAATTATTCAAAACTATGTGAACTATTATGGGCATTGGACACAGAAGTCGGCCTCTGTCTAGATTTAAAGTAAAATTGTGTCATCAAGTTCCAAATTCTTTTCGGTTGTCAATAACCTTTTGAAGCTATCGCATTTTAATTTTCTACTTACGCTGGAAACACAATATCCGGAGATGTATGTTAGCACTGGTAGAATTTCTTTGCTTCCTAAAATATCTTCATTTAACTTAAAATGAAATTCAGCTATCTCCTTAGCAATCCCTTCCATATCATTAAATATGAATAATTAAATAATATTTATATAATATGTAGTAATGATTGTTTAAACTTTTATTTAATTTCTCCTGCGTATTATATACTGAAAATAAATTTACATTAAAAGATAAAATAAATTATGTCTAGTGTTGTCTGAACCTAGTTTGCCACATGCATTCCATTTGGCTCACTGTAAAGCCCCCTGCCATTTCAGCATATATAAATGAGTGTCTATTTATGCCTTTACTTTATTTATTTATTTTTTTTTATTTTTTTTATTTATTAATTAATTGGATCCAATACGTCCATCCAGGGCCTGTATGGCCAGAGGCCGACGAGTTGGGTCCCTGGATGGATCTGGATTCACGACTGCTGTATGATGGTCGCAGCAGCCAGGGGGGTAAAGATCTGCTATCACGGATGGTCACCCATCCAGTGACGAGCCGTGCCTGATGTAGCTTAACTGTTAAGATCATGGTTCCTTGTTGCTGCTACTAGTATTTTAATGTGCCCCTTTCAATCACAACCATACTCCCCCTCCCATTTAGGAACAACACTAATGTCCTATTGGCCAATTTCATAAATTGCAAACAATTTATCTTGTATCATTTGAGTCCGGCAACATTACTAATAATTATTGTGACTAATACAGTGAGTATGTAATGCATTTCATACAGCAGAACCTTTTTTAACATTTTCCCTATAAAAAATTCATTTTTAAATTCCAACTTTTCAAACTTGTCATAGGAGGCTTCTAAACATAAGTCATACTCTTTACCCTTGTGCATTTTCTTTTACTGCTGTTCTAAAATGGCTGGATTTATGTTTCACAAGAATTACGCTTACATAGCAAAATGATTGAGAAAACTAATTTGTAGGGGGCAGCCGTAGCCCAGTTGTCTCGCCTTGCTCAATGTAATGATGGAGTTAGCAACCTTGGGCGCGGCTAATCACAGGTTGGGTGACCGCTTGGAAGCTTCCATCTCCCCCCGTGCTTCGGAGGGCACGTAAAGCCGTCGGTCCCGGCTGCTGCGACCTTCATACAGCAGTCGTTAAGATATAGGGATGGTGCAAAACTCCCTCGAAGGATAACGATAATGATAAGCTAATTTGTAAATACAGTACTGTACCATATATTGTCATATTGTTAAGAAACAGAAGTTGTTCCTAACCACAATGGATTATAAAATGGATAGCCATATTTTTATTTAAACATAACATTTTTACAGAAATGGACAACACTGCCTTATGGTTCCCTGGACTAGGAGGGCAAATCAACTAAAGTAATGCAAAACAAAGATTGTACAATAAATGTTGTTAAAATAAATGCTCAAACACATTTCCTTCTTGGTCTATGCACATCTGTAAGCGATGTTGCAGAGACCTTTCTGAATACAATATCGGAAATGAAATAGTCATACTAGATACTAAACATAGTCATACTAAATAGATGCACTGTCCACATTTGTTTTTGTTTAATTTGATGAACAATTTCTGTTTTTTGCCTTTCTTTAAATCCAAACGCACCACATTTTGATTGCCTCTATCTCCTAAACAGTTGGATCAATTAAAAAAACACCAAAATAAAACATTTCTCAAATGTTTTGTGCAATCTGAAAATACCATTAAAAATAGGGGTTTCCATTGCACATTTCAAAGTTGACTTCCATATTCAAATATTGTGTTGTTTTTTGGTTGTTTTTTTGGAAATGGAATACACATGAAAACCTCCCAATAAAAGTACATTGAAAGTACTCTGTCACTTTTGTATTTTAGGAGTTGGCTATTGGTTCATTTAAAAATATAGTTGCATGAGGAATAAAAATCAAATATGATGTCATATAATTTCAAAAGCCTTTGATTACAAAAAATGGATTGCATATTTGTATTCAGCATAAAATTGTAGGTTTCATTGCTAAGAATGTCCATGTCTGTTTTCATTTTCTTCTGTTTATTTGATATTGAATTTTGAAAAATGCTAAGGTCACAAATGTAAAACAAAATACATGTATATAATAACATGGTATTTTCCATGCAAAAATTATGAACATATCTACATAGGTCAAACAAAAAGGCAACTACAAATAAGAATAAAAGAACATGAAAGAGCACTACGACACAAAGACAAAAACAACCAGTTAGTTAACCACTGTATCAGTCAAAATCATACACCGATCTGGCATAACACAAAAATCATTGGAAAAGAAACTATAAATATCATAACAAACGAAAAAGAACTTAGCCAAACCATCAATAGAAATAAACAACAAATGAACATTCTTCAAAAAAAACAAAAGCAAAAATACACCCAACAATCAATATCAATCACAACAAACAAACAATCAACAAATCCGACAATCACAACTAACGAAAAATTAAACACATCACGACATTATTTTTCTGTAATTATTATTTCTCAACTGTTTATTTCATTTCAAAAATTAAACATCTGAAGATTTAATTTTATTCTCGAAAACATTTGTTACTACTGTACATTCTTCAAATTATTATATCACACTGCGTGTTTATTTACTACATTCTTCATGTTGTGTTTTGAATGCAATCATCTTCTTTCCTGAAATCAAATATTCTATATGGGACTAATAACTAATGGACGTTGCACTCTATGATTTAGCGGTCTCCCTACTTGGTTCTCGATGACGTCAAAGACCTGTGGCACCATCTACATCGGCGTTGGCAGCTTCAGAAAAATGCAACTGAAAACTATGCTAATTTTCCATTATAAATTATTTTTTATTGCCTTTTTAAAATTAATAAACACAGTTTTTAACATGCATGAGGAAGTATGTACAGCTTTCATGTTAATCAATTTTTTTTGGGTAAGGAAAATTGCAAAAAAAAATTATTTATTTTCAGGCGATTTAGAATAGAATAATTCATCTGTGACAGGATAATTGAAATTGAACAGCTCGTTACATGTCTGTTAATTTGATTCAACTTTGTGTATTTTAAAGAAATGTTGATAATTTTTTCATATTTCTAATTGCATGTTTGTCTTCAATTAAGATATAATTTTTAATTTGTTTTAATGAAGCGTTTTATTTCAATTTATTATTTGAAAATACATAAATTCAAAATGTATAAATTAAGTTTAATTTTATTGTTAACAAAAAGTTAGAATACATGTTTTTATTAACACAGAAATTAATGAATTTTCTGTTATTTGTTTTATTTCTACCAAACTAATAGCAACTGTGTTCTGTTCTGAATTCTTTAACAATAAATAAAATAAAGACTGAACAAAATTCAAATGTACACATTTCTTATTTCAGTTAATAATAATTTTTAATATTGCCAACAACTGTTAATTGGATATATTGTGAAGGCTGTGAGGAGTGGTATCATATACCTTTATGTATGAAAATGAAGAAAATTTCATCTACCAAAGATGCACAGGTGAAGAAGCAGGACCATCAACAAAGAGAGGTCTGTAATGGCTATTAATGCACTATGGATCAAGTAAAACTACTGTACTTTACTTTTACTGTGGTTTACACTGTTTAAAACTAAAGCTAATGAACTTTCTTGCATGTGCATTTCATGAGAATGTTTCTACTAAATAAAAAAAAATCAAATGAAATCTAGATATAATGTAAACAATTTTAATTTTTAAAAACTGAAATTATACAAAATTTTAATGTAGATTCCTGTGTCACTGCAGTTGCTATTAATGCTTCTTTTACATCTTGTTTCCCAGTCCTGTTTAAAAATTTTATCACCTTGCGGAGAATACTTCCAGCTATTTAGTTTAGTCCTTCTAATTCATTTTCATTTAATGGCTTTGGCTGAAGGCAAACAACTGTTGTTCTGTTCTTTATTTAATATATCTTCTGAAACGTTTATCAGAAAAAATTGGACCACTGCTTGGCATTTGGGTAACCGGTCTCTGCTAAATAATAATTTGGAGCATACATACATGAAATTTTGGTTCTTGCAGATCTCATTCAACCAAGCCAAGTAATTTTTTTTGGAAGAACAAGCTGATAGGCAGGTGCAAATTCTTTCTTGAAAAGCTTGTTCGTGTTCTTCATTAAAATCGTCCAATAACTTTTTACAGAGTTTTTCACTCTCTGTGCTCCTCTTATAATTTTTATTTCTATTTTTTTATAATTTTATTGACTGCATTCCTGATCATTGCAGGGAACTTTTCTTCACGAATATGAACACTGAAATAATTAATATGTATTTTGATTGAAAAAAAAATTATTTAAATATCTTTGATTGAAATAAGATTATTAATGGTATATGGATTAAATTTTTTTTATATAATGTTATTTTTTTAAAACCATCTTACATGATTTTTTTTTTTTTTAATTAGAGAAAACTTTGCTATGAATTGCACTTGCAAAAAAAGTTTAATAGCATTAGTTTATTGCCTCTGCTTAATACTATGTTAAATACAAAATACTATGTTTATTGTCTCTGCTTGTTGATGGTCCTGTTTCTTCACCTGTGCATCTTTAACATGTGAAATTTTTCTTCGTTTTCATACTTAACACAAAGGCTGTGACACAACTCCTCACAGCCTTCACAATATACCCAATTAATGGTTGCTGGCGATATTAAAAATTATGATCAATTGAAATAAGAAATGTGCATATTTGAATTTTTTTTAGGGGTTTTTATTTTACTTTATTTTTTTCTTATTGTTAAAGAATTCAGAACAGAACACTGTTGCTATTAGCTTGGTATAAATAAAACAAATAACAAAAAATTCATTAATTTGTGTTAATAAAAAACATGTATTCTAGGTTTTTGTTAACAATAAAATTAAATTGAATTTAATACATTTTGAATTTATGTATTTTGAAATAATAAATTGAAATAAAATTCTTTATTAAAACTTAAAAATTGTGTTTATTGAAAACAAACATGGAATTAGAAAATATAAAAATAAATTATATAAATTAAAAATTAAAAATTTATATAAAAAAAAAAAAGATTTTAAATTACATAAATTTGAATCAAAATACGTGTAACATGTAACAAGTTATATAGTTTCAATTATCCTGTCACAGACGAATTATTCTATTCTAAATCGCCTGAAAATTATTTTTGCAGTTTTCCTTACCCAGAAAAAATTCATTACCAATGCAAATGGAAGCTGGATATAGTTCCTCATGCATGTTATTTTTAAAACTGTGTTTTTTAATTTCAAAAAGGCAATAAAAAATAATTTATAATGGAAAATTAGCATTGCTTTCAATTATGTTTCTCTGAAACTGTCCACGCCGAAGTAGATGGTGCCACGGGTCTTTGACGTCATCTAGAACCAAGTAGGGAGACCAGCTATAGCATTGAATTGGCATCAAGTGCAACATCCATTAGTTATTAGTCCAAGATTCTATCTTATTGTTTTTGACTATCCTCATCATTCTACAAAATCTTCTTCAAGTTTCATAGACTACCAGATCTTCATCTAACCTCATATTGAACCATTGCATCTACAAGATTTCATATCATATTCAAGATTGGTGACCACATCATACGAGGCATGTTTTTTAAGTAAGTACCGTTTTGGAATTAAAAAAAGACGTGCAAAGATATCGCAATAATTTTATTTTTACATGAAAGCCTGTACCTTAATCTACTTTTCTACTTAATTTCCGTGAATATTGAGGCACTTGTCATAACGTGGCACCAGTTTTTGAATACCCTCCTCATAAAATTCTGCCGCCTGACTTGTTAACCACTGTATCACAAATGTTTTGACTTCGTTATCGTCTTGAAGACGCTGACCACCCAGGTGTTTCTTCAAGTGCAGGAACAAATGGTAGTCGCTGGGCGCCAGATCAGGGCTGTATGGAGGATGATCTAGAGTTTCCCATTTAAAAGATTTGATGAGATCTTTAGTCCGATTAGCCACATGTGGACGGGCATTGTCATGCAGCAAAACGATACCCTTACTCAACTTGCCACGTCTTTTGTTCTGGATTGCACGACGCAGATTGTTCAATGTCTCACAATAAGACGCTGCATTGATTGTCTCATTACGAGGCAGAAACTCCACTAGCAATACTCCTTTTCTGTCCCAAAAAACTGTGCACATGATTTTCCGGGCAGAAATTGTTTGCTTAAGCTTCACTTTTTTGGGTGATGATGAATGTCGCCATTCCATGGATTGTTGTTTCGATTCTGGTGTTACGTAGGCCACCCATGTTTCGTCACCAGTAACAATTTGGTCTAAAAAATTTTCACCTTCATTGTGGTACCGTTCAAGGAAAGTCAATGCACTGCCTAAACGTTGGGTTTTGTGCAAATCCGTCAACATTTTTGGAACCCAACGTGAACACAATTTCCGGTAATTCAAGTTCTCGGTCACAATGCGATACAAAACACTACGAGAATATTGAGGAAAGCAGTCGCACAATGATGAAATTGTAAAGCGTCTGTTTTCTCTCACCTTTTCGTCCACTTTCTGCACCAAATCTTCATTAACGACCGAAGGACGCCCACTCCGTTCTTCATCATGCACATTTGTGCGGCCATCTTTAAATGCTCTCACCCATTTCCTTACCATTCCATCACTCATAATGTTTTGTCCGTACACTTCACAGATCTCACGATGAATTTCGATCGGTTTTACGCCTTTAGCACTAAGAAATCGTATAACAGCCCGTACTTCACAATCGGCGGGACTCACGATTGTCGGAGGCATCTTAAACACTCAGTAAACAACGTATACAATGAAGAATCAGACTGTAATGGCGTCAGTGCGTAGACAAGAGATGTAGTTAACCAGCGCGCATGCGCGGAACGCCGACCGTACCGCTGCGGCGGCGGAATCGCAAAACGGTACTTACTTAAAAAACATGCCTCGTACTTTTATTATTCTACTTTTTATATATAATTTATATTTATCTGATTTTGCATTAAGAGAAGAAAATAGTAAAATCATACACTAAACACTCCTTCTCTTTATTTACATAAAACAAAATAATCTTACTCCTTTGTTCTAGCAATTATCCAAACTTCTATCATAAAATTAGATAGTAAGGATTTCTTGAAAAAAATAATAAAATTGGACACAGAATGGTAAGACCTTGGAGAAAAGCTGACATTTCGGATATTGGTTACCCTTTGTCAAAGCAAAAGATCCGAGTGGTGATCAAAAAGTAAGGTTACATAGCCTGCAGTGAAACGTGTACATTTTATTTCATACAACCAATACAGCCAACTGATAGTACAGGGTGACAATCATTGAGCTACATGAAATAAAAAATCAAAGTTTCAAAAACTATTGAGTTCAAAAATTTTATTCAAATGTTAATAATAACCACAGATATTCGGATTTAGTTTGACACGTTTGATGTGGCACAGACGAAGAGTAAAATTCTGCAAAATTCGCTGAAGTGTCGAGACATCGAGAACAACAACAACAATACGAGTGCGCATGCTCAAAAAAATCCCAACATGCCCTGCATTCAACCGCCAAGTTTTTTTTCATATAGCTCAATAATTGTCATCCTGTACATAGATAGGCTATTTTTTGACATAGTCTCCATATCGGTTTAGGCACTTGTCAGTTCGTGGGATGAGTTTGAATATTCCCTTCTGGTAAAAATCCTGTCCTTGTATGTTCAGCCACGTTGTCACGAAGTGTTTCACGTCCTCGTCTGAAGCGAATCATCGGTCTCCTAGGTGCTCCTTCAAGTGAGGAAAGAGGTGAAAGTCGCTTGGAGCGAGAGCCGGGCTGTAGGGAGGGTGTTCGATGATGTCCCAGCGAAACTGCTTTAACAGCGTGGTGGTCTTCTGGGCTGTATGAAACTTTCACCTCTTTCCTCACTTGAAGGAGCACCTAGGTGACTGACAATTTGCTTCAGACGAGGAGGTGAAACACTTCACGACAACGTGGCCAAACGCGCAAGGACAGGATTTTTATCAGGAGGGAATATTCAAACTCATCCCTTGTAACCTTATTTTTTGATTACCCTTCGTAATTCAAAGTAATTCATTACTTATAATTTTTGATTTGGCAAAGGGTAGTCCCTATCTGAAAAGTCTGCTTTTTTCAGGGTCTTATCAAATAATTTTGTTTCATTCCAAGTTTTTTGTATCTCATCCTTCTTTTCTGCTATATCTCTCATTGCAGATTTAAATGTTGAACTTTGAGATAGTTGGCAATTTAAGCATCAAAATGTTAAAGATTTCTCTTTCTGTTCTTAATTTAAGGAGAATTGATGATGACCGGGGAAAATCTCATGAGTTGGGCCAGAGTGTTGTTAAATGCATGCGGGGAATTCTATTTTGTTGGTTGAGACAATCTCATCGTGTTGAAGATTTTAAAAAAAATCAAACTCCTAAAAATGCATTGCACTCCATTTTTAATTTGGTGACTGGGGAAGCTGTGCTTGAATGTGAAAAGTATGGCCATCTTCAGGTAATAAAAATTTTTAAAGTAATAGTTCTCATAGAAATGTAAGACAACCAAAAACTGTGGACACTAAGATAACAACCGAAGAAGAAAAGATATCACTATTCCACATAAATGAATTTTATAAAATAAAACTTATCTGTACATTTTGGAGCTCTCTGTCTCTTTCATTAGGGAAAAGCAACAAGTGAAAAAAATAGCTAACAAAGCCACATTATAAATCGGCATTTAACCAGTAACAAAAAATTATTTGACACTTTTCTCTTTATCATCTTCATTAATTTTTCCACAGTTCAGTCTTCAAAGCCGTTGTATCTGGCATACTGTTTGATATGTCCTTTTTTCTTGCATTAAAAAAAAAAGAACAATGACGATGCAAGAAAAACTGAATTAGGACACATCAAACAGTATACCAGATACAATGGCCTTGAAGATTGAACTGTGAAAAAATTAATGAAGACGATAAAGAGACAAGTGGGTTAGAAGAAGTCATTTCTGTGAAGAACGTCACAAATGATTTTTGTAAAACTCCTGTCCTTCCGTACAGTGTAAGTTTGAACAGAGGCTTTAAAAGGATGTGCAAAAAATTCAATTATAATGTAGCCTTCAAAAATTCAAATACTCTGAGGAAAAAGCTAAACATAGGGCTTTATATCTTTGAAGGTTTCCTTTTGCAAAAGAGGGGTAAAAGCTAAAATGAAGGAGCATTTCTCCTATATTAAAAATGGAAAACGGGGTATATCTGCTTTTGCAGTTCATATTTTCCAAGAAGACCATAATTTGTTGACAGATGGTTTTAAAATTATGGTCTTTTATGGCTGACAGATGCTATTAAAGATGAGAAATTGCTTCCTCTACTAGGATCTCTTCAAATTGCCAAGCATAACCAATTGATTGCTGAATAACAGTGATGGTCTTGTACCAGTAGCCGATTGGATGCCTTTAGTTTCCTTCATTGTCAAATAATTTCTGTTACCGGTTAACCATTGGTATATATGGCTGCTTTAGTAGTTGTTACTGTCATATTATTTTTCTTATTGCTTGAACACTGCTATATGTAGTGGCCTTGTTAGCTGTTATTTTCACTTGCTATTTCTCACTGATAAAGGAAACGGAGAGCTTCGAAATCTACATATGAGTTTATATTTTATAAAATTAATTTATGCCGAATAGTGGTTTCTTTTCTTCCTTTGTTGTTATAATCGTTCTCACTTAGAATTTATGAAGGTTACTTTCTGAATCAATACTTAATTTAAAAAAAATAAAAATAAAAAATAAAAAAACGGGGGGAGAGAGAAAAAGATGCATTTTTGGACTGAACTGTTGGTATCCCTGAAAATTGAACACTGATTTCCTCTAAAAATTTTTATTGCAAAAAATAATAAGGAAAACTGTTATTATGCATTGTTACAGTTCTTATGAACAGTGTTCAAGCAAGCATTGTGGAGGCATTTGAACATTTTATTCTTAAGAAAAAAATAAACAAAATCAAAAACTTGATGGTCATAAATTTTGATACCACAGAAAATACTTAGATGCAGTGGCCCGACACATACACTACATGATCAAAGGAGTTGGGACACCTGTTGCTCTACCATAAAGCCGCAAAAAGCTTCAATCAGTAGTGTGTAGGACCACCCCGAGCTGCTATCACTGCCTTCACCCTACATGGCATACTGTCCACAAGTTTAGGTATCTGTCCACAGGTATTGACCTCCATTCCTCGAGGAGTGTCGTGGTCAGTTCCTGGACAGATGTAGGGCGAACCATCCTGGATCTCACACGTCGTTCCAATTCGTCCCAAAGATGTTGATGGGGATCAGGACTCTGGGCGGGCCAATCCAGTTCTTCAACCAGCATCTCGTCAAACCAGTCGGATATGGATCTTGCTTTGTGGCAAGGCGCATTGTCGTGCTGGAAGAGGAATGGCCTGTCACCGAAGTGTTTCCACAGCGCTGGAAGTGCCCCATTATCCAGAATGGTCCTATAGCCATCAGCATTGAGGTTTCTGTCCACCTTGATGAGCGGGCCCAGTCAATTACGGTAGGTGTTCACAGGGGTGTCCCAACTCCTTTGATCATGTAGTGTATCTTCAACTGATTACTAGACACAAGTAGTATTTTCTGTACAAGACTGCAACAGATGACAAAATATGAGTTTGGCATAACAACCTGAAATGCAAAAAAAAACAAAAAAAAAACGGTGGGTCAAGCCTGCCAAACCATCCTTCAGCCTAAATGTAACATTTACAGCAAGGTAGTTTTGCTGTGCAT
Source organism: Rhysida immarginata (assembly GCA_023313115.1). NCBI lineage: Eukaryota > Metazoa > Arthropoda > Chilopoda > Scolopendromorpha > Scolopendridae > Rhysida > Rhysida immarginata. Next base: position 289,491 of record JAHWFO010039420.1, on the reverse strand, counting down.
GTGGTGTGATCAAAAGGTGTTATCAGGGCAGACAGTGAGCAACTGCAAAATCTGCAACGTGCAGTGCAATTAATGAAAAACTGCCACCAAGTTTGCCCTACTGCACGACAGTGCTCATCCTCATGTCTCTCATGTACGAAGCACGACCTTAATGAACTGTGGTGAGAAATTCTACCCAATCTGGCACACATTTGAGATTGCTCCTTCAGACTACCGTTTGTTCCAGTCGATGCAGAATCTAGCCAGTACCCATCATCAAAATGAAGAAGTGTAAAATTGGATCATCGACTTCATCAGTTGAAGAATGAATTTTTTTTTCCGCAATGGAATCCAAATGTTGCCTAAACGATGGGTAAAGATTGATGGCATGCGACAGAAATTATCAGGCTGTTGCAAAAGTTTCTTCCGGTTCTAGAACCTGTGCCCAAGAAGGACTCATTTTCCGAGGGGAGTGTTCATATGTTTTCAAACAAAATATTGCATTCGATTCCTGAATATCTTTGCTATATTACATCCAAGAATCAACTTTCTGACTATACATCTGTGAGTGCCATCAACGGTCTGAAATGGACCTTTCACGCGAGCATATTCGAGCAATAATCTTCTACGAGTATTCTGGAAAGATCAGTGCTGCGCAATGTCACCAAAACATTTGCCAACGTTTAGGTGATGATACTGTTAGTTTACGTACAATAGAAGAATGGTATCAAATAAAATGAAAGCCTTTAACAAGCTAAGTAAAAATTAAAAGAGCGATTAAATAAGGCAATGGGAAGGAGGGAAATATACAGTAATAAATAAATAGTCCAAGATGATAACTAAACACAGGAAAAGGACAAATAGAGGAAGGTCGACCAATCATGATTAGAGATGGTGTAACAACGTAACAACGAGGGAACTCGCAGAACAGTTCAAGGTTCACTTTTCAACCATTACCCAGCATCTGCATGAGCTGAATTTGTCATTCAAGTTCAATCATTTTTGTGTTGGAATAAAAATCCGGAAAAAACTTTTGCAACAACTTATTATATAGTAATAAATAAAGCTAAAATCAAAACAATTCAACAGAATTAAGTTCCACACTCAATAATTAAGCAAATAGACACATTTTTTTTTAAATTTAATTTGCTTCAGAAAGCAGACCTTAATATAAATTTTTAGAGTTACTTTATGATTTGTAATTTGTATGCTTTTGAACAAAAATTTAAAAACTGAATTTATTGCACATTTTTTACAGTTGGATATTCCATCATTGTATTTGATCTACCTTGTCCAGATGATCACGTCTGGATTACAGGTAATGCTTTCATAAATCAACTCAAATTTTTGTAGCCTATAAATTTTGTTATTAGCATTTTTTTCCTGCGATCAGACACGATTGTATTTTCCGGACTACGGGTCATACATTATTTTAAAAATTTTTGGCACCTGCAGGATGCTGCAACTTATACAGGGTGTTTTTGAATTAAGTACAGATTTTTTGGGAGATGATAGAAGAGGTACTTAGAAGTATTTTTTGTCATAAGAACATGGGGTCCCCGCAGCTCCGTTTACTTACAATATTGCATTGAACAATCAAATGACACCGGGACGCAGTGTGCATTGGTAGGCCTAGATTATTTTATTTTTAACAATTAACACAAGCAATCTACTGTATGACTTTTACAGGAATTGTTCGAAATGACCGCCATTTGCTTCATAGCACAATTCGCAACGCCTTAAGATGGATTGATGTACACGTGGAAACAGTTGATTTGCACGGTCGCTGATGTCACCTGCTGCCGCAACAACACGAGCTGCCAATTCTTCTTTGGTATCTACGGGTTCGGAGTACACCATTGATTTTATGCTTCCCCATAAAAAAAAATCCATCGGTGTGAGATCAGGATATCTTGAAGAAACGTGAGGTAATGCTCGCCATTCAGGTTGGAGTTGATTAACTTGAGAATAAAATAAAACTCTTTTTCCACAACGAAACAGGAAATGAACAAAAAGAAAAAGACCGAAAATAAAATGAAAAAATACAACCTGAGTCTGTAAGCGCTTTTCGAAAGCTTTGCTTTCATCATTCAGCAGCCAAGGAGCACCTCGAGAGAACTTGAGAGAACTGACTTGGAATAGAACATGCTGAGTATTTATAACGAACGGAAGCCAATCAAGACAAAAAGATCCAACTGAATTTTATTGATTGGGTAAGTGCGTCGCCCATTTGATCAATGGTGATTCGCTAATAGGACCCCTATCTAAGTTGAGTAATAATTTTTTATCTGTTTTTTGAATGGCTAAGCTTTCGAAGGCGTCCAGAAGGTGTTTCTTGCTTATTGACTCAATAAGTTTTACATTGCTTAATAAGAATTCATGCCCGGTATCTAGCGAGTGTTTGGCTATGGATGACTGATTCCCTCTACCATATCTTGTGTGTCTCATGTGTTCTTCGAATCTTGTTTCAATATTCCGGCAAGTTTGTCCTTTGTATCTCATGGGGCATTGGGAACATCTAGCTTCATATATTCCTGATTTCTGTAGTGGTGGAATCGGGTCTTTTGGATTAGGTAATAAATGCCTGGTCTGGTTGGGATTGCTAAAAGATAACGAAATATTAAAAGATTTAAAGACAGAATTGAGACCTTTGATTAATGATTTATTGTAAGGTAAGGATATGACTCTCCCTCTATTTTTAGTCCGGTTGAGGGTAGTGATTTCGTCCATGAACTTTTTTAACTTCCTCTTCCTTACCAAATCGGTGATAGTACGTGTGCTGTAGCCATTTTTAACTGCAATATTCTGAATCAAGGAAATTTCTTTTTTGAATGAGGATTGACCTAGTGGGAGATTAATAGCTGTCAATCATCGAAATGAAAGTAGATATTTTTTGATTCCAAGGGTGGCTGGAATCGCTTGGTATGTAATTCAATCCGTTCGTAGGCTTTCGGTATACCTCAAATGATAATGACTCATGGTTTCTGATGACTAAGATGTCAAGAAACGGCAACCTTTGATTATTTTCCAACTCAAAAGTGAATTGAACGGACGGAAAATAACTATTAATATGTTGGACAAAGTGTTGACATCGCAAGCATTGGTGTCAAAAATTGTGAAGACATCGTCCACGTATCTGAACCAACAATCGGGAAAGTAAAAACCGGAATTCTTCAGGATATCCTCGAAACTTTTCAGAAATATTTCAGCCAAAATAGGGCTAAGGCAAGAGCCCATCGGTGTACCGCCCACCATTTTGTAAACTTTCCCATTATATTTAAAAATATTATTGTTGGTACATAACCTCGTTAGACTTAAACATTCGTTGCGTATGTTTTCAG
>JAHWFO010039420.1:250736-271171 GCA_023313115.1 Rhysida immarginata | reverse complement strand
AATCGAATGCAATAATTTGTTTGAAAACATATGAACACCCCCCTCGGAAAATGAGCCTTTCTTGGGCACAGGTTCTAGAACCAGAAGAAACTTTTGCAACAACCTGATGTTTTCAATATGCATAGGAAGTAATTTTCTCATGCCAATCAGAAATATTTTCCACATTCACAGGTTGTATTTGGATATCTAGTTAATTATTGAAAAGGAAAATTCATGAGAATCTCTAGCTCCATAGTAGCTCAAATTTACCAAACTCTTAACTGTTTAATTTAAGGTTAGAAAGGGGGGAAACCTAAATTTCATAAAAATCATATTTCATTAGTGCAAGTGAGATGTGTTTTATGTATTTCAGTTCCATTGGAATGGCCAAAGCAGCATTAGAAGCAGTTAATGGTTGTAATCTCTTTGGAGAAAAAGGAACTGCATGGTCAGTGATTTATGTAGACATTGATGCCCACAACCGAAACCGAAATATTTTTGAAACATTACTGCCAAGGGAATCAAGCTCTAAGGTTAATGATTAAATTGAGTAATAAATTTGTGTATATTTATTAATTGGCCCTGAATTATAAAAAATTCATTAATAAAGAGATGCTTTGTCTTTTACTTTGTCAAAAGAATACAGATGCTGCTTTATTAGCAACCATTTCTTATCCAACATTTGCAACTCATGATGAGAATCTATACGAGAAAACAAAAGAGAAACTCATTCGAAAATTGAAAGGTGATTATGGCTTCAGAAGATTTCTACGTGATGGCTACAAAACAGCAGCAGAGGATCCTAATCGACGTTACTACAATGCAGGGGAAATCAAAGTAAATTACAAGAACTAAATCAAAGATGGTTAAAATTTATAATTTTTTTTGTAAGCAGTAAATAAATTCTAATTCTTGCAAAACTTAATATTCAAAACTTTTTTATTATTTTTTTTTTCTAGAATTTTGATAAAATTGAAAATGAATGGCCGTTGATGTATATCTACATGATAATTGATGGTAATAACACTTCCTTTAAGAAATAATAAAGTTTTTCAAAAAATTATTGCACCATCATTGAGTAGATAAAAGGTATTTTATAAATGTATAGAAAAACTGATACACATCAAATGGTGTACTGCATAAATTAGTTCAAGAGCTAAAAACAATGTTAGTTGAAATAATACTCATGGAATTTGGATTATCTTTACGGAAAAAATTCATTAGAGGAACCACTGTAACAATCATTGTTGTGACATTGTTATGAAATATTTTGACCCTCAACTCCAGCAAAATTTTAAATTAAGTTTGTGGTGTTCATACTGTCTGGTATCACTCAATATTAAAATAATGCAAAGAAACAAGTGTAAGAAAAGTAATATAAAAGTATCAATCCATATGAAATTACCCATGCAGTGTCTTTGTAGTTATTTTTTTTAACAAGTGTTCCTTATGATTATGTGAGTTCAAAACTGCAGTTTAAAAATTTTTTGTGACAATAGTTTTTTTTTTGGCAGCTATTTGAAGTCTGTCATTTAATCCAAATTTAGTAAAAACAAGCTTTGCAGAAAAGTTTCTAGTTCTGCTACTTTTAAAGATATCAAGATGAATAAAAAATGTTCACTATATTATGTTCTAAATTTTTTGGTTGGCTTAGTTTGGTTGGTATTAACGTCGTTTTCAACTGTCATGGTCATTTCAGGATTTCGTTATAGGGACCGCAAATTTTGCCTCGCAAGGGTTCTTTAACGTTCAACTGGCAAACGACTACACGGGACCAATGGCTTTCCTTCCCTTCCGAAGGAAGTACCTGATCTCAGGATTTTTCCCCTGATTAAATCCTCATCGTCTTCGGCCGGGGTCGAACCTGCATTCTCGGGCATCAGAGGCGACTAAATTTTTTGTCTTTACTATATTTTCCCTAAGTAGTGAGAAACTTGGTCTAAAAACTACAACAAAAGAAGAAAAAGAAAATTAAAAAACAAGTTTGGTGCCATTAATTTTTATGAAGGAAATGTGACTCTCCTTGAATATTACTTTCTTGCACAGAACACTTATAGGACTACTTGCTGCAGAAAAATTAACCCTGTGAAACCTTTCAGTTTTTTTGTAGAGCCTTTCAAAGATGGGGGAAGGTCCATTATCTGCTATTTTCAGTGCTTGGTACGTCAAAAAGGAATAAGTGAAAATTATGAAAATTTTACAGAATAAACATCTTTGCAGTAGAAGCATATATTAATTTGATGACAGAAGTAAGCCAGAAGTAATAGAAAGTATTTATACGAATGTGCAAGCAGTCATTTATGTAGTCTTTCAAGTAAAAAATTAATTGTTCACATAAATTTCAGTTACTGCTGCGTGATTTTTTTTCTTTTATTTTTTTCCTTTTAATGTTCAGTAAAACTTTCAATTTGATGTATGTCACAATCATTACATGGACCTTAAGTTATAATAAATATTGCTTAGTGAAAATAATGAACATAAAAGAGGTTTTGCTAATTTATAACTTTCTCTGCTGTAAAAGAAATGGTGCAGTTTTTGCTAATTTTGATGCCCTACCACTCTGAAACCAGTTTGGTATCAGTCATCAAATTTATATGATATGTTGCCAGTATTCTCTCCAGAAAATTTTATCTGGTGGGTGGAAAGATAAAATAGTCGGGCAGACATAATAAAAACGAATAAAACGTTATGCAGTGTTTTCAGCTTTTCGTATATTCAGTTGGGTGGTCACCAAAGTATTAGCTGGGCAGCACTCCCCTTCAAAAGGGCCTGGGAAGAACCCTGTGTTGCTATTGCAAATATGTTTATTCTGTAAAATTTTCATAATTTGTCACTTACCTTGTTAGTTCCTTTCTGGATATCAAGCACTGAAAATGACGGATAACAGGCCTTTCCCCATCTTTGAAAGACTACAAAAAAGCAAGTGGGTTTTGAGGGTTAATATTTCTGCAGCAAGTACTCCTATAAGTGTTCTGTGCAAGAAAATAACATTAAAGGTGAGTCTCGTTTTCTTCATAAAAATCAATTGTCCCTACTTTTTTTTATTTTATTTTCTTTTTCTTCATTTGTTGATTTTTTTTTTTTGACCAAATTCCTCACACTTAGGATAAAAATAGTAAAGACATAAAATTATTACAGTTCAATAGAAAAATTATTACATAAAATTAAGGCTTATTATGGTGAACATTTTGGTTTTTTATTCATCTTAATATTTTTAAAAGTAACAGAGCTAGAAGATTTTTGCAAAAATTTTTGCAAAGCATGTTTTTGGCAAATTTGAACTAAATGACAGTTTTCAAATGGTTGCTAAAAATAAACTATTGTCACAAAAAAATTTTAAACTGTAGTTTTGAACTCACATAGTCTTAGGGAACACTTGGTAAAAAAAAAAATAATAATAAAAATTAAAAATGTAGAGCAGCAAATTTAATCAAAATTATGTGATTTGATATGGATTGACTAGTAAACTATTTTAATGCATTTCCATATTAAACATTATCACTGGCAAAACAGTTACAAATTAAGATAAGAAAGAGATCAAGAATTTATACGATAACAACACAAGGGCGTTGACCAACCAATTTTTTTTATTGTAATTTATTTTTTGAACAATTCCATGTTTTAAAATCTTTAATTCAGTCTCCTTGTTGTTTCTACAAGATTACGTTAAAAGCCTCATACAAATTTCCATTGTGTATGGCTCATTGTAGGTAAAATTTTACTTATACTCCTCATTTTATATGCTCTGTCTAATGCAATAGGTCTGGTTTTGCAACACTGCTTACAATACTAAACATTCCATTGTAAGTATAAGAAAATTAAAAGCTCTTTCTCATTCATCTGAGTTACTTCATCTTATACTTAGAAACAACAACACCAAAAATAATTTTCCTTTTACAGATTGCATAACACATATTTTGTCCATCTAGAGTTGCTTTATTAAAATAAGAATGTGGTTGTGTGTGATGGTAATCCTAAAACTTTCAGCAACAGTGTTCAGGAGAAACTCACTAATATCTACCATGACTGATGGATAGGTAGGGGTGGACCACTTCCAAAGCATGCATGGTCACCCATCTCAATCCACTGACTTGTATCTGTGGGACACCTCAAAGCATTATGTATGCAATGATCAATGCAAATGTGGAGATGCTACATCAATATATTGTAGACTCCTGTGAAGCCATCTATGGTCATCCAATGATACCCACCAACTCGTATGAATACAGTAAAATAGTTGTACAAGAAAGTTACACGAACCGGTAGTGTTGTGGATGAGTTGGCAGGCATCGTTGGACATCTGCGGTCAGCCATAAAGGCACCAAAGATACAGGTGAATTATGCACAGTGCAAAAACATTGGTTTGCAAAACCCAAGGTAACAAACCAAAACAAATTCCTGACATCACTTTTGATATCCTGGAAGAATAACTTTAATAATTCTCGCTGTTTGCCTGCTATTCCATTTTAAAAACCATCAATCCTATTTAGGACACCCTACACAAACAACCAACAATTACTGTTCATTTCCATTGTAGAATCAGGGACCAGAGTATCTAGCTCCTCGCCTCTACCAATTGGACAGTAGGGTCGCAGGTCTGGAATTCCTCTTTCTAAGCAAGCTGGAAAATATTTACAATAAAGTGAACGTTGGAAACTAAATCTGCATGCCAACTTTTAGAATTAAATGATGAAAACTGAAGAAAAAAATTCTGTGACCTAGTTTGAATCGAGGTTTGCAGAATTTTTCCTTTCATTTTTCATCTTAACTTAATTCCTAAAGGCATAGCTTCAGTTTTCAACCTTTGACTTTACTGATAAACATACTGTTTGAAAAATGAGACACAAAACTTATAAAAGGAATGAAATGTGAACCCACAACATCTATACTTCCAGTCTGACATCTAGTCCACTACTTGTTAAATATATTACTGCATTGATATAAAAGGAGTATGCTAAATTTCGCAGTGTAGCTTCTTGAGAACAGTTGAAAGGCATTTGTTAAAAATTTTGTGCAAAATGCACCAAAGTGGTGATTAGAAGAGTATATGTCCCGTTGTTAGTTACATAAGAACTTCTGTGCTATTTTTCATAAATTATAGATTTTTAAGAAGATTTCATATTTTATTTTATTTTATTTTATTTTATTTTATTTTATTTTATTTAGGCATGTACAAAAATAAACCTGATCAAGTACAGGAGTATCAAAAACTCTTACATACCAGAGTAATGAAAGATTTTCAAGATGGTAAGGGGAGAAAAAATTCTTTCAAATATTAAGTTTACTTAGCTTTGTAAAAATTTTGTTTAGTATAGTATGATTTTAATATTTTAAAAAAGTATCATTATGCAATAAATGAATACTCATTAGGATAATAAAAACATTTGAAATTCAGTTATAATCCCTGGCAAGGAAGAAAAAGAAAATTGATGCATCCTTAATATACAGGGGGTGGGTCTACTGGGGCTAGATTCTAAACATACACCAGTTAGATAGATTGTAAAGGTTTTTAATACTGCAATATTTTTACAAATTTACATTTACAGACTTCAGTATAGGAAAGACCCAGGATCATCATTTCCCTGGGGAGGGAGGTGGTTATTCAAAATAACTTATAACACATTAGCCAAAACACCTGATTATCCCCCTCCCCCTTGTTTAAATTATAGATTTGCCACTGATATATGTACTTACTGAATGGTATATTTGGCATGCCTGAAACTATGGCCACATCTCCTGTCTGTTTGTCAAAGGAAAACTGTAATAGGCTCCCTCCCTTACGTTTGAGTCATGTGAGGCCGAGTGACCATCTTCATCTCCATTGTGATGTGCCACCCCCTACCCTCTATGTCTTGATAGCTACCAAAAACGGATAGCGTTGGAAGAAGCGTGTCAAGGGTTCGGGACCTGGATAAATCAGAGGGAAAGAACTGATGCTAGAATGTGAAAGTGCATTACCAAACATTTATTACTTCCCAAACAAATATATACAAACAGATGTCAAGTGGAGCTTGCAAAATCGGTTATAACACAGAGGGGCCCCTCGATGTAGCTATGCATTAAATTATTCCTTAAATTATGATTTCTAAACTCAAGAACATCACAATCCCTCTTGTTAACTGGGACATCGGACTTTACAAGTGTTCTTCCTTGTCCATAATGTCATAAAGGCTAGCACAGGCTTTGACTTACAGGGATGCCATAAACACTGGACTAGCCTGCATTGGGAGCTCCCGTATAAGTATTCCTAATCCCAGACGCCATTAAGCGCAATGGGCTCTTTTTGGTTCAATACGTGAGGGGAAGAGCACGGGAACCCCTTCCTGGCGAGCTCCGCAACGTTCCAACAAGCTCCAATGGGAGTGTTAGGGGTGGTGTTTTCGTGCTTCAGTTGCATGTGCCAATTCTCGGAATGCGATACCTAAGCACTCCAGCAATCCAACCTGATTCTCGCCTGTAGCTCCATTATGCCACCTCAATTTGCTGAACCGTACACTGATGACGCCCGATTAGCATGGACTTAAAGATTTCTACTTAATGCTACCAATGTACAAGCTTCAGCTTTCATCTATAATGTCACTAGGGCATTTGCCCAAGTCAATTTCCATATTATAACTTGTCACAACGATTTTGCTTAGACTACAGCACAACTAGGGGCAAGAACAGTTCTTAGCACATTGCAGTTCACCACTGTTCGTCGTCCGATCTGCGCAAAATATTCTCATCGGTCTCTATGCATTGGGGGGGGGGGGGAGAAGCAGCACTACGCACAATGGCAGATGTCCCACGGAGGATGCGACATGTCAGCGCGGAAAAGGCAAAAGAAATTGTCACTCACCAAAGCTGTCCGATATGAACATCTGATTACCAAAATCGAATCGCTCTGCCATGATGTCTTCGTGCGAAGTTGTGCCACGAAATTCAAAAAGCGTTCATTTGCGCCATTGAAATGAAGGCCATCATTACCTCCCCATGAGAGGTTGGCTTAACTGCAGCACAAGGAAATCGTCCACAAGGTCAAAATTCCACGGAAAGCATTCAGATTTTGGTTTAAATTAAAAGATGCTTAATTATAAAACAGTTGCACACAAAGTACAAACTAAGTTGGGTTAAGGGACATTCGTTTTACACTAGGCAATCTTCGTACTGGATACTGCCGCCTGCTCTGCCCAAAAATCCAACCAAGAAAAAAACTTAACACATGACGCAAGAAAAAAAAAATATTTAAATTAAGAACGTATTCATTTTCTCAGAAAGAAACTTAACAGTTGGTTGTTGGAAGCTGGCATGATCTTCTTAGAAAAATCTCCTGAGGTAACAATGCCAACCCCCAACAAACAAACGAACAATATAACCGACGCCGAGACAACAATTATACATAAATAACCCCACAAGAAACTAAATAATACCCCTTTTAAACCTCAAAACAAACTCAAACACTAGCAACTGATTTCCCACAACACGGCAACAATAACAACGAACTAACAACGCAAACATGCAACAAAAAAAACAATGCAATACCCACGCTTCTATGCACGGAAACAAAAGAGCAACACTCTCGTTTGTCCTGTTCCCTCTCGGATCCATGCGACACCCCAACTGATATGGGATGTCACACCATCATCTAGAGAGCCTGCTTGTAATTGACGGTTGCGATCAAACATTCTGATCCTTATAGGGCAACTGGACATATGACGGCCTTATAGATCTTGCCTTTAAGGCTCGTTCCCGTAGCTCCAACAAGTCGCTACTACTGGCCACTATAACTACTACTGCGATTGAGAAGCTCGATTTCATAAGCATCGACACGAGTCGTACTCGATTATCAGCAGAGGGTGCCGATTCCCATAGGCGCGATTTGCAATCACAATCTAACACTGCGCATGCACGGGTTGAAGCGAGAGCCTCTTGTCGAGAGAGAATAAACATGGCGTCTAGTTTATCAACATGTAGGTGAGCGTGTTTTCTTACGTTGTATACACCTTTAAAATAGCCGTATACCCCTTAAAAATTCACATTTTCATCGTCATGTAAGCATTCACAGATGGGTTCTCTTCACAGTTCCAAATAGATCAATCCAATACAGTGATTCACGTGACCAAAATCACAGGATTGGACCTAGAAAAGTTTGAACGGTTCAAATTACTGCAACTGACGATTTGTAGTCACGACTTCAGTCGGGCATTCGAATCGGAGCTAAAAATCGGAGGATAAGAAAATCGGTTTCCATAGCCTCTACTCAGTCAGATGCGATTTTCGCAGGATCGCACTTAAAATTGGAGCTATGGGAACCAGCCTTTAAGTCGTTTCAGGATTTGGCGATCATAGAGGATTCCGGTCATCTGCCTCTATTTTTTCTAGGATACATTGACACAGGCACGGGTGTCAGGCTGTGAATCACCATTGCCTCAGATGACAGAACTCAGTCACTTTATTCAGTTGCTGGCCATCAGTTTGATCGCCTTATTCAGATATTCAGTCTTTGTCACTATATTTCAGTCAATGTAAAGCTGCAGTCCATAAGTACACAATTGCATATCCTAGGCCACGACTTGGTGTTCGAGATCCTTACGTGACTCACTGGCGATAAGGACATCATCAGGGTATAAAAGTGTCCTTGGTTACGGGGTTTGGAGATCGGCAGTAGCTGTATCCATACAGAGGATAAAAAGGGGCGTTCAAGGCTAGTATACATATTTGATTGGCGAGACTGTCCCATGCCTCCACGGACTGAGGATCAAGGGTGAGAGCATTGAGTGTAGCGAACAACTCCAGCTTCTTCTTGGGTAGATGCCACCATTTAATTATCTCTGGTCCAGTGATGCGTAAGCTGAGTTTGAGTCGTAGCCGATATTGTGTGATTATGGACTCTGATGGAATTACTATACTGTCTGTAACGAATTTCAGGTCACGTCAGTGCAGAAGCCAGTAGTTGATTTGCATCTCTCATCTTCTGCTGGTGTAAGTGATGAAGTCGGAGGCACGTTCCTTGAAAAATGTATTGATGACCACCTCGGCTATGTCAACCCATATCCATGTTTTGCTTCACCAACATGGCCATTTAAGTTGCCACCAATGAGTACGTGCTCATCAGGATCAGAGTCTGATGTGGTCATCACTGCTATCCCGGAACTGGTCTTTCTCAACCTCATTGCAACTGGGGTGCAGTGCAAAGCAAGATACGAATCGTAGAACAACGGATACAGTGTCAATTTCGACAGACACGAGCCGGTTGCTGGCTCTGATAACCTCGATGACATGGTTGCAGAATTTCTCACTAACAACCACAGCGACACCATTCCACGTATTTGTCGTTCCATTGTAGTACAGTTTATAGCCGTCTCCCATGTCCTTTGCTTTGGCTCCCTTCCATTTTATCTCCTGTAAGCAAGCAATGTCAATATGTTGAGCACCTAATGCATCAACAAATTCACGGCTGTGTCCGGTGAGCGTTCCAATGTTTATCGGATCTGTTGTTGCAGTTGTCGTTGTTGTTGGACTAGCTTCTTTAACCTGCTCCATCCCTGGGCAGGTAGCCCTAATCCATTTCTCATGTATTCGAGCGAGGATGGTGGTTGTTGGGCTACTAACAAAGAATGAACGAATTGAATTCAGCATGTCGTGGATGTCTGTAGTGGGATGTGGCTACTACATGGCAGCAGACACCGTTCTGTATCGTGTTTTTTCCTCACATGATGTGCGACTGTGCATTATTTTGCAGCCACTCCTTGCACTTGTAATCTTTTAGATATTGTTGTTTAAACAATAATCCATTTTTTCTGGAAATTTATAATGCCAATATTTTTCCATCAATTATGTCTTTTCATTCTTAAAAATCATGAACTGTTTTAATGAGTCTTTTTTAGAACATACATGCTTGTTAGTTTTGAAATACAAACCTCATTTCCATAAAAGTTGGGACAGCGTGAAAAAATGCGACACAGCAAAAATATTGATGCACTGATGTATTAATTCATTTTATTTCAAGAGAAGATAGTTTAGTGGTGGGTTTTAAACATTTTGGAATCAAAAATTTAACTAATACAACCTCTGACAATTAAGTTTGGTGAATGACGTCACACCCTAATCTGTGCGAGCTTTATGCAAGTAACAATGCATGTGAATACAAGCCCAGTCATTGTTTAAACAAGTTCAGACAGGTCACGTTTGTGCGTGCAATGGTTTAGCAGATGCTCGTTTCTTCAGTTGAAGGTGTAGCGTGCGCACGTAACTGTGGATAATGGATCAAAGAGGAACACTGCCGTAATTGTGCAACAGTTTCTGGCCAACAAAGGAGTCGTATCCATAGCTCATCCACCTTATTCACTAGACTTGGCACCGGCAGACTTTTTCTTGTTCCCACGCCTGAAACGGGCCTTAAAGGGACACAGATTTGCGGACATTCCAGACATTCAAGCAAATGTGACACGTGAACTTAAAGCCATCCCTAAGGAGCTTCCATGACTTATACACCCGATCCCAAAAGTGATTTGCCTTCCAGGGTGATTATTTCGAAGGACAATAAAGTAAATGTGGCTCTATTTGTTTTGCATTTTGTTGTGTGAACTCATTCACCGAACATAATTGTCAGAGGTTGTAGTAATAAATACAGTATTAGGTCTTTTGCAAACTGGCGATTGCAACTCCAAAAATGTTGGGACAGTGGGAGAATTACCATTGGGCGACATCTCCCGTCCTTCTGATCACACTTTGTAGCCGTCGAGGAACAGATGATAACAATTTCTGTACCGTTTCAACTTGTACGAAAGTTTTTCAGCTGTTGAACTGTTCGGGATCGTCGTTGAAGTTTTCCTCTTAATAACTCACCATTTATTCTCTATTAGGGACAAATCAGGACTGCAGGCAGGCCAATTTAACACCCGAATTCCTGTAATGCGAGTGGTGCGGGGTTTAGCATTATCTTGCTGAGAAGGAAACATATGTTCTTCTAAAATTCCAGTATATGCTTGTGCATTAGCAGTGCCATTGCAGATGTGCAAGTTTCCCAATCCGTTGTACTCATGCAGCCCCAGCCATTATTGAAGCTGGTTTCAGCACATCGGTAACAGGCAAGGTTGTCCTTTTGCTCTTTGGTCCTAAGTACATGCCGATGATTTTTGCCAACAACGACCATAAATGTAGATTCGTCGGACCACAAAACACATTGCCACTGGCCATCAGTCCACTTCAGATGGGTGCATGCCCAAGCCAGGCACCTACGTTATGCAGTCTGTTTACACTGTGTGTTTGAATACCTTTCGTTTTGCATAATAGAGCTTCAACTTATATTTTGTGATGTGGCGGCAAACGATATTTAACGAAAAAGGTTTTCGATAGAATCCCCGAGCCCATTGCGCAATTTCTGTCACTGTTGAATGTCTATTTTTAATGTAGTGACATCTGAAAACCTAAAGATGACGAGAGCAGTCAGAATTGGTCTTTGTTTTTGCTCTTTACGAACGATCGTATTCCCACTTGTCCTGTACCTATTAATAATATTATGAACTGTAGAGGATGGAAGTCCAAGATTCCAGGCTATTTCACGCTGAGATACACTGTTTCTAAATTGTTGGATTATTCTATTGCACATATCTTGGCCCACTGCCTTGTCTCAACCCATGTCGTCCTATAAATGACTGGCTGCCCATCGCAATTTGCATTTAAAGAGGGAAAAGTTATGACATAATGTTCTCCAGAAGTTTCGAGAATATTCATGATACTTCTGTGGCTTCCGGTGCAGTCTTTTACTTCTGTCCCATTATTATGGTGCATGTTGCCAATGGCATTTTCATTAAAAAATTATATACGACCAAAAAAAAGAGATCGGCATTTATAGATTGTGCATATTTTA
Source organism: Rhysida immarginata (assembly GCA_023313115.1). Lineage (NCBI taxonomy): Eukaryota > Metazoa > Arthropoda > Chilopoda > Scolopendromorpha > Scolopendridae > Rhysida > Rhysida immarginata. The sequence goes on along the minus strand of JAHWFO010039420.1, from coordinate 259,341 downwards.
CTTCAGTCACTTCAAACGCATTTATTATTTTTAATTTTGCTAATATATATTTAGTCAATCATGTTTTATTTACAGTTTTCATATTGTCCCACCTTTTATGGAAATGAGTATTGGATATAGTATAAACATCTTTATTCAATCATGTTTAAAAAGATAAAACATTTTATCATTGATATTTTAATTCTTTTTAGATACATTGATTCCGATGTATTATGCAGTTCCAGCAGATTGTCTTGAGCTCGAACGTAATAACCCAAATTCAAATCTCCGTGTTCCTAGTGAAGCAGGCTCTCGAGGAAACAAAATATTTTTATGGGGTCAATCACTCTACATAATATCACAACTTTTAGGTAAAATAGTAATATTTTTTTAATAAAAGTATTTTTATTATGGATGTTGGTTTTTTTTATAAGTACAGTATTTACGAGAGAGAGAGAGAGAGAGAGAGAGAGAGAGAGAGAGACTGACTCAGAGTCAAAAAGTAAAGGCATCTGTTTCATATCTTTTAAAAATCAATTTGTCTCATATCTTTAGAGTCAGAATTCTACAGTAGAGGACTGTGTAAACTGAGTATTTTCAGGTAGCTAACCAATGGTCAGAAATGCATATTTCAGGCACAACAAGGTCTTGAAAGAATAGTGCAGGTGAGGAATGTTTTTGTAAGCTGCTTTTGTTTTCAGAGCAAACGCAATTTTTTTTTTGTCCATAAACAACTTATAGCTCATACAAACAACTGAGAAATTTATTTTGCTGCTCTCCTTCAACTATCTGAGGTGTCTTGAGTACAAGGAGACAGGCAGCTTAGATTCTGGCAACAGATATTGCATTAGATTCTACTAGTGTGTCATACAGTAACGACTTTATGTGCCCGTGTAGAAAAAAATCCAGAAAAGTGAGATCTGGTGATTGCACTGGCCATGGAAAAGGACCTCCCTTTCCTATCTAATGGTTAGGGAATCCATTGTCCAGGTGCTCGTGGATATTAACATCAAAGTGAGCAGGCACACTACTGTGTTGCAGCCACATCCTCTCCCAGACAACAAGAGGTCAGCATCGAACATATCTGGTAGTACATCACAAATGAACATGGTCCATTCAAACACGATGGCAGGAGATAAGGTCCATATAGGTGATCTTGTACAATTCCAGCCCAAAATACAAAATCGTAAATGGTGACCGGAAACACTTGTAGCATGTGGATTGATGTCATTCCAGACATGACTATTGGGGCTGTTAAAAACACTATCATGGGTGAAACAGGTCTCAAGCATGAGCATATGCACTGTAGGCAGTTGTTTGCTATGAAAATGAAAGCTCTTACAAAAACGTTCTTTACATGCATTGCTCATGGTACCTAAACTATGTATTTCCGACCATTGGTTCCCTGTCTCAGTATACTCACTTTACAGTCTTCTACCATCTATACCTAAAGGTTTGAGACATTTTGTATAAATTAAATGTTGGGCACTACTTGGAGGATCATTTTCTAAGACAAAATAAGATGAAAATGTTCTTGAAAGTTTTTTAATAGAAGTTTCGAGAAAAATAACTTCAATGAAATGTGAAGACGAGAAGAACTTCACAAATGCGGGTTTTCAATACCCCAAAATCGCCAGTTTTGTCTGTTCATGAAACCATCCAGTGAAAATAAGCCTCATCTGTTAGCCTTATACAGCCAACATCAAATCCATTACCATCAATCATGGTGAGCATATCGTTCACGAAATCCTCTCTTTGTTGCATAGCTGGACCTGTTATGGCTTGGTGAATTTGGATTTTGAGCAGAAACATGAGTAGGGTGTTCCTCAGTATTCGGTGCATGCTGGATAACTTAAGTCTAGATTCCGTTGCAACTTTTCGGGTGGATTTCCTCGAATTACTCTGAATAACTGCAGAAACCATCGCGACATTTTTGGGAGTAACTGCAGATTGCCTGGGCCAACATTTCCCACTCACTCATCAGCCACACATTTGTCCATTAAAATTTGTCAAAAAGATGGTGGATTGTTTTCACATCAGGACCATTTACAACTTTAAATTGGGATTGAAAACTGCACTTGTTGCCATAGGATTGTGATTTAACCGGTAGTACTTAGTACCAGAAAAACAAGTTGCTTTACAGAATACAGGACTTCATCCACTTCCTTCAGTATGCAATGTACAGCACCACCTGTTGCAATATTTGTAACTAATTTTGAAACTCCTTGTATCAACTTTTTACGACTTTCTAAATAAACATATCACTTGTTTCATTTTTCTATCAATCTCCATTTCCGAGATATTTACTCTTAAAGTCAGGGAGTTCTTTGTGGGACACCCTGTGTTTGCGATCATACACAGTAATAAAAAAGATGTAGAAAGGCCTTTTGATGGGTTTTTTGTTTCGTTAGTTTCTGTTTATAGTACTCATTTTTATTCTCTTAATCTTCTATCTATTATGTCTTCCTGAGACAGACAAGGCATATATTTTCATTGACTGATTGGTGCAATAAACTTGACTATTGGATGTGTGCAATAAAAGTTTTCATTTTCTGATTGGCAGAAAGATATTACATTCCGAAACATGCCCATCCAACTGGAACAGAGTGTAGTATGCTTCGTCACTCCACAAAATGTTTTTGCATTCATCAACAGTCCAATGTCAGCATTCCAAACACACTGGAATCTGGCAGCTTGTGTGCAGCTACACATCTGTGAATTCTGAGTGCATGTATTCCTTGCACAAAGTGTTGCAATGTACATTGACTCCTGTTGCCTGTTGGAACTCCTTGTTGATGATCTGGAGTGATTTCTTGCGTATTTTATAAACCTAATGGTTTAACACCTGTCGGTCGTATTCAGTGAGTTTTGGGGATCATCCGATATGAGGCATACATGTTCCGATGCCGGCAGTGTTCCATTTCTTCACGATATTACCAATAGTTTAACGTGGCTATTATATTTTTCCTGAAATTTCATGAATAGACATGTCTGCAATGTGGCACTTGACTATTACTTCTCTCTCAAAGTCACTAAGTTCCCATTGTTTAGCCATTTTCCACCTATAACAGTGTTAGCATGCTAACACTATAAAATCATATCAGCTGTTGGTGAGCGAGGATGGATTCTAATCTGCAAGTCAGATTAAATGCAAGTTAGATCTCTGCTCCATTATTTGTAGGTTGCGTGTAATCATGCATGGTTTATCACAGATTTCACATGAAAGTCATGTTGCTTTGTTAACGTAGATACCATACTACTGTATAATCTATTTTGGCTATTTTGTTCACTATGTTTATGTACGATGAATAAACAGCTGTAACACCATAGGCCTAAACAGATAATTCAGCGTTTTGTGGAACTCTCCTATCTTCCTTCACTTGATAAAATCAAAGATAGAGCACTAGACACCTCTCCCACACCTTTACATAAAGTCGATACTTATTGGTTGTGGCCGCAAATATTAATTTTAATTCAGTGATCGTATAGTGGAATTCCCTTATACCAAGACAAAATTGTACAGTATTAGATCTTTAGTCTGCTCAGATCACCTTATACATTTTCAGCATGTTCTACTTAGAATAATTATTCTTATAAAATAACTAATAACAACAATGTACATGAGCAATCTTTTTATTTATAAAATGATTAGGACTTAATTATGAAAAACCAAAGTGGAAAGAAAAAAATTGAAATTGAGAGGAGCCATTATACATAATGAGCATTAAACTAGGAAAAAAGATGTAATTTGACAAAATTTCTCTTAAAACAAAAAAAAAAAAAAAAAAAAAAAATGCTCACTTAGAAATGGATATGGGAATAGATTCTTGAAATTATATTCACACAGCAGCAGCAAGATCTTACGTCAGCATTCGATCATTGTTTCCACACTTCTCCTTACAATGACACAGTGTTGCCAAGTGTAAAACGAGATTTGTCACTAAAACGGTCACCAAAAGTCACAAAAAAGTCACTAAATATAAAATTTGTAAAATTCCCTGACTTTTCCAGGTTACAGAAAATTTCCTGACTTTTCCTGGTTGATCACGTTATTTTCCCTGACCATAAGCAGCAAAAAATTCTATCTTGATAGAAAAAACTGAGAGAGAAGATAACCTAAAAATTGTGATTATGAAAAAAGTCTACTTACAATTATGAAGTCTTCCAACGAAGAGGTTTCCAACGAAGAAGTTTCCAACGAATTAAAATTGTCGACAATAGACAATCGAACAGCGCCGGGAAAACGAGACGAGCGGTCCGATATCAATGCTTTCATACTCATCCAGGAAGTAAACAGGGGAAGTACACTGAACTAGGCAAGAAGCCAGATGAAACCTAGTTAAGTCATCCAGAGGATAAGATGGGGTCCTTTCCTATAAGGACGATAAGAGTTGATTGTTGATTGACGAGGGGCACGAGGAGCTATGAGATCCAGTATTTGGGAAAGATGGCCTTTTGGATGTCGTCGAAATTGATGTCCAGGACGTGTCGAAGCCTGCGATGCCTGAGTGAACTTCTAAACGTGAGTGGATGATCCAGAATATCTGCAACCAGAGGATTGGGATGGTCCTTAATCTTCAGAAGCAACTTCTTCAGCGACTCCTGGACATAGCTACCAATTGGAGGTATATGGAAATCTTCAGCAATAGAAATATTTGATGTGACTCTCCTGTCAAGTTGGGTGATAGTCCTCAAGGTAACATTTTGGAAAGTTTGGAGATCCTTCCATCTGCATTTGCACATTGTAGCCCAGGCAGGCATACCATAAAGAAGAATGACTAAATTTGTTACGATCACCACGTTTATATATACCCCAGACATACAAATAAAGCACCAATGGGAGGCCAGCACCAATTCTCGAAACCAGATTGGCTACTGTATCCGTTACAATACGAACATAGGAGCAGAAACAATGATATGACGTCACCATTGCTCTAATCTTCCATTGGTTCAATGGATTTTTATATCATTCACCATTTGTAAATAATTTCACCGCTATTAAAAACATACAAAAAGTTTTATTTATTGCTACTTTAGGAAAACTGTCTATAAAATATTAATCACTGAAAAGTCACTTTTGAAAAAAAAAGTCACTAAAAAATTTTGGTCACTAAAAAGTCACTTTTGGGAAAAAAATCACTAAATCTAGTGACAAAGTCACTGACTTGGCAACACTGCAATGACAACTGTTATTCACTTATAGCTCCTTATAATGACAACTGGCACCCCCACTTTTAGAACAATGGCGCTTGCGTTTGGAAAAGCATGGAATAATAGAAAACAATAGATTAAATTCCAAATGGGAAACAATAAAACCATAAAAGTATAAGATTAATAAAAGACATATGTTTCAGATTAAAAGAGAAAGGTGTCTCTGAGCAGAGTAAGTTATATACCTGTACATAATTTTTCCTATGAAAATAATTTTCCTATGATAACGAACATTCATAGTGATGGCATGAGCAGTCACAATTTCCTCACAGTTCATCAAATCCATTTTTGATATTTATTTTCTCATTTGTTCCATGTAGCACTAGTGTAAATCATTACAAAAAGATGATGTTCACTTTATGATGAAAATATTTAATGGAATAATTAATATAGAAACAATTGTGTTCTTGTTGTTCTAATGGTAATGAAACAGACAATTGTGAATAAATAGCAATAAAATAAAACGTCAAAAAACGTTTCCAAGACATTCCTGTTCCTTCATAGTTTGTTTTAATCATAATTTAAAGGTAATTATTGTTCCATTCATATTATTAGGACCGATTGGTATTTATGTTTTCACGATGTGTGTCCATCTGTCTGTTGGTACTCTAGCTTTCGAATGTGTTCGAATTTTCGACTTCTGTTTTCACCATTTGACATCTTAGGCAGAACTACTACTTCGGTGAAGTACTAAAGGTTCAAAAGGTCACAAATAACAGAGGGGACCACATTTTTTGCAATACAATTCCCTGTTTAAATGGCCTATGCATTTATTAATGCATTTCTCTCTTTGCCATTCTATAGCTAAGACAGAGAGAAGGCTTGTGAATTAAGTGAAGACACATGATGGTGTTCCTTGGTGGTCAAAATCAGTCGAAATTGGTTCAGTGGTACATGATATATGCTAAGATATGGCATATAGTCATATGGGATACGAGTTGTTTAGTCTATCGTTATCCATAGCCAATTGAAATCAAAAGCAAGTTGCTGTCAGACCTAATATTATCCGCAGCTAAATGCTGTTGTACCTGCTGTTATCAATAGCAAATGTGTATATGGCCTAATTATTTATTTATTTATTTATTTATTTATTATTAATTGGATCCAATACGTCCTTCCAGGGCCTGTATGGCGAGAGGCCGACGAGTTGGGTCCCTGGATGGACCTGGATTCACGACTGCTGTATGATGGTCGCAGCAGCCGGGGGGTTGAAGATTGGCTATCACGGATGGTCGCCCATCCAGTGACGAGCCGTGCCTGATGTAGCTTAACTTCAGTGAAAGCCCACCAGGCCACAGCCTCCCCCAATAGCTATATTATCAAGAACTAATTTTTGTTGGGCATACCGTATTTTCGCGAATATACCCCGCGGGTTATACACTTTTTTACATCTGCGGAAGGTCGGTGCGGGGTATCTAGGGGTGCGGGGTTTCCAAATTATTTTTTACATGAATGATGTGCGAGATGGAAACCATGAACAAGTTGAACTAGAAGTGGTAATATTGCAATCAGTGTTGCCAATTTAGTAGAATTTCTACTAGATCTGGTAGAATGGGATTCTGATTTAGTGGGCAAATTTTTAATCTAGTAGATGGTAGAAAATCTGGTAGACACAAAATTATTTTAGTAGATTTCCTAAATTAGAAATTTGAAAATTAATACTGTATTTATTAGAGGTTTTTGCTCACGGCGGCGCCACTGTGCTCTCCCTCAGCTGCCCTCAGCTATTGGTGGTGACGTGTCGCGACCGACGCGCGCGCGCAATCAAAACAACTGAATCAAAAGAAAAGAACTTTTTCCATTTCCTCACCAGCGGCATAGTATTAGAAGTAGTAATACTATGGCAGCGGTAAATTTATACGGTAATTTTTTTTTTATAGCAGAAATAAATATGTCATTCATGATGTCATATCAGTAACCAATCACAGGCTACTGAAATTGATCAACGCCACCTACAACACTATAATAATAATAATAATAATAATAATAATAATAATTAATAATAATAATAATACCACAAAAGTTAGTAGAATTTTAGTAGAATTTTTTCATGGTTTTAGTCGAAAATCATTCTTCACAGTTGGCAACACTGATTGCAATCTAGAAACTGTTTCAATAGAATGATTCAAATGAGTGAACTGCTATCTTCCAAGCAAACACCCCTTTATATATTAAACTATGAGGGCCAGAAGGGCTGTGATTGGTTGTCAGTAGAAGCCAGGATATATGAGCCAATCAGAATAAGGCTAATCTAAAAGCCAGTCATGATAGGTAATGATATCTTCATGATTTATGACTTTTATAGAAACAGGATATTTTAATTACAAAAAAGTATAAAAATACAACTTCATAAAGTAAATATAAATTAAAGGTATTTAGGGATCAAAGATATTGTAATATTTATTTTAACTGAAAAACACATTGTATATTACATTCAGAAATAAAATTATTTTTAACATTAAAAATACTGTATTTTATAAATACAAACTTTTTTCGTATCAAATATACAATTATGTAGTAAAGAATTGTTCGCAAAAACAATATAAAGGAAAGCAAACGTCTTCACGTGAATAATAGAATAGACTTAAAAGGTTTAATATTAAGCTTTAAACAAAGTTTCATAACAGTAAATAAAAATGGTCTATGACGATTTTCACATACCAAACCACAGATGTTTAAATTATTGACTGAAATAGGAAAGAGATCCAGGCTCTAGAATTTTCTTTTCTATTTGCATCAGTTCTTAAAGCAATGAACAACACATTGTGTATTGCATTCAGGCTTAAAATTAAAAACTTAAAATTCCGATTCATTATCGCATTTATCATTCCGATTCATTATCAAAAGGTGAAGAAGTTAGTCGGGACAAACTGCCACTACTTCAGATCGTGGCAGTTTTGAAGTTGCCATCTTTTTGAAAAGCTATTTTTTAACGATATGAAAAATGCATAACCTGGATATTGACAATTAAAAACTTAAAAATCTGGTTCATTATCGCATGTTTCTTCATAAAGTTTCTTAATACAGCACAGATGGCGGTTTATTTTTAATAATAAAAGGTCATTTCATTTTGAAAAGGCAAAAAATACAGTCACAGTAGTTTACATGAATTTATATTGTAAGTTCATTTTTCGAAATTATTACAATACATATCGTGTATTAATGCATTAAGTACTGTAATAAATATTCATTTGAACTTTAAAAAACGTTTTTGGACGATTTCAGGAGTTATGGCGTCGCCATTTTGTTTATGAGAATTTACTTTTACATTAGCTTTTGGAGACGAAAAAATAAGGAAACAGGGAATTAATGTACTGTATATTGTATATACTACATGATGCACTGTAATATGCAAGCATATCATCTGTTATATGCTAATTTCGTTTGAAATTCGTCAGATCGAAGTTCGTTTGGG
>JAHWFO010039420.1:206452-250636 GCA_023313115.1 Rhysida immarginata | reverse complement strand
TTGGATGGGAGATGGATTTTACAGTAAATCAATTAAACAGAATATACAATGTATAGTACATTATATACTGTGATGTATGCATGTAGTTTCTCAAAAATGCATTTACACATAAGGTGAATTTTCGAAATTATTATAGTACATGGGATCCGGTCATTTGCCCCAATGACATTTTCGACCAGGAAAGTTCTATCTCCTGAAATTGTCCAAAAACGTTTATTAAATTTCAAATGAATATTTATTGCAGTACTTTAATTCATGGATGCATAATATGTAATGTAATAATTTCGAAAAATTAACTTACAATACCTAACCTTACAATTAACTTCTTTGAGCTTTGCACCCCGGTATACCCCGCGGGGTATACAGGGGTGCGGGGTTTCCTAAATATTTTTTACATAAATGTGGAATTTCGCGGGGTATCTAGGGGTGCGGGGTATATTCGCGAAAATACGGTATTGTTGTCAGCAGCTAATAGCTAGCAGTGAATCGTTCACTTATGTAGAAACGCTTTAGCAGTAGATTATGAAAAAATAGACCCTCCAAGGGCTCACACTTCTTTTGGTGGACACAGCAAGTCAAAACGCTGGATATACAGTCATTTGCTGAATAATTCATTTATTTTTCTTTTGTGATATTTACATTGTATGATATATGTAATTCAAGGTCTTTGTATCGCTATTATATATATGAAATATGGAGGCTTTGCAAAACATTTTATTGATGTTAAAATCCACCAACCGATTTCATCATCTTATTCCGGCTTTGCCAAGGTGATGGAATGAATAGCCAGCCATAGCCTCTCTTATCATTGTAGGCTACGTTACTGACATCAAATAAAAGCATACAAGCTTTCTTGGGGATAATGGAGACAAGAGGCTTTGTGTCTTCTCCTTTCTTATTTTTATACTACGTAACCACAAAAGTTCTTGGCGTTTTTATGTTGCCATAAGAGGAAGTGATAGAAGATATGCAAATGAGTGTACAGTGTGGTCCAAAATCTGTCAGGGGGGAGCAGGAAGGTTAGACTGTATAAATACAGGGATGTTGGGCATTCACATCAATCACATCTCATGCAGAAGTGAAGACCAATGGAGGTATCGAAGGAGATGTTAGGTGTTGATTGCTTTATGACTTAAGGTGGGCTTGTCAGCAGCAGCATCAAGTCGCCGAATGTGTCTTGCGTTTGGGGATGATGCTGTGAATGAATGCACCGCAAGGCATTGGTTCCAGAAATTCAGGTCGGGAGAATTGGCCATTTCTGATGAGCCCCGTAGCCTAGAGTGACTGGTGGACTAGACGCCAAATGGTTCCCTGCAAACTGCTGTCAACTGGCCAAACCATCACTGGGGACCTGTACTCGCAGCATTTGGAACATGTGCAACAGGCATTGCAGCAGAAGGAGCCAGCATTGGTGAATCGCAAAAGGGTACTCTTTCTTCATGACAATGCCTGGCCACATGTGGCATGGGTGGCCAGGGAAACCATAGAGTGGCTTAGCTGGGAAACTTTGTGTCATCCACCTTACTCACCAGATCTTGCTCCTTAGATTATCACCTTTTCCATCTGGACAACCATCTTCGTGGAAAATCCTATGCCAATGATATAGGCCTGCGAAAGGCACTCATGAACTTCTTTGAGTCCAAGACAGGCAAGTTTTACAGCCAGGGAATTGATCAACTGGAGAACGTTAGCAGAAAGTGCTAGATGCCAATGGGGATTACTTTAGGGACTAGCGATACGCTACTTTTTGTGTACATCATTTTGTTTTCCGGAATTAAAAACGGTAAGAACTTTTGTGGTTTCCTAGTATAAGTACAATAAATGTGTTGTCATTGGCAATAAAATAACGGCCTGAAAGCATGATGTTTATATATCGCTTGCGGGATGGTGGGATTACTGTAAGAAATGCGGGTCTGTCCCGCTAATCGCATGATACTTGGAGGGTTTAAAGAAATAATAGATGCTTGGACAGAATGTTTCCAACAATTGCCACTCATTTCGTCATGTAGGGATGCTTACAAATTAAAGAACTTTATATATTCGAATATATAGAGAAGTACTAAACTCTTCATTTATCCTTTCAGGTATTTCACTTTTATTCATTCTGAACAACACAATTCCTTTAGAACAACTCCTTGCCTTAGCAACCAGAGACTTCCTTTGTATCCTCCTTTAACTCTAACAACCAAGGGTTTCTTTACTAAACAAATGCTTTCATTTTTATCCTCGAATTCCTTAAAATCCCATCGGTCCTGGGCATTTCAGTTGCCTGACTTTTTATAACTGTTGATTATTGAAAGTTCATTTTGTTGTAAAGTAATTTTTTGTGATTTATTATTTTCCACTTATTTCAAGCAATGTTTGAGCTAAATTATTATTTTCATTAAATAAATAGCTTCTTTTACAGAGGGTGGCCAATAATGTTTTGAAACAAATCTGAAAATTCATAGAGCCTCCTGCATTGTTGCTAGAACGCTGCTGTATGCAAATTATGTAACCTTGATTTTCCGCATGTTATGCAGTTTCTGTGAGCATATGCAACCACGCTGTGGCTGAGAATTGACCTCCAATTAAAAGGGGAAATTATTATGAGTTGGTCTACATCTCAAATTATAAAAGTTGTCAAGCAGTCTAACCATGTTGTAAGTGCAAGCACAATCTCAAGGATCAGAACGGAAACGGAAACCCCTGACAGCTACAAAATGGAAGAAACAATTGGGACGTCCACAAGTGGTTCCATCATCCCAAGTTGAAAAGGCTCAAGAAAATGGCCAAATCAGACAATCCTCCGAGTCAGCAAACCACGGCCCAATTGCTGCATCTTCGTAGATCAGCAATACAGTACCATCTGCGGAAAACATTCAACCTGAAGCTACAGAAAAAGAGATAGGTTCATGGGGCGTCACCGGCCAACAGAGAAAAACGGCGGCAAAAATCATGTCCCCAGTACCATTATTTGCTGAAAAATGACAAAAATATCATATCCACAGATGAGGCCTGGTTCTATCTGCCGGATTGCAAAGGTCAACGATGAGTGTACTATGCTACCAAAGGTGTGCCGGTTCCCTGAAACATTGTCATCAGGAAAGCGACACATTCAAAGGACGTTATGGTATGGGGAGGAATTTGCTACAACGGTAAGACAGCACTGTGGTTCATCGAGCCTGGAGCCAAGATAAACTCTTAATATTACCTCCAGAAGATCATCAAACCATTTGTGACCAAGGATGCCCCTCGATTATATCCCAACGGTGGCACAATCCTCCATCCAGATTCAGCACCTTCCCACGTGGTACAGAACACGCTGCAGTTTGTGGATGCTAGAAATTTTCATACATATCTCCGGAAAAGTGGATGCTACAGGCCCCGGATGCGGCCCCAATGGATTTCTTCGCCTGGGGTTACCCAGATGTGGCACCGTAAAGTAGAGACTCTAGTCGGGCTTAAAAAGACGCTGTGGGAGGAGTGGCGTAACATGCCCCAGAAACTCATCTATAAGGCCTTGGTGGCATGGCAAAAACGCTGCAGGCAAATCTACCTATAACAAGGGATGCCAGATTGAGTAACTGTAACGTTCTACTGCTTTCCATTCAACGGGAAGAAATAAATAAATTTGTTTCAAAATATTATTGGCCACCCTCTGTAATAAGCCTTTTTCATTATTCATTGTATTGTTAAAATTTTAACAGTTTCCCAGTTTGGGGTATGATACTGTATCTTGAAATGCAATGATTAACTTAATTGTTAATATTTAAGAAGTATTATTTTTTGCTTTTATGCTTCTTTAGAGTTCTTTTATTCTTGTTAAAGTTCCCTCTTCAATTGACCAGTTAGATCTTGGTTCTCTTATAGTAATTATATGAATATTTAAATATATTTGGCATATATGTAATTAATATTGTACCAAAGTCTCATTTAAGTGAATTATTTCCTGTTTATTCATTTTCTTTCTACAGTTGAAAATTTACTGCACATCAATGAATTGGATCCTATACGAAGATATTTGCCTAGCTATTCCAGACCTAGAAGGACAGGACGTTATTCTGCTTTCCAGGTATTATTCGGTTGTAATTGATTGCTAATATGAACTCCCAAGTACCGTAAATGATATTGAAGAGCTGAGCAAATCATAGGTATTGACATTTGTGATTATGTCAATTTGTACCTGTATCAAAGAATACAAACCAGTGCCTTTGAAAGGATATTATGGAAAGGATATTATTTAATCATTTGACAAACTATTTCATTGCTTATAATCATTCCGTTTTTTATTTTCATTCACTTCTCTCTCTCTCTCTCTCTCTCTCTCTCTCTCTCTCTCTCAAAAAAAAACATTGTTGTGCTTATTTCTTTAGCCAGCCAAGTGGTCAAGAGTGCTGGAACATGGGCTTTCCAGTTCTTGAATCCATTGAATCTGCCACGTGAATGGATGTTTATATTTGTTCTGGGAACATGTAAGAATTGCTGGAATAGCATTAAGATATAATTCATCTGTATGGGCACAAAATGACTAGTTGGGCAACCCAAAATCCTACTGAACCAAGCAAACCCCCCTCCCCTGGACCCCTCCCCCCCCTCTGGTACCTTCCAGACGCCACGTCTAAAAGAAAGTCCTTGGCAAAAAGGGGCTGAAAGCTAAACATTTAACTTTTGCCGCATTTCAAAACATAGGGGATAGTGTTTTATGTAATTTGTACATATTGCGAAATAGGCGTAGATTTGGAAATACTTAATATGGCGAATTCTAAAATTTAGTGCGTGATAGAAAAATTCCATTTTCATTTTTGTAATCAGCATTAAAAATACTACAAGAAACACCTAATTTAGTTCCATGAGCATTTTGGCTGTTGACCAGTTTAATTAATAATATTAATTCATTTAAAAGCAATTTCATTTTAAGAAAATTTTATAAAAAGGTTTCTATTTTAATTTTTTATCAGTTTTTCACCACTGTATAATTTTAGGTACCAGTAAGTGCTTTATGCTTTCTGCTTGATAATTTTGGCTATCTATCTGTAATAGATGAAAGATTTTCAAAATCTGTTTTCGCTAATCGATAAATGTGGACCAGGGCTTGGACATGTTCAAAGATAGTCTGAATTAGTTTAGTGGCATGTATTCTAACAGTACTAATTCACTCACGTAGAACACTTCAACAATAAGATGCTCACCTCATTTCAACAATCATGTAGAAGTGCTTACTAATTATATAAAAATCCTTTAAAAGAATTACTATAATGTCCAATGGTTTATGTGACGGTGACCATTTAACCTTTCGGTACTTGATTACATCATTCCTTAATGGCTTATTTTTTAATAAATTTTTTTAATAAACCTCATTTATTTGGATAATTTTTCAGCTGAGTTTATTCATACTTATTTTATTCTTCAATTTTTATTAGTGTTTTAAGCTGTATTACTTGAACATACGTTTATAAATTCATTTCCTATAAAATTCTTAGTAAGTAAATTTTCTAATATTGATTATTTTATTTTTCCTTTTACATTTAATATCAAACAACATGAAGGGTTCAGCGACAGTAAGTATAAATCAAATATTTTTCAGTCTTGTGAGCTGGTGCATTGCTTCTCCCTCTCCCTCTCTTGTCTGTATTAAAGAATTCATTGCCAATAACTTCAGAGTTTATGGTTCTCCATTATTATTTATTTATTGTTTATTATGCATGAAGTTTCTCGTGTGTTATAGTAGTTTCTTGATTTAAATTTTCTTTTTTGCATGTTTATGCTTGCATGCCAGTTACCTGCGCCATTATGCATTGCATGCATGCTTTTTTCCATTAATAAATTATAGTAGAAATAAGATCATTTAAAACATTGGTGAAGATTATTTATTGGGTTTTCTTTTACGAAAATTAGAATAGTATGCCAAATTCTATACTACTCTACAGAGAAAGCGAAAAAACCCCAAAACTTATCACAGGAACAAACCATTTTGTCAATAAATTTGCTTGCTGCTGTCACATATTGTGAGGATAGACACATTAGAAGATGTGTGGCAGTAGATCCAACCTTAACATTCAATGTGTATGTCCATTTCTAGCAAGCACAGTGTCCCACAGGACCATCCGGAGACATCTGAATGAAAGTGGATTAAAGGCACGACGTCCTCTGCTCAGCTTGCCATCGACACCGATCCATCATCAAGCACCTTTTCTGTGGTGTAGAGAACATGAGGATTGGAGCAGGACTGGCAGTGCATTGCTTTCACAGATGAATTAAGGTTCACTCTTGATCGCAGTGATGGATGCATTAGGGCATGGCATAGCCATTTGGCACATCTTGCGGAATAGCATAGAAGTCAACATCTCGAATTATGGTGTGGGCAGCCATTAGTTATGGATTCCAGAATCTGTTTGTTTGTGCAGTTTACAATGACAGCCTAACCGGTATGTCTGTAAGATCCTTTAGCCCCATGTTCTGTAATTTCTCCAACATATACCAAATGGCAGACCATGCTTTCCCACATAGTACAGCCATTGTTCAATAAGCTCTACATGGCACAGAACTCTTACCTTGGCCTGCGAGGTCACCAGATCTTTTGCCAGCGGAGCACATGTGGGGCCATCCGGTCAAGGTTTTTGCCGGTGTCGGTGACCTGCAATGACCCTTCCTGAGTGCAGTTGGAAGAAGAATGATGGATATGTCTCAGATCACCATCGAATTGCTACCTCCTGAATGCCACCTGCTTGGATCATACCATCTACTGAACTCTACCATGTTCTACACAAGTTCCTTATGACCCCTTTTTGTCAAATTTGGGTGCCTGATTTGTAGATCACAACTTATTTCCAATACATTTTTCATGCAAAAATAGTTTTCATAAAGTTTCCATGTCTCATCAGGGTGCTTCACTTTCTCTGTCCAGTATTACAGGGTCAAGTCACTGAATTATGACCACCTACCTAATGCCCCGAATAGCCTCCTTTTGCAGCCAAAACAGCAGCTAGGCGATGGGGTATAAACTCAGTGAGTGCTTGGAAGGTCACAACAGGAATCTGTGTCCATGCGAACAGCAGAGCATAACGTAGCTCATGAAGATTCCAGGGTGGAGGGTCTCAATGCCTGATGTGTCGATCCAGATATTCCCACAGATTCTTGCAAGGATTAAGATCTAGGGAGTTTGGAGGCCAGGGTAGTAAGTGGAATTCATCCTCATGCTCCTCGAACCATGCACGGCTAATTTTGATCACGTGGCATTATCCTGTTGAAAGATGCCATCATTCACAGGGTACGAAGTTTCCATGTAGGGATTCACCTGGTTGGCAGCGATGGATAAGTATGCACAGCTATTGACGGTACCTTCCAGAGGAATTAATGGACCCAAAACATGCCATGAAAACATGCTTCAGACCATTACACTGCCTCCTCCAGCTTGTTGCCACCCAACAGTGGTTTCGGGTAGTTTGTTTTTGGTTGTCTTCCAGTGGATAGCCAGCGCCCATCAATACGATGCAGTAGAAAACACGACTCATCCGAAAATACATTTTTCCACTGGTCTAGGATCCAATGTTTTTGCCAATGTTTTTAATCAGTCAACATGGATGCTGGAACCAGGCGTCTGCTGCGGAGGTCAAGATGCAACAATGTGCGTTGCACAGTTGTTTTCGATAGCTTCTGGTGCATTCCTCGTTCATTTTGGCTGTCAATGTATCGACGGTAGCATGTCGATCACTCATAACAAGCCGTTGCAAGCGCCACTCACCTTGTTCATTAATGGCCTGTAGTCCCTTACAGTTTCCACACCTGGAATGCACATCTTGTCCATTCTTCCATTCATTGTACACCTTCACTATGGCACTACGTGAACAGTTCACGAAAGCTGCGGTTTTCGAAATGCTGCTGCCTTTTGCAAGGTACCCGATGGTCAAACCTTTTTCAAGGTCTGTTAGATCGTGTGCTTTATCCATGACAGCAGCTATTGCTGTATAAACCGTTCCTCTGAAACCACCTTTATATGTCTTCGAACAGGCAGTTTTATATGCCCCCCCCCCCTATGAATGGGCACAACTGTATTTGCATAAACCTACGTGGCAGTCATAATTCAGTGACTCGACCTTGTATATGAAGATATTTTTTCAATATTATTATTCAGTGAGATACAATGATTATTATGTACAGTGATTACAGTAATTATTCCATTCACTTGTTTCATTATTGTCTATTTTTTTCTTATACCAAATTATCAGGAATTTATAAAGGCGTACATCCCTGATATAATACAATTATACATGTATACCCTTTGGTTTCACAATAAAATGATGCTATCAAAATATTAATTTTTCCTATCATTAAAAGAAATCATGGTATTAATTAATCTGATAATTCATCAAATTAGCCTTTCATGTAATGGGCCGTGCCTGAATTCTAATTGCCAATATTGTACAAATAAAATTGTATGAATCAAAGCATTAATGAAATTTATCTCTTCAGGAGATTGAAGATTACTACAGGATGAGTGAAAATTAACTAGGCTTTAAAATTGGTAATAAAGTTCATATTTCTAATATAAATTTATTGAAATAAATTGTACATGAACTTTATTACCATAGGAAGATAAAAGTGAATCTTTAAATTTCGACATAGGATTGGTGGTGTCAAATGACTGGGGATGGACTGCACAATTTTCTGTAGGAAGTCATTTAGGATAATGCTGAATACCTCCTGAATCTGTGTCTCCATTTAGTCCTCTGTTGTGCGCAGCCCCACAGGAATAAATCATATGGAATGAGATCTGGACTTCTTGGAGATCATTCATCAGGTCTGCGTCGTCCCAACCAAATTCCTACAAAATGCTGGTCTAACCACTCACACACGATAAGAGCATAATTAGATGGTATACATGGTACAGATACCAAGAGCCACACATAATCTTCAAGCTTCTGAAGGTAGTGGTCTGCATTCATCGTGTCATGCACAAGATATGTATCTACAAATCTTGTTCCTATCATTCCGCACCAGATGCTCACTTTTGCTTTAGTTCGTATTCCTCTCAACTGTCAGTTCGGGATCAATAGCATTTAACACTCAGTAATGGCAGTTATGACAATTGATGAAATTGCTAATGTACAATACAGCCTCATCACTCCAGAGGATGTTTTCAACCAACCCACTATTAATTCCCTATATTCCATTCTGTGGTCGCAGTCTTTAGGTTTTAGCTCTTGCACGTAATGAGGTGCCCACGGATAGAAATTCAGTTGTATATGCAACTTCGTAGGTATTGTGTGTCTTGTTAGTCTACTTTCATGAGTTACTTGACCTATCAATTTTTGTGGGCTGAAGGTAAACATTTTCTGCACTGTCACCACATTCTTCACAGACTGGGATGTGGATGGGTGTCCACTTCATCTTGCATCGTTCACTGAGCTGTGGTCATCAGCTTTGAAGATAATTTTGTATGGTCTCCAAATGTAATATTGCATTCCTTCCTTTCATTGCATGCTACTGTCTCTCCATAAGAACAATAGAATTCCATAAAATATGGATTACCTTAAACCTACTGTCAAGCAAGGTAGAGGTTCTTGTATAATTTGGGGGGGGGGGAGGCATATCATGGAACTCAATGAACCAATTGTCATTTTGAAAGGCTGCATAAGAGATACCTGGATATTCTCAAGGATCACTTCCATCCCATGTTCCAGACATTGTATCCCAATGGTTATGCATTCTTCTAGGATGACAAATCTCCACTACCCATTGCATCCAATCGTGTTTCAAAGAGCATGATAGTGAAGTAAAACAGCTGCCATAGACCACCCCAGTCACAAGACGTGAATATTATTGAGTCTGTGTGAAGTTATCTGGAGAACGCAGTTAGGAGAAAATTCCCACCGTCTGATTCGGTCAAGGCATTAGCAGCCATATCGGTTGAAAAGTGTTTTAAAATGGACAATAACATTGTTTTTGATTTGTATTTGTCCATTCCTCAACGTTCTAGTTCTCGAATTCGCCTGGTCGTGGGTTCGAATCCCGCCATGGGCATGGAAGTTTGTGTTTGTCCCAGGCTGCGTACAGATATAACTTGTGTAAAAGGCGCAAAATGACCATAGTAGTCGATGCCTTAATTTCTAGAACCCCCCCCCCCATTCCTCAACGTATCTCAGCTATATTAGGTTCAAAGGGGGTCCTAACCCTTTTTAGTAGATGGAATGTGATCTTGTGTTGGCATTCAAGTTATTTTGCCCAACTCACGTATGGGCACAGCAGAAATTGCTGTCTGGATGATCTTGGATAAAAATGAAATAACAAACAAGGTGAAATGAAATAATATTCATGTTTATGAACTCAGTCATGATGCCAATCATCCTTTAAATTTCATCATTGAGCTATTTGAATGCTTTGTTCCTCAAACATGTACAATTAGGGATGATAATTCTTTTTCTTAAAAATGAATTAAATTAAATATCAATTTGTATTTGCATTTCTTCTCTAATATACCACCAGCATAAGGATTTGCTAAAATAATGGAGGGATTTGCATTTTGTTATTATATAGCCCTCTCAATTAAATGAACAATTGTGGGAGAGAGGGGATAAATGACTGTCCATTGATAGTAAGTGTCTGCTATACTCAATGAAGTAAAAAAAAAGTCAAAAAATTAGTCAAAATACTGGAATAAATAAATATCTAACAAAATACCAAATGTCTTCAAATTTATTTGAGTTTTTTCCCTGCCTCTGCTTTCTCTAGAGGCCATGTTTATTGTTGTTTTTTTTTTTGTCTTTTCTTTCCTAACATGCTTTGTTGGGTGGTTTGCAGTCGTTGGATAGCCTTGCTGTTTGGTGTCCCATGTTTCTGTTCCATACATAAGGTGTTCACCGAAAACCACACAAAGGCTGGATTTACAGTTTCGGGCACACTTTTGGCAAACGTTCATGATTTTCACCGAAAATCACACAAAGGCTGGATTTACAGTTTCGTGCACATATATTAGTACATACTACTGTAATTGAAAACTTTTCTTTTCAGACATAGAGGCATTTTACTTTTTGGCATTAAACTATTTTCCAAAAAGTGCTCCAGCCTAGTCTAATTCTTCTGTTGATTTTGTTCGCTGTAGTTCCATCCATAGTGATTTCTTGTTCGAAATACACATAACTTTGTACTTTTTCCAATTTATTGCCATTGTTCATGATTTGTTTCTTAATTGGAAACTTTTTGCACATAAACTTTTATTTTCTTTGGATTCATTTTCCATCCCACTCATAACTTGATGAGATTTTCTCTTGCTTCTTTATAAGTTTATTTGGGAATTCATCTTCACCAGGACATTTTTCTTCTTCAATGCCCATTATTGTTTAGCACCTGTTCTTCTAAACTAGGCAGTGGTTCTGGGTTGTTGTCAGCTAGTTCTGTGTATTTCCACTTTAATAAAGTTCTATGTAGAATTATTTGACAGTATGAATTATACAGGCCAAATAACTTTTTAATTTTTTTTTTAACGTTAAGCTGAATCTTATGCTTTTTTTTTGTGCTGAACCCATATCTCTGACCTCAGTTTTTTCCTATCACTCACAGATTTCTCGTTTTTCAACGAAACATTTTAAATTTTCAGAGTTTGGGGTCTGATAAATTTCCTTGCAGATGCTTCTCTTCAATCCCATTACTTTAACATCGCAGTCTCTTTGTGCATTAATTTGAAAATATGATTTGATAGAAAAAAAAAATCCAAAAGCAGATTTGGATTCAGCACATTAAAAAAAAACCAAGAATAAGATAAAGTTTTCTTATTTTTGGCCTGTGTAATCGTTGTGTTCTTTCTAGAGATAGTTCTATCTGTGTCAAAATTTTTGATTTAGGTTTCTGTTGTTTTTGAATGTGAATAAAAAATTTTTAAAATAAAATCAAAAATAATGACAATTGAAAGATATTAAAATTTAAAATTTATCTATATGAATTGTACACCATGTAATTTTAATATTTTAGTCAGATTTTAATTTTAAAAAAAAATGTTTTACTGTAAATACCCAAAAATTTTAAATCTAATTCCTTGAACATTAATGTGAATATTTATTAAAATTGAATTGTCATTATTTTTTTTTTATTATTCATTTTATTTAAAATCTCTAAGTGAAATTAATTATTTGCATGTGAAACCTTAATCATGTCAACATTACCGTAGATATAAATTAACTATTTCTTTAGCCAACCAGTCAAGTCAAGGAAGAGTTATGGAAATGCAGCAAATTTTTTTTTTCAGCCTATGTAAAGAATTTTTTATTGTTTTTAATTATGTCGTTGATTTTTATATCTTTTTGACATAACTTGTAAAGAACCCCCTATATAATGATATGTGAGCTTAAAATCCACTTCTGCTAGGTCTCGTGGATGGGTTGTTATAGACAGGTTCACAGTGCTGTATTACGAATTTATTATAGTAAAATGTGCTAAAATTCACTGATAAAAAATATAGTATGATAACACATCATTCAGAATCATAAACATTCATATAATGCAATACAGAAATCTTGAAGACAGAACATTAATGATAAAATTCCATGAACTTCATTACGGAAGAGGACAAATGCTGCCATTTGAATTTATATTCTGTCATAAAGATAAAGTTTAAAAAACTTGATTTTTTTTTTTTACACTTTTTTTTTCTGCTAAACTGCAACTATGTTTTCTGTTTCTGTCTTTGTATGTGTAAATATCAGTTTAATAGAAAATTCAATATTTTTTTTTTCTTTTTTAATACATTGTTCTTGTGCTGTGTTGATTAATACATTTGCATTTTTGTATTCTGTGGAAATTATGTATTTTTCTGCTATTTAAAGTTTCAAGTTAGATTTTAAATGAAATAGATAAGAAAAAATAATAAAGTCACTTTGAATTTTGGAAGAAAAAAAACACATCCATAAAAAACTTTTATCTATTCAAATGTTAATAATAATAATTTTTATAATTTTTATATATATTTAATGAAATTATAATTATAATTATAATTGTAATTGTGTGAATGACCAACTTTTATTAGAAAAATTCATTTCCATAAATTGACTTTATTATAGAAATTT
Source organism: Rhysida immarginata (assembly GCA_023313115.1). NCBI lineage: Eukaryota > Metazoa > Arthropoda > Chilopoda > Scolopendromorpha > Scolopendridae > Rhysida > Rhysida immarginata. The sequence continues at coordinate 237,599 of JAHWFO010039420.1, read as the reverse complement.
TTTGGGAGAAAAGAGCAGAACTTGAAGCTTAAATATTCTTATTCTATTTTTTTCTTTATTACATTGAGGGCACTGCTTCTGATCTTGTGGTTCAAGTGGTTTTGATTGCAGAGAGTGCACGGCTTCAAGCAATGATGGCAACATACGGTATACAGACACAAACTCCTCATGAAGTGGAACCAATTCAAATCTGGCCTCAGCAAGAGCTTGTTAAAGTAAATTTAATGTCTCTCTGATTCTTGATGTGAGTTTTACATGATTTCCAAGAAAAATTAATTAAATGGGACATTAATGTTACAGGTGTATGAACATTTAGGGGTGAATGAAAAACTTGGATTAGAGGGTCGGCCTCCAAGACCAATTGGTTCACTTGGAACAAGCAAAGTAAATCTAATTTTTGTGTTTTTTATTTAATTAGGTTGTTTTTTGTTTGACATAAATTTTCTTTTTCCTTTTCTTTAGCTATATCGTCTCTTGGGCAATACCATTTTATGCTATCCGATTATGTTCGGAATCAGTGACTTTTACTTTTCTCATGACATGTCATTGCTAATTGATGACATCAAAGTGAGTGTATTTCTTCTCTTTTATTATTTCTTAAACATAAAACATACCACCAGGAGCTTAGAGGAGGAATATTTACTGAATTTTTTTAAGTTGAACTTCTAAGATGATATGGTCATTTTCATATGACAAATTAGTACGCTACCCTAAATAATGGAACAGACAGTACACAATTAGGAGAAAAGTGATATTTTATTTAGCTAATTGGACCTCTGCAAATTACACCAGCATATTTCTGAGCATACTTTCTACAAGGTTCCTATAAACAGCTTTCAATATTTGCTAGAAGAATGCAGTCATATCTGTAATGGATTTTGGACGTGCCTCTCTGGTTCTCACTTTGTGCTCCAATTTGTTCCAAGTGTTCGATTGAGCTAAGATTAGATAGTGTAGGCAACGGAAGGTGATTGACGTTCATGAATGTGTGCCAATATAGTTCGGGACAGATTAGCCTTGCAATGAAGGAACAAGTACAGTTGTGAGACCATTGTATCAGTGCATGGGATCCATAAGGAACAGGGGGTAGGCAATAAGAATAACTTACTCTGAAGACAGGAAAATCGCTTGCTATAGAATTATTTGGGTATTGTTCATGCAATCTTATGTAAACATTTAAAACTACAGTAATTTCTTCATTTGACTTGTTGAAGTTGTGTGACTTGAATAGCAACAGCGTGGAAACCAACATGGTAGCCATAAGATATACTTCCGAAAAGATGTCTATGCATGCGTTATAAAATAAGAATTATGAAAAGGCCTGGAAAGTGATATATTAGGTTTGTAAATTATGAAAACTATCGTGTATATTTACTATAAAATTTATTTATTTATTTAATAGAATCCAATACGTCCATCCAGAGCCTGTATGCCATATTTATTTAATGTAGGCTGACGAGTCGGGTCCCTGGATGAACCTGGATTGATGACTGCTGTATTTATGATCGCAGCATTTATGATCGCAGCAGCCAGGGGAGGGGGGTGAAGATCGTGTGTCACTGCTGGTTGACCATCCAGTTACTAGCCATGCCTGATGTTGCTTAACTTCACAGAAGTTGTGTGTTTAGTGAAAGCCCACCAGGCCAAAATGAATCATCCAATTTCAAAAATCCATATTTTCAAAAATAAATGACACAGAATGATAAATAATACATGATACAAAGGGAAAATATGGAAGTTTTATATTGTGAACACTAGATGGTGCTCGTGTATTCTTCACGGATTTATGTGAACTTAAACAGCGGATTACTGCTCCTGTACATTCAACTTTACGTGTTTGGCAGGAATTTACATACCATCTTGACATTATAAGTGTAACCAAAAGAAGTTATATTGAACATTTGTAAAAAAAACTTCCATATGTTCCCTTTGTATTCATGTTTTACTTATCATTCTGTGTCGTTTATTTTTGAAAATATAGCATTTTGAAATCGGATGATTCATTTTGAATAACCCTGTATATTTAATTAAATTAATTAAATTTAAAAATGCTAGTAAAACTATATTTTAGCTGTGCATGCACATGGCCTTCCCACTGCCTGTACTTGTCCCTTCATTGCAAGGTTAATCTGTCCCAAACCATAGATAGAAATGCTTGCTTAATTCAATAGAACAGCGGTTTTCAACTGGTGTTACTTGTACGGGAAGAACCCCAAAGAGTCGTTGGCAATATTTAGTTATTGTTTTCTTTTAGTGGTGCTTGGCTGTGAAAAGGTTGAGTTTATTGGACTCGACTGTGAAAAGTTGAGAACCGCTGCAATAGATGATTGTAAATACACCAATGTTTGTAATCGTAATGTGACATTCGTCAATTACAACACTTTGTAACTTCTGTGTCTACCCCCCCTCTCCACGTGTTGGTGAATCATCGCCTGTTAATAGAGATGGGAGACCCCAAGTTGCCAGCGGCCGCCCCGGAAGCTTTGTGACTAATTTGGATCGTGACCACCAGGGGGCGAGGAGATCGGAATGGCAGGCAGCCAATCAGGATCGTGATAACGTTGAGTTATGGGTAATGCTAGGGGGATATATAAGGCGGGTCTTTCGAATGAGAGGCATGGTGGATCGTGCCTTCCTGAGAGAACTTATGCCGAATGTGTATCTTCAAGACTTCGCTCCTAGATCTTCACAACTGTAAGTACCCTGTTCTTAATGTATCCCCTAGCAGCCCTTACTATGCGGTTAGAAACCTATCCCAAGCCGGGAACTTGCTTGGTCTCTCGTAATAACTGATCTCGATCGTATTTTAGAATTATTGTATTTCGCGTCCGTTAGGGACAGCGCTGTTTATTTATTTTATTGCCTTTCTATTTTTAACATTCTTTAATGTATCCCCAACTTGTTGATTAAATTATTTTATCGTTTATTTACGCCACTGTTGACCCTTTGTCTTTCATTATATTCAAATATTTAAATATACACCTATTTAAATTATCACAGTAATGAATTGACAATCTGTTTAAGAAAAATTTTTAAATAACTGCTGGAAATTTATTTTGCTTTTCTAAGAATGAATTGAATTTCATTGGACGTTATTGGCGGTTATCTGGAAGACCAACAGTTTGCTTGTTGATTAGGGAGGAACACATGAGGTAATTTAAAAAAAAAAGGAAAAAAATTATTCAAAATTTTATTTAAAATTACTAAAGGAAGAATATATCTCTAGAGATGAAAAATTTCGAGAGCTAATTGATCTGCTAGCAATGATGAAAAGTGGTCGTTGTGATAAATTACAAGTTCGGATTGGACGTTTACAGGTAATGTTGCCTTTATTTTAATGTTTATTATTTTTATGTAAAGCATATTTGTGTGTAATCATTAAATTACACAATGAACATGTATATCAGTGAATTTTTTATGCAATCATATCTTGAAGCTAAACAGGGTGTTCCAAACCTTTAGCATCAAGATCCTACAGATGGTAGAGGACTGTAAATGAGTATTTTGAGATAGGGATGGTCAGAAATGTAGATTTCAGGCACCATGAGATCTTGAATGAGTAATGCATGTGAGGAATGTTTTCTAAGTTGCTTTCATTTTTAGAGCAAACAGCTGCCTCCTGCATCGACATTCAGCAATACATACTGAGTGTTCCAAATTGATGTATACACTGTTTGAAACATTATAGCTCAGCAACGAAATGAGATAAAAATATAAGGTTTGTTTTGTATGAGCCAGACGGCACTGGAAAATAGCAACGTGTTCATTGTTGTTCATTTGTTTATAAACCAAAATGGCGGTGAGATTTTCATTCAATGAACGTAAGTGGATACTGAAGTGTTATTGGAAAGTGGAGAATGTTGTTGAGGTTCAACGACGTTACAGGGTTGAATTTAGTACACCACCACCAACAAGGGTAAGAATAACAAAACATTCACACATTCAATCACAGATGGATAGGACGAAGACGAAGTGCTGGGAGTTCCTGCCTCGATCTCCCGATTTAACCCCTCTCGACTTTGGGGAACTTTAAATAACATGGTGTACGCCACAAACCCACAAACACTGACGGAATTAAGAGATCGGATTGAGCATTCCATCAATGATATTCCATTAGCTACAACCCAGTCGGTATGTCACTCTGTTCGACATCAGTGTTGGGAGTGTACTGTGGCAGAAGGTGGACATTTTGAACATGTACGAGCTTAAGGAAGTTTAAGGAATTAAATAAAACAAACCTTATATTTCTATCTCATAACGTTTCAAAGAGTGTATACATCAATTTGGAATACCCTGTATATAACAATTGCCTATTACGTTTCTGATTAACTTAAGAATAAAATAAAACTCTTTTTCCACTACGAAACAGGAATTGAACAAACATAAAAAGAAAAAGACCGAAAATAAAATGAAAAAATACAACCTGAGTCTGTAAGCGCTTTTCGAAAGCTTTGCTTTCATCATTCAGCAGCCAAGGAGCCCCTCGAGAGAACTTGAGAGAACTGACTTGGAATAGAACATGCTGAGTATTTATAACGAACGGAAGCCAATCAAGACAAAAAGATCCAACTGAAATTTATTGATTGGGTAAGTGCGTCGCCCATTTGATCAATGGTGATTCGCTAATAGGGCCCCTATCTAAGTTGAGTAACAATTTTTTATCTGTTTTTTGAATGGCTAAGCTTTCGAAAGTGTCCAGAAGGTGTTTCTTGTTTATTGACTCAATAAGTTTTACATTGTTTAATAAGAATTCATGCCCGGTATCTAGAGAGTGTTTGGCTATGGATGACTGATTCCCTCTACTATATCTTGTGTGTCTCATGTGTTCTTCGAATCTTGTTTCAATATTACGGAAAGTCTGTCCTTTGTACATCATGGGGCATTGGGAACATCTGGCTTTGTATATTCCTGATTTCTGTAGTGGTGGAATCTGGTCCTTTGGGTTAGGTAATAAATGCCTGGTCTGGTTTGGATTGCTAAAAGGTAACGAAATATTAAAAGATTTAAAAACAGAATTAAGACCTTTGATTAATGATTTATTGTAAGGTAAGGATATGACTCTCCCTCTATTTTTAGTCCGGTTGAGGGTAGTGATTTCGTCCATGAACTTCTTTAACTTCCTCTTCCTGACCAAATCGGTGATGGTACGTGTGCTATAGCCATTTTTAACTGCAATATTCTGGATCAAGGAAATTTCTTTTTTGAATGAGGATTGAGCTAGTGGTAGATTAATAGCTCTGTCAATCATCGAAATGAAAGTGGACATTTTTTGATTCCAAGGGTGGCTGGAATCGCTTGGTATGTAATTCAAATCGTTCGTAGGCTTTCGGTATACCTCAAATGACAGTGAATTATGGTTTCTGATGACTAGGATGTCAAGAAACGGCAACCTTTGATTATTACGTTTCTGTTTATTGTGTGTGCTTTGTAGATGAGGACAGACATGCATCAAATGTTTGATGCAGAAAACCGAATGGATGTAGTGCCCAGAAAACCAAGCAGATATACGAGAAAAGTTTCCCAACAGAAGACATTTCTACAAAAATTTTATAATCCAAATTGGAAGACATTTCTTATGCCTTAAATAGGAACTTACGAAAGACTGGGTCAGGGAGCTGGTCAGGTTGCTTACTCACCAGACCTTGAGGTGATGGTATTGGATCTTATAGCAGAAGCACCATCATAAGCACCGTCTACTTGCCCATGAAATGCATAAATACCGTAATTTGTTGTTTGCTCTGAAAATGAAAGCAGCTTACAAAAATGTTTCTTACGCATATTACTTGTCCATTTATAGTGGAATCTCAGTTCACAAATGCCCAGTTCACGAACAGCAATTTTGTTTCGGCTTATAACTAATAGTTTGGTTCACAAACAGACGACGTCACTACTTCTTATTCTAGGCATGCGCAGATAGATGGTGCCACTTCATACCACATGAATTCACTTCGTAATTTCTATTCGTGTGAATATCGCACGCAATTTAGGATATATATCTTCAATGTATTGTACTGTACCCATATTAATGGGGGGGAAATCTGTTTTTTGATTGCTGGAACGGATTAACTGTATTAACATTGATTTGAATGGGGAAAGTTGCCTCGGTTGGCGAACATTTCCTGGAACGAATATAGTTTGTAAATGGAGGTTCCATTGTATGCTTGAAATATGCATTCCTGAACTATAGGTTCTCTATCTCAAAATACTCAGTTCACAGTCTTCTATCATCTATAAAAGACATCCTGTAAATATGAAAACATTATTTGATTTCCTGAGACATATGTTATGAAACTTTTAATAATGACATTTAAAAATGCAAATTTTATTTACAAAATTTAATGATTTTGTCTTTCAGAATTTAATATCATCCTCGTGCATTGAGCATCTTGATTTCCTTCACAATGTTAACATGGAGTTGAAGTTCAACCCCTTTCAACAACTCCAACACACATCAACTGGTTACCAGAGCTTGACTGACATACCAAAATTTCTTGCCATTAATGAGCCTATTCAAGATTTTGAAGTAAAAATTATTTATGTTTTGAATAAAACAATTCATAGATTTAAAATTTAATAAAAGGCTCTTATATATGAAAAAATTTTTATATTGCCATTTTTTTCTCTATGATGGCCTTAATCTTTTAAGTTGTATTTTCTATCTTATTTTTATTTAAAAAGTATTCATGGCTTTAAGGTCATTCTTCTGAAACAATTTAATGATCAATTCAAAAATAAGGATGAGTTACTGAGGGGGGGGCCGCCCCAGCAAAAATGTTTTGCGTAAATATGATAAATATACTAATTAGTACATGTATACAGAACATTATTTTTAAGGTAAAATTTTATTTTTTAAATCTAACAACAAGCTTAAATTGACCACCTTAAGCTTCCCATAGTTTGACTTTTTGTAGTACTAATATAGGATTAAGTAAGTTATGAAATAAAATTTACTGCTTAACATCTTTTAACCAGGCTTTTAATGATAAATCATCAGAAGATGTTGTTGATGCACTCAGGAAAGAAGAAACACTTTATGGACAGAGCCAGCTACTCGGGATTCTGACAAAACGCCACGGACTTAAATACCAAATTGATCGAGGTAAATTTTTGTGTTAATGTTATTAAGAAAATATTTTTATCATTTATTCTGTGGAAGATAAACCAAGACTTTGGCAAATTTTTTTTCCCACAAAAGGTCATGCTAAACTAGAAGACTCCAAGTACTCAGACTCACCGATTTTGATAAAAAAAAAAACTCTACATATACCTTTCATCAAATTAAACACCCATGCAAAGCCATTCGATGCACTTCTCAAAATTTTTCGAGGAAAAAAAATTCATAAAGTTTGTTATAATTGACTACACTTTATAAATAATCGAATTGTAGCATAGCTTTTTATTGCATTCAGGTGTTTAGTGGTCAAATCGCTAGAATTCTATTTTGCAGATACGGGTTCAAATTTCGTTTTCGATAATTTTTTTATTTTCCTCTTCATTTATTTTATTTTATTTTTATATTTATTTATTTTTTTTTTTAACCTCAGTAGGCCATTCAAGCAATGTTAGCATCCTCGACACTGAAAAGTAAAAGAGGAATAGGACTACGATACGATACGAAATTTTTTTTTAGAATATATGGGAATGTGTAATTTACTTACTAAATATATTTCTGATTTTCCAATTTGCTACCATCATTTTTTTTTATAAAATGCGTATACGAATTATAATTAACGATCCACAGTGATGAGCATTTAAAAAAAAGTTTATTTATCCACATTTAATTATTTTTATAAATTTTGTAACTTTTGGGATGACATTTAACTCGCACAAAGATTAAATAATTATTGCACCATGTACATATTATTAAGTATAATGCATCATATTGGTATCTATAGTTTACCAATCACCCTTCATTAACATTTTTAACTAGCACATTAGCCACCAAATTACAATTTCCTATTTGCAGAAGCAGAAGTTTTTTAATGAACGAAATTAACTATGACCTCTGTCTTTACCTACACGTGAATTAGAACTTCTTTTGTGGTTATTAAAAAAAGGAAATAAATATAATTTGTAACAAACTTTCAATTTATGTAAAAATAACCTTAGCAAATTGGAAAATTGGAAATATATTTAGTAAATGAATTACACATTCCCATACATGTTAAAAAAATTTATGAAGAGAAAAAAATTATCGAAGATGGGATTTGAACACGTACTTGTAAAATAGAATTCTAGTGATTTAACCATTAGACCACCTGGATCAATAAAAATCTATGCTATGTCCATCCATAACCTTCATTTATAAATATTTGGATATTTATAAATTTTTTTCGTGGAAAATTTTGAGAATTACGTCGAATGGCTTTGCATGGGTGTTTAATTTGGTGAAAGCTACACGTAGAATTTTCTTTATCAAAATCGGTGAGTTCAAGTACTTAGAGTCTCTTTGTAGCACTTATTTTTTTGGAAGTATTGTCGCAAACAATTACAGTGCACATTAAACACATACATCTTATTACAAATGTAGTATCAAGTCCACAATATCCCAGTTGTGGGATACCAGTGGAATACGCTTGGTTCCTGGTTCAAATGCAGGTTGTGAAATTTTCCTTAAATTATTTTCAGTAATACCATTTGCTTTTTCCCACATCATCATTAGTCCCTCTACCAAATGTGGCATCATTCCAATTGTGAGATCGAGCTACTGATGGCACTGGATACTGTAGTTGGGTGTTCCATTACCCTCTTAACCTATCTAACACTAACCTGCTGTGAATTTAATGGTTAAATTATCTTCATTTTAGGTGTTATTTGTTAAGAAATTCATTTGTTAGTAGTTCTAACAGTACTAATCCATGCCCACGTTTTTCTCCTTCCTATGGGCAGTGTGTCTCTTTGTACTAAATCCAAATACAGTTTTCTTTTTTTACATTCACAAAAGTGGAGGGAATGGATGAAAAGCAACATGTTGCATCCATGGATACATGACTAAGTTTTTTTTTAGTATCTGAATTGCATCCATGACAAACACAGTGAAAATTAAGCATATTTCAAATATAATAATAGAACAGTATGTTCTACTCCTCCATTTTGAAATTCTGCCCACAATCACGTGAGTAACTGCACACCACGTTTGCGCTGTATAGTATGCTCTCAGTCGTGTGTTAGGCAGGGAAGCTCCATATCATGATACCTTCTATTAGGTGCTTTTCAATATTTTTATATCACCAAAACAAATACATGTATATACCTTTTTCTCCTTTCCAGCTTCTATTTCTTTTATAGATCTTAATTTTGTTGTTGAGATCTAAACGTTTTCTTTTTGCCATCATTTCGAAAAATGCTGACACTCAGAGTCGCAGACACTTGTAGAAGAGACGTGTAAATGTGGATTCAGGTGTTCTCAGCAATAACAGAATTCCCATAAGAAGTTCTACTTGTTTCCCTACTACTATATTCCTCACCCTCTGCTCCTAATGAGTGAACTAACTCAATGCCAAATTTAAACATGAAAAAATGTTTATTTTTCCAAATTTCACTATATCCAAACAAAAGTTGTGTAATAACCCATAAAATGATTGTTTATATGGGTATTTTCGTTATATCAGATTTTGTTATAACCAGAGAAAATTTGTACAGATTCAATGAACCTGTTGTTGGAGATTTCAGTTAACTTCGTTAAAACCGCCTTTTCATTATAACAGAATTTGTTATATGTGGTTCAAATGTATTGATTTTGCTTTCATCATTGTGGTCTTCTTGTTGGTGCTCTTTAATTGCCTCCTGTCTCTGTCAGTCAGTATCTGTTTCCTATCACCCTTATGAGGGGCGATCATAAAGTCATTACAATCAGACAGAAGACTGAGAGATGGGGTGATGCTGCACGATAGTAGTGCCAGTCCTTCTCCACGTATGTACCTGCCAGGGCCACACACTTTTCCCAATGATGACAGCTTGCTGGATGCCACTTTTATGGAAGTTCTCCTGTTCGCTATTGAGGGACTTCTCTACCTCGAAGATGACCTCATTGTCATCTTGGAAATGCCGTCCACGAAGCAGGTTCTTCAGGCAAGAAAAGAGGAAGAAGTCGCTTGGGGCCAGATCGGGTGAATATGGTGATTGGGGCAGCATTTCGAAGCTCAGCTCTGCCACAATGCTTATGGTCTCATGTGTGGAATATGCTGGCGCGTTGAAGTGCAGAAGTCTGACCTCTTTGGACACCTGATCTGTTCCACAGTGATACGGCGGTCTGGGAGGACCATCGTCCCCACTTGCTTTGTGGCTCGTCACAGATGGAGTGGCGTCTGTTCCGAGGTTCATCTTCTATGCTTGTCTGGCCACACTGGAAACGTCGACACCACTTGGTGACTGTCTCATATGATGGGGCATTGTCCCCATAAAGGCCACTAACTCCTCATGGATTTGTTGTTCCCCTTCAAATGCATGAATCTTATCCTGGCTCCCAACTCCAATCTTCCGACGGGATGTGCCATGTTGCTTTCGACGCTCTGTACCAAATGCCACTTATATCCTCCAGCACTCGAGGGATGTTGCTTCCCAATGGCACCACACATTTTCAAAAGCGATCGCTCTTTCATGTTGATTGTAACGACTTTATGATCGCTCCTCATATTTTTGTAGATGTTTTCCCACTAACACAGGGTTATTCAAAAGGAAGGAGCAGATTTGAAATATTTATTTCTAATGAACGACAATAGATAGAGACACATGCGATACATCACTGGATAGAGAAAAGTTCAAAGTTTATTTTATGCATTCGGCCTGTTCAAAGTTGTTTTTTAAGAGGTGGGCAGCATGATCTTGTTCTTCTAACTGGCCTCCAAGGTCACCAGATCTTACTCCTTGCGATTTTTATCTGTGGGGGTACATAAAAGACAGCGTGCGTGTACCACCTATGCCTGGTACTCTTCAAGATCGAATTGTTACAGCAGTGAGTTCTATAATCAGGGATCAGTTACTTCACGTGTGGCAAGAAATGGACTACCGATTCGACGTTTGTCACATAACAAACGGAGCTCATGTTGAATGCATAAAATAAAACTTTTTTACAATGGATATGTCAGCTAATTTGTCCTTGTTAGAAATCTATGAGATCTCACATGACAGCCACTATATTAAAATCATGAAACCAACTGGCATATTGCAGTACAATTGTCTGCACTAACCAGGGAAACATAAGATGCAAAGTAATTAGGCAGAACAGGTAGTATCAGTATGAGGCATTCAGAGATGGCATTGTTTCCATTACTTTTCCAGACATTGTATTTAAAGATGATACAGTATTTAAAAAAGATTCTCTTTTAAATTTTCATTTCAGTTTTTATGCTTCACTTCCATTAAATAATTTTTAGTTATTGCAATTTAATTGTTTATTATTTTGTTTGAAATCAAGTGACACTTGAAGAGTATTTGCGTGACTTAAGTGCTAATGCCGGTGCTCGAAGGCATTGGCAAGTTGTACGATATTGTAGCAGTCTCCTAGAGCAACTGGTTGATAGCATCAGTCCTTATCTGACCTCCATTCTTGTTCATGGAAAGCAGGTCTTTATAAATATAAACCATTCATTTTTAATGAGATTTGTGACAGTAATGAAAGAGAAAACTTATTTTTGATCTTCATTTTCTTTTTTCCCAACCTCAGGTCACATTTGGGGTGATAGGACATGGGGAAGTTTTGATTGACCGGCCACTCAATCCAGCTGAGATTCATTTGCTGGTCTATAAAGCTGTTCAGCCACATGATATATACCATGCTGTTTTGCAACAAGAGATTGTCCAATATATAGGAAAACTTATTTCTACTGCTAAAGATACATTTACTGGAATTTTAAAAATTCGATTGGGGTAAAAATGTATAAATTAATACATGTAAAATAAAGCTCTGCAATAATTTTCTTTATACCTGCTGTTGCAATAATTTCCTTTTTTTTTTAATATGCAGATGGATTATTCACGCTATGTCATTGTATGTAAAATATTTCCATCCAGAAACACAGGTATACCTGAGTAGCTGTTAAAATTTAACAACAATTAAAGTTGAAAAACTATATTTATTTACAATAAAAAGTATAGAAAAGCACCACTGTTCAATTAACAAGTTTTAATCTTGGGTAGAATACATTTTAAAAACACACCTGCCGGAGAAAGAATTTTCTGGACAAATTATTCATGTAGTTTTGCCAGACAAAACTAATCCAGGAATAATTAAAGTAAATAATAAATACGAGGGCACTCATAAAGTTCATGCAGTTGCATAGAAGGCATGATTGTACGGCAATCAAATTTGGTGGGGTCACAAATCCCACTCCACACAGACTCCGTGCAAAGTCACACACTTCTGCCATTGATATTTCAGCTGTGAATGCCGTAAATGTAGAGCTTGTCATCTACATCTCGGAAAACCACTCCTTAAAGCAGAAATGGACTCATCATCGCTGTTAAAGCCCCTCCCACAAAGTGGCTGGCGATGGGGGGGGGGGGGGCGACTTCACAGCAATGAGAGGCCATTTACATTTACGGCATTCATGCAGTTGTATGAACTTTATGACTGCCCCTTGTACACACATTAATTGATAAGGATAGTTCCCTCTAGATGAAACACATGGAATGATCTTCAAATTTCACCGATATAGAGCGCCTCACCCCAATCCAATTGAAACTATTTCTTATTTGAGAAGTGGTTCTTTTTCATAATTTTTGCTGTTAAAATTTTGTTTAATGTATTTTTGTTTCCATCTAATATTGTCATTATTCTAAGCCTTTAGAATTCCTCTCACCTAGTCATGTTCGTAAATTGCTTACTGGAGTCCTCAATATAAATGAATGGACAAATGATTCTCGGTAAGTTAAATTAATTAAAAAATTTAAATAAATGTAATATTTTATTTCTACTTATAAACTGAGTTCGTCTTTATAAATAATGTACAATAAAATACAAAGAGACAAAATTACAAGTACATAACGAACAAGATTCATGATTTCCATCTGTCTAGTATTGCTGAATGAATCAGAAGAAATTAAAATAAAAGGATTTTGGTAAAGCAATACGGTAGAATTTTAATCATATGCCAACACATTTCAGCGTATCACCATCTTCACAGGCTTAAAAGACTATCTATCGATTGAGAAGAAATGACAAAATACAAGAGACAGATTTGTACACTACTAATAACGATTTTGTAGAACCGACATAAAGTGAGTCATAATCTGAGTGTGGAAATTTGTATATGCCTCATCTTGCAATCTTGTTCATTCTTACAAAATAAGACTGCTGCAATATGTTACTTATTCAGAAGAGCTTTGACATATTCCATCACAGAAAAAGTGAAGGAAGATGAGATATCAACTACATTCAACATCGCTAGAAAAAATGGATTCCCAATAGACATCACTAAGTTAGTCATGGAAAGCACAAAGACAAGGATAAAGCAGAAAATAATAATGGTGAAGTTAGAAAAGAGTTGGTTACATTTATTTAGGTTCAACAAGATAAACATTAGATAAACAAGATTGCAGCAATATTCAAAGAATGGCACATTGGTATCTTTAAGACAAAATCCAATGTGAAAATACGAGGGTAACCTGCAAAGTCATGGCAACTATGTTTTTGCGGGTAAATATGTTGCTATACATTCATTTCATAATATACATATGAAATTACACAAAGTACCTTACCAATAATGTTTAAATAAATAAGGCAAGGGAAAAATAATGATACGGTAATTATTTTCTGATAGGGTCAAGTAGTGTACAGTAATTACAATAATGTCTATCACATGGGTTACTCACTAAGTATTGTAGACAAGGAAGAGGAGTAAAAAGCAAAAAAAAAACAAAAAACATTTATCTACCATAATAATGTTGAGCGCAATAGCCTGCTTTCACATTAACACATTAAGAACATATTAATAACCTTCGAAATAATCTCCAGGGCACTCAACCATTCGCTGCCAACGCAGAGGAAGGTGATGAATACCATCAGCTGCTCCATTGTCCAATCTGGTAACCTTGCGTCGCACTTTGTTGGCAATGTCTTTTCGTAGGGAAGCATCTCCCACACAGTGCAGTTTTTAACTTTGGTATCAAATCGAAATCACATGGTGGCCTTTTGACAAGTTTTCGCTCATGTTCTGTTTTGAGCCTGAATTGTGCATAAGCAAACGTTGGTCATATTTTTTTTTGTTTAGAGTGTGCACATATGGGCATTTATGTCCCGTAAGATTTTGTGAGCCTCTTGGTGGGTGACATGAAGAGGAGCTTTAGAGTTTCTCCCGCAGGATGGTTTAGTAGGCCTACTTCCCATCTTTAGATTAAGACTATTGTGCTCAACATTATTATGGTAGATGAATTTTTTTTTTGATTTACTCTTCTCCTTTGTCTACAATACTTCCTGAGTAGCCTATGTAACAGACATTAATGGTAAAAACATTGTGTATTTTCATATGTATATTATGAAATGTTTGTATAACAACAAATTTGCCTGCAAAAAATAGTTGCCATGACTATCTAAGTGATTCTCATATCAACAATGCAAGAAGACATGAGGAAGGACGTATACAAGAAATCGGGCATAAAGAAACGTACATGCCCCGGTTGTGACTCATTTTACGTCAGTTACAAAAAAACGGTCATTCATAGAGCGCTTTAAAGAACACCGATGCACTTGGGTAAACAATGATGGAAAATCGGTATTTGCAGAGCACTTAATCAGAAATAAACACAGAATGTTGCCTATTGAACAAACAATGACAGTTTTAATAGTAGAAAACAATCAAACACATTGAACACATCTAGGATCTGATAGGGTAATTTTGGCACCACCATCAACCACTTGCCCAAACACTACATGATCTATGTGTGCAGTTGCAGGAGGCATGTGGAATGTTCCTCAGGACACTATTCACCTTATCGTATAGCCGCTAAACACTATATTGAGTTCGTGATTTGCAAATGCTAAACAATGTACCCTTCATGAAAAACTAATCACTACTCATTGTACTATTATCTATCTGCCTGTGATGATTTAATAAAATTTGCTAGTATGAAAAGAGGGTGTAGTGATTTTGGTAACTTGGGAGAAAAGCTTTCCTGACCTTGCAGTGGAAGACCGTGAATTACAGCAACTAATTGTAGGTGACATTCATGTCATCACCTGAAAAATCAGCTATGGCAAAACATTTTTTAGAAGCTGCATCATGAACTTAAAATTGAAGACTTACATTTTTTTATTATACTTAAAGAAAACTGTTTATTGGATGCTTCAAAAATGTGGCCATACAAAATTATTTTTAATAACTGTAAAATGTCACAGTAAGGAGATAAGAATATTCTCGTGACCAAGAGACTTTGTATCTTTCCCAGGGTCAAAAACACCCAAGTACAGGATTAATAACTGCAGTGGTACCTTGGTTAATGACTGCCTTAAATAACAACATACTTGGTTAGAGCATGGTTGTCAGAAAAAAAATGTCTTGTTTAACGATGCTTGATTATGTGCTTAATTTTTTTAATGAGTTTTTGTTCATAATAGTTGACATTGAGATATTTTTTGTCCTGCATGACAGTAAACCTCTATCCAATCTTGCACTCAGCCAAGTGAGGGAGGAACATTGTTTAATAAAGAACAACCACGTGGCATAGTGGTGAAGTTCAGATAAGTTTGAACCTTCAGTACTAGCTGTTTATGTTTTTTGATGATTGCATCTTTCCTTGTAGTATACCATGCTCTATTTTATCTAAATATGGTTTATCATAAAAATGAGTAATTAAGCATTTATTTTTTGTGTGTTTTTCATATAGACCGTAAATCGTACATATAATTTATTATGTATTATGGTTGTTGGGAAGGAGTCAGAACAAATTAATTAGCTGTGGCTATGTTCACGGCTACTGTGAAGGTGTAATGGCTCATGAGAGTAAGGAGTGACGTTACTTTTATGAGAAGTGACGGGAGTTGGAAAGAAAAAAACGGAAAATTTTTTTGTAGGGGGCGGGATGTAAACCTTTATAACTCAGAACTGGCTCATCAGAAGCAAACAAGTTATTTACAAAAACAAATTTGTCTTCATGTGATGAGTCCGTACCTGTCGAATTTATTGAGTTTGATTCACTTGTATGAATGCTACAGCCATATCTTCATTTTTAGAAAAAAATTAATATCTCCAAACAGGGTTAACCAAATGTTATAAAAATACATCAAGGCACGGTATAAAGTAGTCTCAAACATTAATTTGGTTCTGCTCTTTGCCATTTCAGAGGAGATAGTTGTACAAAATTAGTCACATATGTAGTGTCGGATTTTTTTTTTTTTTCAATTTCAACATATTTTTTGGATTCATGAGTTTTTAAGTCAATTTCAGAAAGAAAAAAATTGAGTTGGGGAAGCAAACACAGGCTAACAAGGGGTGAGTGAGTGGTAGGCTAACAAGGGGTGAAACAGTCATGATAATAAAAGTTTCAAAAACAAAGTATAATATACAGTGTTATTATCATCCCCATGTTTACTTGTGAATTTATCCCCCCCCCCCCGTTGACCAATAAGTTTGTGTATTTAAATATTGAAAATTAAATACTATAAACCTTGGGAAAATTATGACCCCTTTATTTATTATTTATATAATTTAGCAAACAGAATGGGATTTCCAAAGTTGAACAAATGGTTTTTTGTTGCCGTTCATTTATAAAACTCTTCAATTCTTGATACGACTTGAAACTTCTTCCTATTGAACATGTTTTTCCAGCTGAACATTTACACAATATATTCGTTCACCGCTACGGCCATCCGCAATACAAAAAGTGCTGCGAAACAATTCCTGGTAATCACGTGTGACATCACTCCTTAGTGTCATGAGCAGTTATACTTTCATAGTAGTCGTGAACTTAGCCACTGCAAATTAATTAATTTCCAATTATATCTCATGGGAAATCGCGACTTGGATAATAATGGTTTTGGTTCCTGGAACGGATTACCATCGTTAATCATGGTACCACTGTATAACAAAAAAGAAATCAGACTTAAGTTGAAAACGGAAAATAGATGATATGATAATTTCCATATAAAGTTAGTAATGTATAGATGGAATACACATTAAGTTCATGTCCAGATGGTAACAAATTCATAGTCAAATATGATGGCAAGATAACTATTATGTAGATACCAAATTTTGGAGACCCTTCCCAGATGAATTCCGAACAAGAAATTTGGAAGTTAACGTTGTGCGGAATTCATCTAGAAAGTCTCCAACGTTTGGTATCTACAAGAAGTCATCGTGAGTTTTACATTTGAGTATGGTTAAATATACTTTCATTGAACTTAAAGTACATTCCATCTGTACATTATTAATTTTACATATCATCACTTTGGGCATCAGACTTTTTCACTCAACGTTGTCAAAGGACTGATTACAGCTACAGTATTTCATTGGATAAAGAAAACAGAACATCGCCTGTGGCAACTCACATTCCCTTGTAATTTCAAGAAAGATTTTCTCCCATTTTATTCAGCCTGCTGAATGACAGTAGCTTCACTACCCAAATATGTACTGTATACGAGGAGTGTTCAAATAATATGGAACCTTTGGTTGGCAAAAATACATTTATTCACGTATGAGGCATGATCAAAAAGTAAGGTTACAAAGCCTGCAGTGAAACATGTACATTTTATTTCATACAACCAATACAGCCAACTGATAGTACATACATTACGTTATTTATCGACATAGTCTCCGTATCGATTTAGGCACTTGTCGGTTTGTGGGATGAGTTTGAATATTCCCTTGTGGTAAAAAACCTATCCTTACATGTTCAGCCACGTTGTCGCGAAGTGTTTCACCTCCTTGTCTGAAGTGAATGATCGGTTTCCTAGGTGCTCCTTCAAGTTAGGAAAGAGGTGAAAGTCGCTTGGAGCGAGTTCCGGGCTGTAGGGTGAAAGTCGATCCTTGTCGGTGACCTTTTCTCTACCGGCCGCAAACTTTCGACACCATTCTGTGACATGCTGACGAGACATTACAGTCTCTCCATAAACCTCTACCAGCTACCCGTGAATTTCAGCTGCGGTTACATGTTTTGCCCACAGAAATCGAATAAAGTGAGTGGATTTTTTCGTGAGACCAGTTTTCCAAACGAATCACCATTTGTGTTAACTTACAATTAGCGCTGTAGGTGGCAGGTGACTGAAGCTATGCACAGTTACCAACCACATGTATTAGAATTACTGCACACAACTAATTTCTCTATAACAGACGGAACTCCGGGAATATCGGCCTTGTAACCTTAGTTTTTGATCACTCTTCAAAGCAATCCTCTTGGCATTGCACACACTTCTCCCAGCATCTGTTGGAATGGTGTTCAGCTGGGCTGTCGTATTTCACATAATATCCTCTCTTGCTTCAAATTATTCGCTTTCAGCAGAATTTTTAACTTGGGGAATAACCAAAAATCACACATAGCCATGTTAGGCGAGTAGGGAGCCTGAGAAAGCACAAGAATGCTGCGTTTGACAAAAAACTCTGAATCACATATGAAGAATGGGCTCATGGCATCATCCCCAAAAGCACATTGGATCTTGCAAATGGTTTCTGCTTGAGTATCACCAAGCTTTTGGCAAAATTTGATACAAGATCGCTGCTCAACTCGTTCCATCATTTCACAACAATTCACAATCCACTGGGTACTTTGTGCACATCCTCACTCGTACACCGACTGCCAGAGGCTAACGCCATCTGTGAGCAGGAATACATGTTCTCGTGAATGTCTCCTTCACATCCACACCGAAAGAGGGCTCCCGCATCTTATTGGTTTCTGCAATAAATTAAAATTAAGTTTCTATACTTTTTGAACATGCCTCGTATATGTTTCAAAAATCTACTTGATTGCAGAAAAAGTTTAATTCATTTATTTGTATATGTTTGGCAGCTAATGAGGTAACTTGATCCTCCTGAATTTTTTTTAAATTTCAGGTGTACTCCTTTGCATCGTCGTCAAATAGAAGGAGCCCTTGGCCTTGTATCCAGTGATTTTTATGACAGAGTATGGGTGATATTGTCAAAATCCAATGGTGGAATTGATATAGCAGGAAAACATTTACCACAAGTCAGTTTGTAAAAAAAATAAAATGGACCTTTGAAACCTAAAATTCTAACATGAGCATTATTTTTGTGTTTATTTTGTATTCATTCGTTAGGAGCCAACTATTTATGATATGACACTGCAAGATCTCAATTTTGCTCTTATGGTAGACAATATGCTGTGTAAAATCAATCAACCAGAACAAAGGCAGATCATAGTCGAGGTAATGTTCTTCCATTTTGAGGGAAACAAATTTTGAGTATTCGCTGCGTTCAGTTTAGGTGGCACCGCCCTTGTGGGATTTACTTGAACGGAGCTAAGTAGGATTCGCCATAGTTTAAATAAGGCTCAACATGTTGTTGCAGCTAAAGAAATGAAAGGAAAAGTAACAAATACTGCCATGTGTAAGGCTGCACATCAAAAACGATGTTACATGCTGTAAGATTACATTTTTTCCCAAAATGTAAAGTCATTAGAAAAAGTTGGGAAGTAAAAACTTATAATGGGGAGGGGAGCCACAGATACCATGTTATCAACACAATTTTTTTCCATCACCACCATGTAAGCAGAAATTTGCAACGGTAGGGTAAAAGATGGAAAATATTTACCTATTTTAACATATACTACTAATAAAATGAAATAATATTCAAAATTTGTTTTTAAAAGTTTGTTTCACGTACAATACGTTTACAAGCACGTAATTTTACAGTAAAATCACTATTTCAATTGTTAGCTGCATTAGTTTTGATAACGCTGTTTTGTTTGTGGGTCATTAATAAGCAAAAAAAATTAGGTCGTTTATTATTAGGAACAATTTTCATCTTGAATCTACTTCTTCATATTTAATCAACTAATAACTTTCTAACTAAGAAATAAATTTTTTTAAATGTGCCAGCATTAAAACGAAAGTTGAAATCAAGTGCTATTCCTAGCAGGTGCTTGCCACATCAACCACTTGAAAAATATACCATCATACAAAAAAATATCACACAGTGTAATATTCAAAGAATGTTGATGGAAAACGGATGGTGAGGTGGGTCCTACTTTCGTCACCATTTTTCAAAAATAGCAGCGCCCTCTATATTCTCTGAAAGTAGCAAATAGTAGAGCCTTGTTAATCCAAACTAATTTGGGCCAAAACATTTTGCAGCATCATGAAAATCAATTTCTCACTTGTGTTATTGTATGTACTGTACTTACTCATGTATAATCAATCTCAGATAAATCCAGGGCTGATTTTGAGTCAAAAATATAAAATTTGCTATGACCCATGAATAAGTCAAAAGTAAAATTTAGGGTACTTTAAATTTGATGTTTCAATTTTAACTAGACCCAGCTTGGACTGATGATGATATCCAATCGTGCTTGTCCATAATCAGTAACTACAGCCAAGATTATTTTATATCTAATATCAGACTAAGAAACTTAATGATGTCATATGGTAGGACTGCACAAAGCCAGATGGTCAGCTTGTATAGCCGTAGATCTTGGCCGTGCAATTACAACTGTGCACAGGTCCTAATACATAGAGGTTACATATCAAGTAGAGTAGTTACTAAGGTGTGTCAAGAAATTATAAATACACATCTGCAATCAGGGTTTTGAAACATTCATTTCGAACAAAATAGTTTTATGAACAGAAATTACATTTTGAATATCTGCATAGTAAATAAACAAAATATCACACATTTGTGGCAAATAGTTTTCGAGTAAATGGAAAAAATAGGAATAGTACAGAATTTTGCTCTCAAGAAATTATAAATACACTCTTTCCAGAAGTGATACAGCTAACTGCAGTAGGTTACAGCATATGCAAATCAGTTCAAATTACACATAAAAGGCAAATCACAAGATTTGTTTTGTTTACAAATAAAAAATCTGCGGTGCCATGTGGTACACACTTGAATCCAGCAGAAGTAAGAAAAGTTTACTTTCTGAAAGGACAAGGGAAATCGTACAGATATTTTGCAGCAAAAGTGGGACGATCTGTTGGTGCCATTCAGAATATCTTCAAAAAAGATGACCAACATGGGAAAAACAAAAGGAGTGGACGAAAGCCAAATCTGATAGAAAGGGCCAAGAGGAAAGTTTTTGATCTAGCAAGCAGAAAAGGAATGTCGACATGGTCAAATGCGAGTGTCACATGTTACTGTCGCAAATGTATTGAAAAGCAACAAAAATATTGCATTCATCAAACTTCAAGCCAAATCAAAGCTGAGTGCGAAACATAAACAAGCAAGGCTGGAATGGGCAAACACACATGGACTGGAAGGATAAATGGAGCTGTGAATTTTTTTCCGATGAGAAAAAATTCAATTTAGATGGGCCATATGGTAATAAGGGATATTGGCACGATTTAAGAACTGAACCTAAAGAACATTTCAGTAGGCGAATGGGTGGTGGTGGTGTTCTGGTTTGGGCTGCATTCAGCTCAGGTGGTAACACAAATCTTGTTACAGTGAATGGAAGGTTGGACTCTGAAGCATACCAGGAGATGTTGTACAATCACTTGATACCCTTTGGCCTTTTACTTGGCAGAAACTTTTGGACATTCCCAGTGTTCTCCCAAAAAAATTTTATCAGATGGGTGAAAGGATAAAATAGCCGGGCAAACAGAAATTAAAAGCAAATAAAATATTATGCAGTGATGTGCAGTTTTTCACATATTCAGCCGGGCGGTCACCAAAATCAGCCGGGCGGCATGCCTGTTCAAAAGGACCTGGGGAGAACTCTGATTCCAACAAGACAACGGCCCATGCCATACATCGCAATCAACAAAACAGTGGTTTGGAGAGCAACAAATAGCTGTCCTCAACTGGCTATCCAGAAGTCTGGACCTAAGTCCGACGTAGAATGTGTGGGCAATGTTAGTACATCTGGTTTATGCAAACAACAAGCAATTTTCACATTTCACTGATTTAAAAGTAGCCATTTATTGTCCATGGGACAAACTGAAGGGCACACAGTTAAAAAAAAATTGGTTGAAGGAATGCCTGATCAAGTATTTAAGTTGATTGAAGCAAAGCATGGCTTCAGTAAGTATTAGCAGCAATTAATTCATTGTGGTAGGCTAAGT
Source organism: Rhysida immarginata (assembly GCA_023313115.1). NCBI lineage: Eukaryota > Metazoa > Arthropoda > Chilopoda > Scolopendromorpha > Scolopendridae > Rhysida > Rhysida immarginata. The sequence continues at coordinate 215,434 of JAHWFO010039420.1, read as the reverse complement.
TTTGACGGGTGTATTATAATTTCTTGACAGCAAAATTCTGCATTATTCTTATTTTTTCCATTTATTCAAAAACTTATTTGCCACAAATGTGTGATATTTTGTTTATTTACTGTGCAGACACTCAAAATGTAATTTCTGTTCTTAAAACTATTTTGTTCGAAATAAATGTTTCAAAACCCTGATTGCAGACGTGTATTTATAATTTCTTGATACACCTTAGTCCACACTGTGCCATTTTCTTTTGATCCCTTTACATGATGTAGCACAAGAGAGTAATAGCGACACATTGTGTTCTCCAATGAGTCCCGCTTCATTCTTCATTTAGATATGGTCGCATTTACGGTTTGGCTCTGCAGAAGGCAATGAAACTATCCTGCACCAATCCTTGAATGCCATACACCCCAGACCCAAGGTGTTATGATTTGGAATACCATCAGTTAAGACGCTTGGTCACGTCTCGTGTTCTTGAAGGTATGGAGATAGTACAGTCATACATCAATTAGGTTCTCTGGGCCCATTTTCTTCTTTTTTTGTGCAGCATACCCAGCGCTGTCATGCAGCAAGATAATGCTCATTTCCATACAGCTTACATCATCGCCCAACAGTCTCTACAGAATGTTGACACCATTTCTTGTCCTGCCAAGTCCTCCAATTTATCCCTATCAAGCATGAATGGGGTAACATTTTGTACCAGAGTCAACCATCTGCCCAAACACTGGATGATCTGCTGTATGTGTGCAGCTGCAGAAAGCATGGTGAAATGTGCCTCAGGACACTTTCCACCATTGGTATGACAGAATCCCTCAACACACCATTGACTGTAAAGTCACAAAAGGAGGCTCTACCCCACATGCAGATGCAGATGCAAATTAACGCACCATTCATGCACGAAAGACTAATCACTACTCATTTGTACTATCATCTATCTGCCTGAGATGGTTCAATAATAAAAATTTCTTGTATGGAAAGAAGGGTAATGATTTCCATGGCCAGCAATGTATTTTATAAGCACAAGAAAAATTAGATTTTTTTAAGATTGCATGTTTTACTCAATGCAGAAAGAAATGTAACATTTTCTAGTTCTTAGTGCAACATTTTTGAATTGTTTTGAATTCTGTTTGAGAAAGAATTCAGGAGAAATTGAGAAAAATTCATAAGTATCATGATATTTCCTATTATAAACTGTGAAATTTCTGCTTTTAGCTTATCATAGTTTTGTCGACCATGATACGCCGCAATCCTGAATTGGTAGTTGAAGATACAATAGTCACAGATAAAGTAAGTAGAAAAAATAATGAAAATATATTAAAAACTAATTGTTTTATTCTTTAACCCTTTTGCTGCGCAAAACGGATATATCCACACAAAATTTCATCATCTTTACCTGTGGAAATCGGATTTATCCCACAGGCATTAAAAAAATTCTCATTGTGCTGCGAAAAGTGGATGATTTCATCTTCTCAGGAATGAAAATAAAATTTTATTACGCAGTGAAAGGGTTAAATTGTATTAACTTAAAAGTAGTACGGTACTTTGAATACCATGCTGTATTTTGAATGACCTTTAAGTATGCTCAGCTGTTTGAGATCAATTTCGAACTCTCTATGAGAATAATACAGCTTGAAATTCAAAGCAGCATAACATTAAAACTTTCGAAATTTTATTGCTTTTTTTTTTTAATATAATATAGAAACCCTCTTTTGATTTATCTGTTTGATATTAGGCACACGCAACTATTGGAAATTTAATAAAATAAATATTTATAACATTCTGCTCTCATAACGAAGAGTATTGATACTTGACAAAATAGCAAAGATATCTGATCTTCTGCAGCTAGATAGCTTTAACTACTTCTGTATTTTAACCCTTACATTACTTTCTAGCAGTAAGCAGAAATATTTATTGGAATACATGTATAAATAAAAGAATGATATTTAAACTTATTCAGAGCATTGCATGCAGTCTGGGAACAGCATATTTTCATATTTCGTGGATTTGAACTGGTTTTGAAGCATCCATAACACAATACTGCAGTCCAGAATAGAAAACAACAATTCAAACAAAAGCAGAAGATACTTTTTGAAGGAAAATAGAAATTATTATAATATTTTCAATGAAACTGAACTTCCAGTCTTCTTGTATTCATCCTCTCCTTCATGGTTGGCTCTCCTTTTTAAGGCTTGGTTCGTGGTTTTCTTGCTTTTCATAAGCATGGCTGATAAATGCTACCTTAGCACCTTTCCTCTTCCGCAGGTATTGACCATATATATATGGACCTCATTTCTGAAGAAGGTAAACCTGTTCCATGCACCGTCTTTATTGTCCGTGTTTTGTTGTGCATTGCATCTGTTATAGGATATACAATTTGTTATCTTCTGTTGATAATGAAAATTTCTTTGAGTCTGGCATCCTCGTGAAGTGGCAGGGTAATGGCCCAGTGCACCATGGAATGAATGGCAACTAGTTTGCATGGGACGGTTAGATGTCCTACTGGTGATGTTGGCTATGATAGTAGGTTTTCTTTAGACTTGGAAAGAGAACTTGTTGGTGCTTGATACTCTGATGATGGAAAGTTCCAGGTAACTGAAGGATAGCATTTGACTTACTTCATTGAATTTTTTAAGGAACCCTTTAGATTGCGTATGGCTGCAGTCATACACAACATAGGCATTGTCCACATTTCTGTAGTATGCTTTGATATGTAGAGCTTCCATGATGTCTTCACTTACAGTTTCCTCTGTGTGTTGTAAAAAGGCTTCTGCTATTAAGCCGCTAGCCGGGGAGCCCATGGCTAAGCCTTCATATTGCTAGTAGATTTGCTGGCAGTAGATGAAGTAATTCTGATGGACTAATAAATAAATTGTCTTGACCACCTCCACAATCGTTTGACGCAACTGCTGCAGGTTTGTGATTGTAAACCTGTACCCTTGAGATAACCTCATGCAAAGAAGTCTGAGATAGTAAGGTTGGGTGACCTCGGAGCCTAAAAACATAGTGAACCTCTACCAATTCACCCATCCCGGGAACATGATGTGATAATCGTGAACAATGAGAGCAAAGTGTGTAGGAGCTCTGTCCTGCTGGAGCACAATGATATTCAGAACTCTATCATACTCCAATTATGGTTCCAGGAAAAGCTCAAGTATATCAAGGTAACTTTTATCCGTTACAGTTTGCTCCAGTAACACGAATGGTCCATAAATCTTAGTCTCGGTGATCTCTAGCCACACCTTCACCTTCTGGGTGTTTCTCTCCCATTCTTTCACCTCATGAGGATTGGTGTCAGCCCTTAAACAGTAGTGTGACAATTCATTAAACCACATGTGGGGAACTGTGGCCTCTTCTGAACAGAAGAAGTTGTCTAACATGGTTTCTTTTTCCACTGCCTTTAAAAAAATCAATATGTTAATGTTTTTATGGAAATAAGTTGTCACTTTTGGGACACCCTGTATTGCAATCCTCAAAAATAGTGAATAGTACTGCTAAAAATGTATTAATACCATTCAAGAGCACAATGAAATCTTATTTCTCAGACATTTGCTACCCAAACCAAATTTCTATGACAGCCACCTTAGGTTGCAAAAAAACTGTACATGATACATGTATCAGGAAATGGTGATCATTTTTGGTTTTAGCACACACAAAAAACAAAGATTCATTGAAATACCGAAATGTTTCATACAGATTTTTTTTAGACTATGTAATTAATGAATAGATAATTACAGTAGGTGTATATGTACATCTAATTGTCACTGTTTAATCTGTCATTTGAATTTTGTTATTTATTTTTTTTCAGTTGGTTGAAAATGCCATTAAATTATTTGTGAAAGATAGAAGTAAAGATGGGCATGACACCAATACTTTTTACGATGCCCCTCCATCTATTACCACCCGTTACCTGGCCAGAGCAGTTGTTAATTTTGTCTTAAAAGAAAAACCAGCTGCCCAATCTTTTTGCCATGTATCTTAGGCAGATGCAATTTTAAAAATGCAATGATGTAATTTAAATCCTTTGCTTTCTTCCGTTTTTAAATGTCTCGTACTGTTTTTAATGTATAGTAGTTGAAAGTGAAATTGTACATATTGTTAAGTTTGCAAAAAAAAAATCAGATAAATAAAGCCATTCCAAAAAATAATTATTTGTCTTGCTCTTATATGGGCTTCTTAACTTTAAAATATTGAATTTATGTTTATCAAATCAATCTACAATTACTGTGCTAAATTCAGGGCGCGACAAAATTTTTTGTAGCTGTAGACAATTGGCTACAAGATTTCAAATTCTAGTTGCCCAATAAGAAAATTCAGTATTCAACATTAAAACATTATTACAAAGTAGTGATACTTCAATTAGAAACAAATTTACAAATTATATATGACACTTTCTTTTCAGTGAGGCTAGTGTAAATGGCAAATGTTTTGTTGGTTTAGGACCAAAGTTGGTTATAGAAGAACAATGATTGCACTTTATCTTTCTGAGGGTTGATAATGTTTACATCCAAACAGTTCCTTTAGCATGGTTTGCATGCCTTCCTACTTGTATGACTTTTTCATACAATGTATTTATTTTGATGAAATTGTATGATTGTACGGACAGCTTTATGATGGTACGAATATGAAAATGACATACAAAAACTAAGACATCTGGAAAAACAGCGAGAAATTAAAACAAGAATGATTTTACCGCCAAAGCGGATAAAGGGAGCACATTTTCGTGTTATAGCACCATACGTGGATATATAGGATTAACCAACATTTTAAAACACCTTAGAGAAAATATATAAATATGAAAACTAAATTGTAAATTACTATTTAAACAAATAAACATGAAGAACTGAAAGGTTAAATAGAGAGTGAAGTTATTCTTTATATATTTGAACAAATAAAAGTTCTTTAATTTGTAGGCATTCCCACATAATGTTAAACAAAGTGTTAAACGAAGTGTAAGCATCTATTATTTTTTGATATTCAATTACTAAAGTACCTCTACATTATCATGTACTATTGAAGCAAGCGATTAACTACTACTGATTAGCAATATGTCTCACGGTATTTAGTTTTAGATACTGTTAAGGCTAACAGCAATATGCTCTTGATACAAACAAGCTATGGATAACAATAGGTCTATCAACTCGTAAGGAGTTGGTTGATATATTACATGCCATATCTTACCATTGAAAGTTCCAACAGTGCATATGGTACCATATGGTAACATTAGGGCACATGCTACCAAACCAATTCCCATTATCATTATTTACTCGTTATACAGGGTGATTATAATTAAAGTTACGATTTCAAAAATCGGTAATTTGAAAACTACTCGTCAGAGTGACCTGATATTTTAGCAGAACAATCGTGAGGCAATGGCATTTTGTTTGGCGAAGGAAAAAAAAAATAGTTCCAAAATCTGCCGATAGATGGTGCTGGCAGGGTTCACATTGTCTGGAGAAATGCGAATTACTAATACGTGACATGCGCACCGCAGACATAGCTGCCATAAAAATGCAGAGCACCAGCTGTTTGCTTGAATGCTTCATCATGACTCTGACTATGAAGGATCGCGCTCTGCTCTTGAAGCTTTTTTATAAGAACGATGTGTGTGCACTAACAGCTATTAGGAAGTTTTGGATATTAAAATCCATAAAATCGGGTCCAATAACCACAAATGGTTCTGCGAAAAATGATTGCTAAATTCGAAGAGACCGGTTCATTTGACGTGAAATGGGGTAGAGGAAACCAGTTTTGGCTGCGGCAGTGGAAGATGTGGTTACAGCATTACAAGAACAGACGAACAGTGATGCTGGAATCAGTTGTACACAGGGAATTGGCCGAATGCTGGATATGCCGAGCAGCACAGTGCGTAAAGTCCTACGGAACATCTTGCGCTGTTACCCGTACAAGATAACTCATGTGCAGCAGTTGCTACCTGCTGACCTGGAAGCACGTGAATCGTTTTTCACTACGATTTCTTGCTTGGATGGAAGTGGACAATGAATGACCATGGAACATTCTGTGGTCTGACGAAGCCCACTTCCATTTGCAAGGTTCTGTACATACGCAAAATTGCAGGATATGAGTGACCGAGAATCCCTTCCAGCTACAGCCATTACCTCTTCACTCTGAAAAGGACACTGCGTGGTGTGGAATAACGGCACAGTTTATTGTCGGTCCGTTTTTCTTCGAGGAGATCACACCTGCGGGTCCCGTTACCTGCACCGTTACTGGCAAGCGTTATGAAGCACTTTTGCGTAAACATGTCCTTTCGGCACTTCAGCAGCATCAGTGTGTGGATCGCACAATATTCATGCAAGATGACGCTCCTCCGCACATTGTTACTCCTGTGAAGCAGCTGCTGAGTGCTCATTTCGGAGATGCTAGGATCATAAGCCGCCATTTTCCAACAACGTGGCCGCCACGTTCCCCCGACTTAAACCCGTGTGATTTCTGGCTTTGGGGGTACCTGAAGAATGTTGTTTACAGCGGGCGGATTAAGAATCTAGCCGACTTGAAGGCAAGCATCACACACCATATCCATTGCATCAGTACAGATACTCTCCAATCTGTTGTGGAGCATGCCATTTTTTGCTTCCAATTAGTAGTGGAACAAGGCGGAGGGCATATCAAACAACTTCTGCTTTTATCATCAGTAAGATGTTTGTTCCATGAAGCTCTGCTTTTTTTTTTTGGCATTATCACTGTTGTCGCTGTAAACACGTATTCTTGTCTTTTCGCTAATAAATTTTTCGTAAACCCCTGAACTCTATTGTTTCCTTTTGGCTAACAACATTCCTGTGTTTCACAAATCCATTTTTGGTTTTTCCCCTGACATTGTCCTGCCAGCGCCATCTATCGGCATATTTTGGAAATATTTTTTTTCCTTCGCCAAACAAAATTCCATTGCATCACGACTGTTCTGCTAAAATATCAGGTCATTCTGACGAGTAGTTTTCAAATTATCGATTTTTGAAATCGTAACTTTAATTATAACCACCCTATATTCACACATGACTTATTGTTAAGAGTTGTTTCATAAATTACATGCCTTATCTTAGCATTGAAAGTTCCAACAGCACATATGGTACAATATGGTACCATTAGGGCATGTGCTACTTAACCAATTCCCACTATCATTATTTACGCGTTATATTCACTCATGACACGTTGTTACGATTGTTTGATATATTACATGCCGTATTTTAGCATTGAAAGTTCCAACGGTACCATTTGGTAGCAATAAAACATGTACTACTAAACAATTCACACTCATTATTTACGCGTTATATTCATTCATGAGAAATCCTTACACGTGCACGTGCCACTAGACCAATGTCTGCTATGACTAGTTATTCTTATATATTTGTTCATGAGACGTCGTGACAATTTGTTTGATGCATACATCCGATATCTGGTTATAGGAAATTTTTAAGGGAGTATCATAATGGTACCATTAGAGCACGTACCTATTCCGGTTATATGACATTCGTACTTGTTCGTGCTCTATCCCATATTAATGGATTGGTGAAAACAAGAGTGTGAAAAAGTTAATTCGTTTTCAAGTTATCGTAATAAATATTAAGCTCCCTACGAATAATAAAATTCTTTTGATTTAGAGATCATTCTGCCCTTTCAATAATCGTCATTCACGTGCATCCTGCACGCGCACCATCTCATTAACTTTTAGAGCACGCGTAGAGCCGAACCGATGTGCTCAGTACGCGTTTTCTTCAATGCAAGGATAATTCGTGTCTTCCAGCAATTCAATACATGCACTCTCTCTATTGCAACATAATGCATTGTGGGAATTGCAACAGACGGACGGACGGACAGCTGGACAAACCGATCACATAAGCACTTTTTTACGAAAATGTGGTAAAAAAAATGACAGAAGACACTAGTATTTCTGAAAATTGCAATAGTGACATACACTGTGTGATCAACACCAGCATTTCTGCATCGCAGGCTTCAGATAACAGGAATTAGTAAGTGGTGGTAACCCCTTTTCCTCTAATGACAGCCTCTGCCTGTCTCAGAAGCTGGAATATCTCTCCATTCCTGCCTCAGAGCACTGGTTTGTTCAGCCACAGATGAAGGACCTCGTGGTCTGGCAGGTACTCGACGTTCAATTCATCCCACATTTGTTCAGTGGAATGGAGATCGGGGCTCTGGGCAGGCCAATCCATTTCTTCAACCCCTTTGTCTTGAAACCAGTCGAGTACAGACCTTGCTTTATGGCAAGGACCATTGTCATGTTGATACGGAAAAAGCCCATTATCAAACTGTTCCCATAACGTTGGCAACATACAGTTTTCCAAGATGTCTCAATAAGCAACAGCATTCATCGTTCTTTTAACAGAAACAAGCTGCCCAGTCCGAACTATGAAAAAGAGCCCCATACCACGATGCCACCTCTTCAAAACTTCACAGTGGGCATCACACTCTCAGGGAGGAAATGTTCCCTAGGCATCTGCCAAACCTAACTTCGTCCACCTGATTGACAGTGTATGTGTGTATCGTGATTCATCAGTCTATAGAACATGTTTCCACATGCTCCAGTTTCTGCGAGTTTTCCACACTCCAAACTTCACCTGAAATTGTTGTCAGTGACGAAGGGCTTCTGGGCAATAGCTTGACCGTGGAAATCTAGTGAATGGAGTTCCCGACGAATGGCGATTGTGCTAGCAATACAGGAAGCAGAATTTCTGAACTTTGTGGAAGTCATTTCAGCAGAAAACCTTCAATTGCTCTGGGTCACATGTGTAAGCACTCGACGATTTCTGTCTGTTGGTTTCTTATTACCTAAAATCAAAATAAGTCTGGACAAAAGTTTGGACCACATTTGTATAACAAAGGGAAAAAAATATTACATCATTAACTAATGAATTATTTTGATATTTGAGATCATTTTGACTCTACAATATTTGACAAACGACCTGAAATAGAATTAAATAAGCTTTTAATAACATTTGGCTTAACAGCTTTCTGAAT
>JAHWFO010039420.1:142156-196452 GCA_023313115.1 Rhysida immarginata | reverse complement strand
ACTAGTTTTTTGTTAATAGTTGAGGTGTTTATATTAAATTTACGAAACTTAATTTTTCCTGAACGTTTAATATTTCTAAATAATCATATTTAATTTTTGTCATGTTCCACATTATTGGTCTTATGCAGAGTGAATACAGGGCATTTCTGAATGATCTGTACAAACTTTCAGTATTTGTTCCAGGACCAAAACAAGCAGAAAATATTCAATGAACATGAGGGTCGCAAACGCTCTTTCTAGAGTTACAATGGTTTGAAGGTGTCCTGCAGTAGACAAAATTACCATTAAGCATACAGAAGTTGCAAACTGGGCGATTTATTCCTACAGTCTAACAATGTTATACAACTGCTCAAAATGGCCTCATATTCCAAGGAAGCCTGTGCACGTCGTCACATGGATTGTCAAACCAGTGGAATATAATAAGTATACGACGCTCAGTAACAATTGGGCAATCCAGGCAACACCACCTAGACAGAAGGCCTGCGCACAGAAACTGTATACATTGTTACATTATCAAACGGACAAATTTAGGGCTTATTATTGGTAGAAATACGATTAACAATAGCCGCTTTCGTGTGATGTAACAATGTATGACGTTTCTGTGCGCAGGCCTTGTCTAGGAGGTGTTGATTCAGGCCAGTAACAGCCAACAATGTAAAGCCCTTGCCGGATTGAAGCAACACCTTCTATAAGGCCTTGTTACATCAACATCAAGCGGCCAGATTTAGGGCTTATTATTGGTAGAAATGCAATTAATAATAGCCGCTTGATGATGTAACAATGTATGCCGTTTTTGTCCGCATGCCTTCTCTCTAGGTGATGATTGAAACAATGATTAAGGAACACTTTAATCATAAAAAGAATTACAATCCTGGAAAATCCGTATTCGCAAGGCATACTTTCAACTGGCCACTCTTCAGTACCGGACAACTATAGTATCCTACAGATGTCTAATGACACTAGTAAATTTGGATAGTAAACAGTCATTTTCTATCGATTTGAGATCCATGATGACAAGCAAACTATGGCATTTCCTCATTCAGTTATGCTTTATTTGCTTACTTGAAAATGAATACTTTCCAAGTTAACAAGGTATATAATAATCCTTATTTCGAATCTGATATTGTAGAGAGCACAATTTTCTTCAGACAGTTCTTTGAATTGCTGTAACTCAAAAGAATACCTACAGGATACCTACAAACCATTGTAACTCTACAAAGGAGTTTTCGAGTCCATGTTCATATGACATTTTCTGCTCGTTTTGGTTCTTGGACCATAACCTGAAAATTTGTACAGACCATTCAGAAACACCCTGTATAGTGTGATGCTAAATCTAATAATTTATTTAACACTGAATAATAAAAGCAAAGATACAATAAACTCTGATGGTATTTGCAGAGTGCCTTTATACAAGGTGGCCCAAAAACCACGAAAGGGTTTCGAAATTTAGTTACTTTTATACTCATTTGATGTTTATTTCAGATCCATACAAAGACGACCCTAAAATTTAAGCATGGTAAATTACACATAGTGTGAAATTTTATTATCAAAATTAATTTCTCTTTCCAAGATAAATTAGCCACCTCTTTCTCCAGATCTAACTGCTCCAGACTTTTTTCTATGGGGCTATCTTAAGGAAAAAGTTTGTGTAAACAAACCAAAAATAAACGCGCATCTTAAAAATAACTTTAGAATAGAAATTAGATCACTGGAGTCACAAATGTAAGAGCAGTTATGAAAAAACTCTTTAGAAAGAACACATTTATGCGAATTGGAAAATGGATGCCATTTAAAAGATGTCATCTTTACACCTTGGGGAAATAAATCTTACACCCTTTTTCTATAACCTATTAAAATTTCACAATTTGTAAACAAAAATAAACGAGATATTAAATATTGAAACCCCTTTGTGACTTTTGGGCCACCCTGTTCTAGGCAATAAAACTATTCAGTTGAATGCCATAAGCAGGTTATCCTTTCAATATATTAATTTTATGAAACAAATTATGAAATGCAAGGGGCAATCAAAAAGTTCCCAGTATAGCACTCCAATGATAAGACATACGGCAACGCTTACCTAATCTCTTAAACTAGCACCCTTGTGATCACATGTGTGGATTTCCACCAGATTTCCACTTGCTCCATCGAATCTGCAGTGGAAGCATCGGTAGATGGCTTCTTGTGGAACCTTCTGGAGTTCTGATATCGCATTCAACTTATGTCCTCTTGAGGCCCATTTTCAGAGTTGGGAACAGCCAAAAGTCGCTAGGAGCGAGATCCGGAGACTATGGTGGCTGAGGAATGTTTTTGTTAGCAAGGAATTTCTGCCCTAAAGTGATGTTGTGGCTCGGAGTGTTGTCATGATGCAGAAACTTTTGTTCTACCATGTCGCACCACTTCTTCTGAGCAGCATCGTGCAAATTCCATACAAGTGGCCCATAGCAGCCCAATTTGCGCATGAACTTGATGTTTGCACGCTGTTCGAATTGAGACATTGTGACAAACTACCATCACTCATGTCAACTTCAAACGAAACTGTAACGAAACGGCACACAAACCTGTCAAACATTAGCGTGCCACAAGCGGAAATGTAGTTCTCCCTTCCACAAAAGTGGGATCACTCTCTTATCGCTCGTTCGCAGTCTGTTGAGGAACTCCGTGAGCTTTTTGACTGCCCCTCATAATGCACTCTATTAATTTCCAATAAGACAAATTATTGAAGTCAGATTAAATTTAAAGACAAACCTGTATTCCCAATCATGTTTACATAAAGAAAATGATCTATAATTTGCCACATTAGGAGAAAATTATTTTAAAAGAATCTCTTTATAACAAAACTTTTAAGCAGATCTCTAAACATTTTCAGATACCTTCACATTTCTGGGCACAAGAGATAAATCATTACCTGAATAATTTAAAGTATTGCATCCTTATTGATGCCCATATTAAAGGTTCCTCACAATCTATAGAGCATGCCAGTTTGATATCAACATCCATAATACATTGAAGCCCAGTGAACATTCAGCACTGTATCAAGTAAAATGTTTAACACCAATTTTGAAGTAATGAAAAATAAATATGATAATTTATATACATATATTAAAAAGAAACTGATTTACACATTTTTTATTAATTTGAAAAAAAAATCTCTATAAAGTTACTTACAAACTAAAATTTTAATACCAAGTTGTTTTTTAAATTTTTTTTTTTTTACAAGTATTTTTATTTATTTTTATACAAGAGGTTTCAGTGATTCAAGGTAAAAACCTATCCTCACCATTTATTTATTTATTTTTTTACAAATTTAAATAAACTCTCATGTATGAACAACAGTTGCACTATGATTAAAGGATTCTTTCATTTTGTTTCAACCCTTTTCTTTGGATAATAATTATAGTCTTCAATTAAAAATGATTTGCATTTATTTTTTGATGAATTTCTTTCTTCACTTTTTTTTTTTTAACAATGAAAATGAAATTTGTACATTTAAACATTTTCAATCACTTTCACTTTCATATTACAATAAATCACTAAAAAATACTTTTTAAAAAACTTTCTTAAACAATTTATAAAATAATTAAGTACATCATGTGATGCTTTTAGGTGTTGATGAAAATTGCAATAATTATTCATCTATTTTTTCCTTCCATTTTTACTCCTTATCAGGAAAGGATGAAAACAATAACAAAAAAAAAACTGTTTTGACGTCAATGCTTTGCAGCAGCAGCAGTGGCAGCAGCAACATGATCATACATTTCCAGATAAAAAAAAAATTATATATATATATTTGCACATAAATTTATTTTTTCAAAACTATGCTCATTTCAACAAAGCTTTTTTTTGTTTGTAGATTTTGACAAGTGCATTAAAAATAATCCAACAAAAACAATGGAGTTGATTCCCGTCCATGCAAATGCACATACACACAACACTCAATCATTCACAACAATTCAGATAACCCTCATGCTGAAGATGATGAACGAGACAAAATTAAAAAAAAAAAAAAGAACGGAACAAAAAGACATGGGGGTCATCATGTTTAAAGGGTATAGGGCTAGGTCACCGCTTTCCTTGAGGAGGCTATAGATACTAGTAAATGTTGAGGGATTCAAATACAATTAACTTCTCTGCTCCCAGTTATGTAGTTATTGTTTGATATAAAAATATCCTTTACAAATGAAAATAGACCTTCGTGAATGGAGGATAAGTTTGTTTTGTTTTTCTTCCTTTTTTTTGTTTTTTTTTTTTTTGTTTTTTTTTTTTGGTTTTTTTTTTTATTATTTTTTTATTTTTTTTTTTTATCCCGCACTTCATGAAAAATACTTTTAAAATACAAATGATGTGAAATAATCATGATGGTTCTTTGGTTCCTGAGAGATAAGAGTTTATTTTTTTTTTAAATCTTCTTCCCCAGCCTTCCTTTTATGGAGAAGTCAAAAAATAAAATAAATAAGCTAAGCTTCACTTATTAAATCTTTATCACTATTCACATTTATTTCTTCCATCCTACCCTGTTCTTACCCCTCAGGCCATATACAAGGTTGGATATATCCATTATCACTTTTAAATAAACAAACAAACAAACAAAAAAAAAATGATTACTATTTGTCTGCCCATTTGAAAAACTAGGAAGGGGAAAAAAATAGCTACCATGGGTATTGTAATGTTTTGATGTTCTCCTAAGGAAAAACCAAAGTAATTTAGAGTCTCTTCTCTCGTAATTTTGTTAGTTTTATATAATACACCTTCTGAACACAAGTGACGAACCTGCATGTAAACACTGCATTTAACAACAAATTCATTTCTTCTTGCCCTTTTCTTCCATTTCCTTCCTTTCTTTCTCTCTTTCTCTCTCTGTTAATTTACACGTTTATAAAAAATGAATTGCAAAGAGTAGGAAGTTCTTCTTGCCCCCTTATTAACTTTAGGTAGAACAGAAAAACACTTATATCAAACTCTATGAAGTCCTGCACACATTTTGCATAAATTTTCTTAAGAAAATGGCTTCTGGGGTCCAACCAGAAGATCAAATAAAAATCAAATTCAATGGGAAAAAGAAAAAAAAAGAAGCACTGGAATGGGAGAGAGAAAAAAAATCACTTAATATCTATTTTCTCAAAAAATCAGTTTCTATCATCTTTTCTTCTCCTTTTCTCAATGCAACGAGCACGGTTTAATGAATGTTAAGTGTCTGCCATGAAACATGATCAATCACTCAGCACTTTAGCCTGTTTTTGCGACATACATGAACGAGCCACGGATTCCAACAGCCTGCAAAGATATATAAAATTTTTTATTACTTTAAGGGCAGAAAATAATATTAACAATAAAACATTCTCCTATAATATCTGGAGAGATTTACTTTAAATTATAAACAGCATTTCAGTCTACTTCCATTTTTTTTTTTTTTTTTAATAAAAAATTATATAAAAATTTGCACAAATATAAACACAATAGGTAATGTCAATAATGTGCTTTTGGGTTGGCACAATATGTCAGTCAAATGCTAATTTGCCAGTTAAAAATTAGATTTGGCCAACTGCATTGACAGTTTTGAAATTCAACAATTCATGGGTTTTTTTATTTATTCTATAATTCATGGATATAAATATAAAATTTAACAATTTAGACAATATCTATTTTCCTCTAAAAACTTAGGCAATAAATATAAAAAAATAATTTATCATAGGAAAAAAAATAAACCTGAAAGCTACTATGTTTTGTAATTTTATTTTGATAAAAAGCTAAAAGTACAGACTTTAATTTTTATCCAATTGTTTTCTTACATTTAATGTGTTCTTATAAAAAATTTTATAAATGTTGATAGATTATATTAGCAGCTCTGAAACGTGTCTCCAGATAAATGACATCAAGTCAAGACTGTTGTCCGTGGGCATTGAACTTGTTCATTATCTTTATGAACTGGATAGACCGGGATAGCCGAGACAATGAGCGTGTTAGGGTAGACGAGTGCAAGATGGAGAGACATGTTGCTATTTGCTGACAACCTTATCCTCCTTGAATCTTCTTGCCCTGGGCTTTGACATGTACTAGATCAGTTTGCAGCCAAGTGTAAAGAGGCTGGGACGAAAATCAGTGTGGCTAAGATCGAGATTCTGGCAGTCTCAAAACTGCCTACTCAGTGCAATTTCCACATTAGGGAAGCCCTATTGAGACAGGCGGAGAAGTTCAACTGTCTCAGGACTACATTTACAAGTAATAAGTAACAAGGCAGAACTGGATACTCAAAATGATGCAGCAAGCTGTGTTAGAAGCAAATTAGTTAGTTTATAAAATTGTATCCTATCGAAATTGAAATCAATTATAGGAAAAATCAACAATAATTGATAGAAAAAAGGTCTTTATTTTACAGTCTGTTAGTCATGAAAACCTGTTTCAGAAAAATGACAACATTGTGATTTAACTTTTTATTGGATGGCACTAAGATGTTCATTTTTTTAAACAAAAATTCTTAAAAAACGCAGAATATTTTTTTTTTACCGTTGTTAAATGTCTAAATTTGTACTGGACATGACAATAGATTTAAATTCTGAAGGAGAGAGAATGCACCTGACTTCTTTGCAACTAGGCTAGGGATCCCTGAATTTCACTGGGATACTTAAAAAGTAACCTGAGAAATAAGCACAACGTTAAACATTATAACGATCTATATGATCTAATAAATCTAAATGATCTATACGATCTAATGAATCTTTTCGGGACACCGCTACAACTTGTGAAAAACAGAGACTGTCCCGGGAAAACTGGGACGTCTGGGATCTCTAAACTAGGCTCATATGCCACCTATCTCCATGAAACTTGGACAGTTTACTGGGAGCACATAGCTCATCGTTCCAATTTATGAGCATGTATATCCAATAATTCCGGAGACATGTGCTCACTGAGCTTTTTCTCGTACAGATGCCATGTTAAACATCATAACTACAAAATGCTTGCCGCCAAACTGTATGGGTAATTATCAGTACTGCCAACATAAACTTAAAAATTCCTAGTCAAATCAAATAAAAAGTTATAAAAACAAAATTCCTAGTCATTTTTTTTTCGGAAACCCTGTAACAGGATTATTCAAAATTAATGATGCAAAAAGAAAATGTAGATGTGACCAGTATAATCGGTATATTTACAAAATACGGAAATCACATGAAAGATAAACTCTCCAAGCTTCTCTCGATATGGGAGTCCTTTGTGGCATGAGAGCATCTAAAGGACATTTAAGTTCTTCCCACACTTGTGCTAGCACCCCTTCACCAACTGAGTCGATCACTTGGGAAATTCATCGCTTGAAATCCTCTAAGTCATGCAGTAATGGTGTAAGAAGACTCTGCTAAAGAAATCACAGGCCATTAGCCCAGATGATCTGGGAGGGCACAGCATCAGAGACACATCATTGGTCCCAACAACCACTGTGATAGCATGTCGAAGTAGGTGGTTGAAATACACATCTAGTGAGCGTTTTCAAACTGGTGGGTTTTTTACTGTCACCAAATGAAACTTGGAGAGTTTACTTTTCATTTAATATCAGTCTTTTTTAAATATCTTGATTATACTGGTCACCACTATGTTTTCTTTTTGCATCAGTCATTTTTTTGCAACCCTGTAATTTGCATCTCCTCAAAAAAAAACGCTAGAATTGCATCCGAAATGAACACTAATCTTGCATTCTTAATATTTCTGCTCAAAAGAAACCCATGTCCTGTTTGTTTTTTCTAGCACTTGGAAAATTAACTGCTCTGCTGTTTTATCATTAGAGTTTTTGTGTAGCATAGCAATTTGTTTTCATTACTGCTTTCACCATTAGGCAATATTTACTTGTTACATGAAGAAATAGTTTTCTTTTTTCAACTTCCTCCCCATTATGATCCTAATAAAAATCCATTATGCATTACTTAAATACTTCGTATCATCATGCATATAAAAAATAACGTTATATAGATGTGTGCTTTCCTTTTTCCAAAAACTTAATAGTCAGTGTTTTCACATTTTTATCTTCCTAATGCTTTCCATTTAAATCAACAGCAAATTGTAAATTTTTAACAAATTAAACGTTTTTTTCTCTTTTTTAATTTAAAATAGGAATTTTAAAAATTTCTGTTCTAAAAGGGGTGTATGCCATCAGTTTTTAAGTAAAAACAACTCGAACAATAAGGAGTGAGAATACATTATACTCTGCAGATTGGATCTTTATCCCTGATCTACTTTATTGATCATTCAAAAATAATAAAGAGTAAGTGATCACTTAGTCATGGTCAAAAAGCACGATGGAGATATAAAGGTGTTCAAACGACTTAATCTTCCCATTGTTAACGCTTGGAGTGATGACCGCTAGATGGCAGCGAACATCAGTAGGGCATAGAGTCCCTATATGAAGCAAGCAAAGTTATGCAAAAATTAATGTTTTATATAGGATTTAACGGGGTTGCTTCTTTTTATTTGTTTATTAATTATTGTGCTATACATATACCAGGCGGTTATAATTAAACTTCCCCTATAAACGGCATCCTACAGCGCAAACGGGTGAATGGAATGCAATGAAATTTTGTATATGGGCTCTAAACTAACTATACACGAGATGCGCTTCCATGTAATCTTGGTGGTTTCCGTTAATTACATACCGAGAAATAATTAAAAATCTAGAAAAAGTCATAGCATGTCCATAGAAACGCAGGTTAAACAGCTTGCAGATTCCACCCACCCGTTAGGAGCGCTGCTTCAACGTCACTACCATAGAAATGCTGAGCTGTCCAGTCTATGTTATTCTATGCATTTACTGTACCTGGTGAAACCACGTCAATAAAGCCTTTTCAATGTCCTCGCGTGTTGCTATCCGTACCCTTTTCCTTTTTAAAGTTGCACTTGTTTCTGCCTGGGCTCTAATTTTTTCAGCATTTTTTATCAGTGTTGATAGCGTTGATGGAGGAATTTTGAATTCCTTGGCCACATCTCCTTTTTTTGCTGAAGGATTTTCGGTTACATCTAAAATCTTTTAACTTTTAGAGATAGAGCGTTTCGCTTTGGTTTAGACATGTTGAAATCCTTGAAAAATTTTGCATGAATGACTTGACAAAATCAACCAAGCCCATAAATGCTCATGGGCCTTGCAGTTAACCATATGATGGCACAATCATATGATTGGTTCAAGTGGTTCAAGTACAATCAGTATTTGATCTTTCAAATAGGCATGGCGGCCGTGGTGGCGGGAATTTTTAACCAACCAATCACAATAAAGAAAAATCGCAGTTAGGAATAAATGTTACACGTGTCTACGCATTTGGTCTAGACCGACTTATAGTAACAATTAGTGATATTTTCCGAATAAATTTCATCGATTTCCCTTCACTGTAACCGGATTTCTTTCAAAAACATTTCTCGATAAACGTGTAAAAATGCATAGAAAATAGACTGAAGGGGTTGGGACGGAATTTTTTTTTTGCTATATGCGGGTGTTCGTTCTGACCGTATTCATCATAAGTTGGTAATACTGTATTTTGTATAGATTTTGATTGCTTCCATAATGTCTATTATATTTTTGTTACAAAGATTTATAAAAACGAATGATGAAATACTGAAACAGGTCTGGAGAAACATACTTAGTAAAAATGTTAAAATGATATAAATAAACAAATAATTGAACATTAGCATGAGATCATATGGATGAAATTAACAGGGTGCGTACGCTTTGTGAAAAACAAAATTCAAGGACTTTCAAGACTTTTCCAGGACAAATGATGATAAAATTCAAGGACTATAGTCACACTGTAATAGTAAATGAAAACACATTTTAATAACATTATATCAAGATATTTAATGAAACATTCCAATTTTTTCATTACAAAATCCTAGGGAAAAAAAATAGTAAATTTAAAATTGTTTTATTCACAAGTGTATATGTTCATAAAGAAAAAAAACTGCAGGCTACCTTCAGTTAGTTGTTTTTAGTAAATCATATTGAGTTATTTCACGATCCAATTCTTTTATTAATCCCATTTTCTCATCTGCCGATTTTCTGAAGCTATTGGATTTGACAATAAAATAAAAATTTCTTTCTTTCTGCCTTTTATGCCATTTCATCCGCAGATTTTAATAATACTGCCACATCTTTTTCAATACTTTTTTTTTCTTTTGCATTTGATCTAAATCATCTTGGATTGCCTTTCCTTTTTTGACTACTGAAACATGCGTTTCCTCTTTTGATTTCATTTGTAAATAAGCCATATATTTTTGTCTGGCACTTCCAACACTTAATAGGAGGGATTTGGAGAGATTACCATTTTCAATCCCACCAACATATGAAATGTGATCATATATAATCCTTTGAGATGTAATAGAATTTTCCTGCATATTTTCAATAATAAGTTCCTTATTTATTGAATAACCTCTTTCCACAGATGCTTGTCCATGTGATAAAAGTAATAGAGACTGAATAACATTCCACAACTGTTTGAAGGATGGATTTGAAGACATATATTCATTAAACAATACATCAATTCTTGATGCCTCTTCGGTTGAATCAAAATTTATGAAACCTGAGTTTATTTTTGCTACATCAGTTATAAATTCTAGGAATTGCCATAACACACTGTCACACTCTTCAGCCTGGAGGCGATGCGCATCTACAAGAAGTGTTAAAATTGATTTGAAATTTTTCACACACGAATGTCCATTTGTGGCCATTAATTGGGGATCTAAACACTTCAGCTGACGAACAAGAGAATACTGCATGGGGTTTTTAACTAATAGTTTTGAAAGTAGTTCTTGTAAAAATGTTCTGCATTGTATTCGGAAATCCATAACTTGCCGCTCACTAACATTCTTTAATATCAAACTCTTTTTTTATTGTTTCTGCTTGAAAACACATTGCTATCATTGAAATCTAAGTTAAAGAGCTGTATAATTGAAGATGCTTCATCCATTACAGTCTTCTTAATAAAGCGATTCATTAAACTTCTAATAATTTTCTCCATATCCTTACCCAGAAATGGAAGCAAAGGTTTATCTGCCTGATATCCTTTTAAAAATGGCAATAGCTGTATGGCAACTGAATTAAAAAAGTGCAACTTCAGTATGGTAAAAGGATATTGTAAGAATTTGTGTATTATATCAAAGGAAGCAGTGCTAGGATTTTTAAATACTTTTTTGCTAATTTCATTATCGTATTTTTCAAAATATGACCAAAGTTCAATAGCTCTCTCACAAGCAGGTGAATTTTCCAGCCATCTGTGTGGACAAAATTTGAGTGGCATTTTTGGTGCACCTATTTTATCTACACAATCTTCTCTTCTTGCAGGAGAATCTTTGAATAATCTGTACATGCTTGTAAGAAGTTTTTCAATTCCCCATCCACTAGCCATGGATCCGTGTCTAAATGAATTGTTCATTATATGGAGGCCACAACTACCAACATTTAAAAGTGACGCATTAAAATCAGACAAAATCAAAGCTTGAAACGAATCAAAAAATTTCCAGTTCACATTCGGCCCATCCATGGATAATTGAATATTTTTATTGGCAGGCATTCAATACATTGTCGAAATAGTTCCATCATTTTATCTGCTGTTGCATGTCCCAAGAAGACTGAACTAAGATATCTTGTTTGGATTTTACCATCTTCCCATAATCTAACGTGAACATCCATTTGTTTTGTTTGAGTAAATTTGTTTAAACTCTCATCAAATAAAATTACGAAATGTTTATTTTCACGTTTAATATTACTGACTAGAAGGGATTTAAAATAAGGAGCCGAGCCAAGCCAAAGCAACAGATATAGGCACATTTTTTTTTTTCCGCATGCGAAATTTTCTGCTATCACACTGTCCGGAAACACGAGTTTAAATAATAAATCATTACCAGCACATGAATGATAGGAATAATGACTTTTAACTACCTTTAATGCCCAATGTGTTTCGGCTTTGATCGTCGCATTTTTCTCCCGAGGAATTCGCAACGTTGAAGATGATGAGACGGAAGTTGTTGGCATATCTTTACTACGAGGGGCGATTGATAAATAAGGTCTCCATGGCTGTAACGTTTTTATTTGTTAACCGATTTTCAAAATTCTTTTTGTATCTTATACTCACATTTGTCCTCTATGTAATGCACTATTCACTTTTCGACATAGTCCCCATTCCTTTTCAAGCATTGTGCCAACGCGTGACTAGTTGGGTGGAGCCGTCGGAGAGGAATTCTGGAGTGGTTGTGGACACCAGGATTGAATGGCAGCTTTTAGCTCGCCGTCAGAACCAACTCATGTCCCTTAAGGGGCTCTTTCTTCTTTGGGATGTGGTGAAAGTCGCAATGTGCAAAGTCTTTCATTTTTGAACTGCAATTTTTCATCTTTGAACTGTAGGCGCTGCAACAACTCTGATGTGTGGTGACTCGTGTGCGGGCGGACGTTATCGTACTCCAGAAGAGGGTCCAAAGCTGCTATTCAATTCTGGTGTCGACAACTCCGGAATGCCTCTCCGACGGGTTCACCCAACTAGTCACGCGTTGGTGCAATGCGTGGAAAGGGATGGGGACTATGTCGAAAAGTGAATAGTGCATTACATAGAGGACAAATGTGAGTATAAGTTTAAAAAAGAATTTTGAAAATAGGTTAACAAATAAAAAAGTTACAGCCATGGAGACCTTATTTATCAATCGCCCCTCGTAGATTTATCCACTAGCAGCTGATCAAGCGTATTGTTTTTATCATGTTTTTCGAAGAGTGAACGATGTTTTTTACCTTTCATATGGCTCCTTAATGCAGATTCACCCATACTGGAAATATCCACGTCCTTCAAGCATAAAATACATTTTGCAATGTGACGATTATTAATATCTTTTGATATCCAACTTGCATAGACAGGATTTTTAAGCCAAAGTTTGTTGAATGAACATTTACCCATATTTTGAATGAAAAATTGTTTTTATTAGCGTGCCTTGAATTATTAGTGAATCCAGCAAACAGAAAACGAAAGTAAAACAGAAGCGTTAGCGACTACAGCGATAATTTTATGAAACGGTGAATTAAAGAATGAACTACAAATGGTCGGTTTTCAAGGATTTTCCAGGTTCATCTAAGAAAACCTTCATTTATCCCGAATATTTAAGGCCTTGAAAAAAAAGTTATGAAATTCAAGCATTTTCAAGGTTTTCAAGGCCGCGTAAGCACCCTGAATTAATGTATTCCCTAGCAACGTCTCTGTTATAGGAGGCGTTGTCCCTAATCCCTCTTAATAAAGATTTTCAAGCCCTACTAACATGCAACGCTGCCACAAGTGCCAAATTGCAGAACTAGCTTCATTATTTAGCCAAACAAATAGCGATCGTTGGAACACCTTTGTATCTCCATCGTGTCAAAAAGCCTGGGAAAAAGCATGGCTGCTATAACAATCACACCTGAAAGACCCATTCGATGATGCACTTTGAGGTCATGTGCAAAAAAAAAGTTGAAATGGGGGATCAAGATCCAATCTACACAGTATATAAATACAATTGTAAATTTGATGATAGCTGACTTGGCTATAACCAAAAGGTTTAGACAAAACTTAAAAAATATCAAAATTCACTTTGAATGTTTTCAATGTCATTCCATTTAAAATGCCAAGAAAATGAATGCCAATTGAATTCTATATTGTTAAATAATCTAGAAAACATCAGATCAGTTGAAAAACCTTGAAGTAACAGTATTTTAAAGAACATTGTAGGATAACAGTGTTAAGAATTTTTTTTTTTCAACTTACTTCTCAATTTCAGGAGCACAATGGACAAATTCGTGATTCCAAAATTTGAAACTTGGATTTTTAATGAGCTCAATGAACGTGATCAATAATCCCCATGGGTGAGGTCGATTCACTATTAAACGTTCAAGCAAAACCCTTGAATAATAAAACAAAAATTAAAACCAATTTTATCTTCTTACTTTTTAAAACTTAAACTCAAATTATAACAGGGAAGGAAAACAACAATCCTTCATTACCTAGTGATCTGTTCTTGTATAGCTTCAGTGTTGGCTTCAGCAAATAAATAAAGAAGTGTACAACTAAAATAATGTGTGTGACTGTTAGGATAACGAAGCTGATTTGCTATTGCATTGAGAAATAAATAGCGACCTGCAAATACAAAGACCATTCCACCATCTTTACATGAGAACATTAATTTTATTTATTAAAAACAGTTACATATCCACATACGGTAGTATTCAATGAATTGTTTTGTTGTTTATAAAATGTTTTTCCCTTCTTAATCCATAGTTCTCAGTAGCTTTGTGTAAGAGAAAGAAAACTCCATCAGCAAATATTTGTAACATCTCTTTGTAGAGCTGTATTTGCTATTAAATGCCATCACAAAAAATATTATTCAATTGTCTTTAATAGAGAAATACTATGTAAATTTGTATTAAGCTTGACTGCATAAACTTGTCAAAGTAATTGACCAAAATCTCTCCGATTCATAACGAAAATATCTTAAGACTACAAATGCCAACACGACAGGTAACCTTAAAATGTAAAATAATGTTTATCCGAGTAATAGGTAACTTTAAAACTGTCATATATGATAGGGAATTTGTTAGATCTGATAGATTATATAGCATCATAAGCAGAATTCTTTAATGTGTTTAAATGCAAAACAGTTTCTCCCAAAAGTTATTAATCCCAAAATATGCAAAGTGTTTTAATGCGCGGATTTCATCCAAAGGATTTGCACAAAGTCTGTCGTTCCGTTGGCAGTTGGATATATATATTTTTTCCCCCATTCCCTTGGATGAAAAGCAAAATGTTTCTCAGATATAGAAAAGTGTGTGGATTTGCTTCTGCACTTTCTATGGAGAGTATAGAAGGTGACCGCGAGAGTGTCACCTCCCATGGTTTAAATTAAAATTTTGGTCCTCCAAGCAGTTTTAATATGGGTATCTAGTATTAATGGGTTACAAAACTTGAGGATAACTAGCTGCATTAATGCTAAGACAATGTTCATTTAATACGTACACACAAAACAATACATCACATGGGTAAGAAACAAAAATTTAAATCTGTTTTTGCTAGAGAAATCTTTTTATCAATTTTTTTTTTTTTTTTTTTTTTTTTAGATTTTTGACGTGCATAAGCTCTGTTTACCCAGAGCCTCAGATAGTTGGGTCTCTGCAAACCACGATTCTACTGTTTATACAGTACAACGGGGAGACTGAAGCAAACTTACTGCGAGTTGTGTTTCCTAGAGTAAGTTTAACAAGCGAGTACGAACATACGTTTGCAAAGTTCGTTACAGGAAATGGACAATTACGGGCATTTATAACAAATATGTACTAGGCTTTACATGTTCATTCTTGCTGTACTAGTTTTGCATCTCTAAATTGTATCCTTATTTTTTCAAAGAGTGTAATCAACTCTTTACCAAATTCTCATTTTGAATCTGAATACTTGATGTCCTACAAAGATCCCCTCGATAGATCTTTACATCGCTGATCCTTTTATAGGACTAAAACAAGTGGGTCACGGAAAAATTCTAAGCCCCTCTTTCAAATCAGAGAAGCATACATAGAGAAAACCATGATTAGTTATTCTGTGACAAAATCTTTATACCGTATTTACCCGAATGCAAGTCGACCCTGAATTTAAGACGACCCCCTATTTTGAAGAGCCTTCCTAAGAATTTTTTTTATTTCACTTACCGGTACTATTCCATGCCATCCCTGTCTTCATCATCATCATCATCACTGTCTTCACTTGTGCTGCTGCTTTCTTCATTTGGACCCTCTTCCCACAAGAGGCCATCTTCAGTGCCATCCATGGCATTGGATATGCAGCACTTTTTGAATCAGTTCACAATGGATTCACTGGAGATCCTCCCCCAAGCTGTAAGGATCCATTCCCCCAAGATGGCTATTGAGGGCTTTTTCAGTTTCCCACCTGGAGTAAAGGCATGATCTCCTTGAAGAAGCCAATCATTGTAGAGCTGCCGCAGATTATTCTTGAAGGGCTTTGTTCACAACAACATCCATTACTTGGAGTTGTGAGGTCATGTCACCAGGAACTATAACAAGGTCTGAGTTGAGTTTTGAGATCAGGTCCTTTACTTCTTGAGTGATGTGTCCTCTAAATGAATCCAGCACTAACATGCCCCTCTTGTTAAGCAATGAGCTTGGTCTTCGATTCCAAACAATCTTCAACCAATCTAGTATCAATTCATTTGTCATCCAACCTTTTTCCTGGCATCTGAAGATAAGGCCTGCAGGTAACTTCTCTTTCGGCACGGTTTTTCTTCGTATCACATAAGGAGGCAGCTTCCTGCCGTCGGCTAGAGCACACAGCATGACTGTAATTCTTGCCTTCTCATTGCCAGTGGTTTTAATTAGGATACTTTTCGCACGCTTTGCGTTAACTGTCACATTGGACGGCATGTCAAAATAGACGGGCGTCTGATCGGCATTACTGATCTGGCCAAGCAAATAATCATGTTCTCTTCTTAGTTTTATTATGTGATGCCGAAATACGATAAGTTTTTCAGCATATGCTCCGGGAAGATGCTGTGCTAGAGTTGTTTGAGCAATGAAAGTCCTGCTCTCTTCATCATTCTTACACACCAGCCCGTACTGGATTTGAATTTCACGCCTGCTTGTAGATGTTGCCGCTTTAACTCTAGGGCCTTCATCTATATTACCTCCTGCATGATGGGGAAGCCTTCGTTTCGTTTCTCTATAACATACTGAACAACTTGCTGCTCCAAATCAGGAAATCTTCCCTTCTTAGGCCCACTAAAATATTTGGGAGTTAAATTGGCATTCTTTAATTGATCTTTTATTTGATGCCACTTGCAAATGTTTGCCTCCGAGACTCCAAATTTTCTTCCTGCCACGGAGTTATTTGTGGCCTCTGCTTCATTTATAACCATTACTTTAAAGTTTGAATCGTACTTCTGTGACAACCAGTTGTAAACTGCGAACATGTGGAACCACGTCTTTCGAATGAATCTGTATTCTGATTCATTTATCATAGTGAACTCTACAATACCATAATTGCTTAGAAAATTACTGATCTGGACTCTGTCCGGTATAAGTTTAAGTTGCACTGTAAAAAATGAAACAAGAAAAGGCATTCCTCCGCAGACTGATTGTATTAACTGTTGCTGAAAAATAGCTTTTACACACTTACCGGTTCCTTCCAACTCTGCTTTTAAATTTCACAAAATTTGCAACTCATAACAATTCGCTGTACTTAGCTGATGATTTTTTGGATTATCGTTTATAGAGAACTACTTTTCATCTAAGCATCGGGACACAGAAGTTATAAGGAGCAATCAGCCAATGACGCTGAACTGATACACGTGCTTGTGTTTACATCCACACAACGTAAAGCCTACATTATGGATTATGGCTACTGCATTTACTGATCTGCTGTTGACTTGAAAGCAACTTGCGATTACGTTCAAATTAAAGTCGTTGTTGAGTCTACATTTTACAGTATTGGCTGTCATGCATTTTATTTTCAGCTGCATATGCAGCCATTTTTAAGTCGGCAAAGTTTTCCTCGGCAGGCGGCTGTGTACCATGCAACGTAAAAAAAAAACTGACCTTGATCGGGAGTAACGGTAATCCTTAATCTGTGATTTTAAAACATCTCATTTTTGGAAAAAAAACCTCGTCTTGCATTCGGGTAAATACGGTAGTTTACCAGCGTTTTCAAATAATGCTAAACCATATATTCCACAAGTCCACACTATATAAAGAAATTTTTACTAGCTATGCAGAAGATAAAAAAAACCTCAATGCTAAGTATATACTCAATCAGCCAGTACAACCATTCAAAAACACCTGGTGGGATCATGGCAGACTAGGCATTTTAACAAAAAAAATTTTTTTTTAAACTAGATTTAGCTTTACCCTTTTGTTTACGATTGCCTAGCTAGAATTTGGTGATATTTAAACTTGACAGATATGTACCTGTCCATAAAATTCCATTAGAAGAAGAAGTTTAAAAAATTAATCATATGGTTGAAAATTGGCAAATATAAAATTCATATTGAAATTTAATTTCAACTGAGAATGTATACGAATCAAAAATCAAACAAACCTTCTGTATCTAAATCGACAGCTAAATTTTGAAAGATATCCATATGAGAGGAATGTGTAATGGTACTCATGCTGGGTGTCAATCCTTTCCCATTAATGTAGGCAATAGCTTGTGTCCCAACATAAAGCACCAAGGCATTGATCAGAGGGATATTATAATGCATACCAGGCTCACTGGACATCTATGGAAAAAAACAAAAATAAATTAAGGACTATAATATTTTGACTTGAACCTAACAGAAAATGAAATTCATCCGCATGGCATGTAGAAATTTACAAAATTAAAAAATTTAGAAATTAAAATTTTACACAAAAAAAAAATTCTATATAACCGCAACAAGAAAAATATGAATCTGATAAAGGAGTACAGAAATCAAGTCCCAGAGAATTTTCTTAATATTACTCATTATATATTAAGATGTTCAATCAAAAGCAAGAAGAAAAGCTAACAGATGCTGTTGAAGTATAACTATGTGTCTTACGTGAGCGATCTTGGAGAGACGCGAGCGAGCGGACGAATTGAGAGGGAAAGTGCACGAAGGAAAGAGAAGCGGACAGCGTGTCTTACGTGAGCAAAACATGAGAGCGAATTCAGTGCGGCGAGCTAAAGAGATATTACACCGACACCAGTCAGATTATTTTGTGACAATCATGCTTTCTGTACGTAAACGTCTTTTTCTGTTAATGGATAACTCCTTATGTAAAATTATTACAAACGAAGAAGGAAAAAATGGAGAAAATTATTATTATGTATTTTATTTTTTTATTATTATTTCGAGGATTTATTATTATGTATTTTATTTTTTTATTTTATTTTAGTTTTTTATAATATTTTATTTCTCCGCATCAAGAAAACCTATCCAAAATCACCAAGGCATATTTGGAGTTTAGCTGGGGCTTAACCCTCTTTATTTGTGGAGGATTAATTAAGATAAATAAACCTCCCCTTTGAGAAGTCAAAGCCGCCTTTGAAAAATTCCTGGAAATGAGCTTGATGCCACACTACTCTATTCTAAATAAATAATAAGCACTCTCCCCAGGTCATCCAACTCAAATATCGACCTAATATTAAAGAATTGACCTTATTATTATTATAATCAAGTAGCAAGTTAATTTTTGCAAATTACTGTAATAGATGTGCCTTCAAAGCAATTTTTATTTAGAATCAGTTTTAATGAAGTTTTTCAAGCACAAATTTAATCTTATTAACAATTTTTCAATTTCTATTTCACATAATTAATTTTTAATTTCCATTCTCGGTAGTTTAAAAGATGGTTATGTTAATCTTTATTCCTTTGATCCTATAGATATGATCTTTTCTGTACTCAGGAAATCAAGTTTTCCTGGACCATTATGGCTGGCACCGCTTCATTCGTGCGAAAAAAACAAACTGGTTTGTTCTCTTCGCACCCGCTTCTTTGCCGCCTCAACCTCTCACCGCTAGGATTCGCTCATGTAAGACACTTTCACAGAAATAATGCTCTTGATATTTTCGCTGCGATCCGCTTCGCTCCAAGTTCGCTCACGTAAGACACAGCGTTAGTTTCAAACAATCATATGCTTGGTTAAGACATAACAAAGAAATTGTCAATGACTGGATGTCAGAGGGTAAGAAATGTCAATTTTTTTTGCTTTAAGAACTTGAGTAGCCTTCCAGTCACTAACAAAATGTTGTGGATGACTGCCCAAATAATGGGAAAATGTTGATTGGCCTTAAAAACACCAAATTTTGTCTTTTCTAAACAAAGCTATATGTCAGCCAGACATCAAATTAAGCAATGTAAAGCTGACATGGTTTCTACTTGGTTCCCAAGTTTAATTATTCTTCTATTTATTTGGATACTAAAAAGCATAAATTTGAAAACAGCAAAGAAAATTCTTTCCTTACAGCCCGAGCTTGAAACAAGAACCTTCTTTTCTCTTTTCACTTATATTGTAATTTAAACATCTGAGGTATGGCATATAAATAAATCGTCATAGACTATTCATCAGCTTATTCTTTAATAAATTTGCTGTGATAAAGAAAATTAAAACATTATTGAGACATCTTTTGAGACAAAAACTACTCTTATCCAGAATATTGTTTTGGTCCCAGTAGATTAGTCTTAATGGATTTTTACAGTATAAATTACTTAAAAATTTCTCTGAACGAATATTCTACAAAAATTCAACCCCTTTAGGTTTCATAATAAATCCAACTGGGTATTGAAGAAACAAATTTTCTATTACTAATTAAATAGTAACAATTTTCCTCACCTGCAGATTACTTCGTAATTCAGATAAAAAGGTAACAGGGCCTCTTGTTTTGATGTATGAATCCAAGTCCTTTAAAATAAATAAATAAATAAATAAAAAGATAACTCAACTTTAGAATTCAAATTCTTTTCAAGGAATATTCACAATTCGTCCGATATTAATCCTCACCTTTTTGAAAGTTGGTGGTTGAATCATACTAGCAAAATTAGGTAGAACACGAGGTGCACATGTTATCTCGGGAAGCATGTCGACTTTCAAATTGGGAGTGAATGGATCAGGAAGTCGCATGTTTCTCGGGAATGCACTTAAGATTAAATTTCTCATCTGGATACAGTTGGTAGGAATGACGTCACAAAACCCATAATGATAATCACAGAGGAACTCAGGAAAATCATGCAGCAGAACAAGAAGTAATCTCAGTGTTCCCTAGAATTTTAAATCAATTACTCATCTTAAAAGTCCACAAACCCTAATTTACTAACTCATTTTTGGAAGAGTTCATTGCACTTCAAACAAGAAAAAATTAAATGCATTTACCTTGTACATTAAAGCCACTGGTTTGGAAAGCTCAGTGTTCCGCAAAAAGGGAGCAAGAAATTTAAAAAGGTCTATAAGTAGTTGCGCGTACATTCCCCAACCCTTCAAAGTAATAAATGAAAAATATAAAGAGACAAAATTAAAATTACAGATACATATGATAGGCAAATTAAAATAATAATAATAATAATAATAATAAGCTCAACCACTTACCTTTTGTTGAGGGGTTAGTGCTAACATTCTTCCAATGAATACTCTGTGTGAAACCAACTCCAGCCAAGCATAAGCAAAACCAGGAGCTTTGGAAGGTCGAAGAATATGGAACGTATTGCTATTTGAATAAACATAATGAAATGAAATGAAACAAAACTTTCTGCACGCTAAATTTGTTTAAACGAGTAATAATAACTTACCAAAATGCTGTTAAAACTTGAAAATTTATAGTTTCTAATACATGTTCAGGTGCATTTAATTCTAGCAAAAGCATAATGAATATACGATGGTAGGGCAATTGCTGAAAATCATTTTGACGGTTGTCATGATCCTGCAGTAGAACACCAGTAACTATACCTAAAACCTTTGATACAATTGAACAGGAAACAAAAAACTGCAAATTATAAATTTAACCAATTTCATTACGTTATTAAAAATACACATGACGTAAAATCCATTTAAGATTTTGTCACTAAAATTTTTACTTTATTGAGGAGATTAATTTTAGTCACTGTATTTGCTTGGTCGCCCGAGTGCTTCACCAATAGAGAAATCAATCGGACAAACGCATCGAGGGTATGAAAGCATTTCGCTCTAACAAGTGTTGGACTAGTTGCTTGCTCAGATAAGGCACGGTAGCACAATTCAACACACATCTCAGTGCTTAAGCGAAAGAAGCGAGTTATAAGGTCATCTGTCTTTAGTATTCCATAAAGATTCATCTGCAACAACAATAAAAATCAAGTTAATTTACATTAGTTTAGGTTACTATCAACAAATTTTTATCGTCGTTTATAATCATTCTAAAAACCTGATGAACAAAAACCGAAAAGGCTTTTGTGCTATCGCGCCCAGCAGTTGGTGAATGGTACATGTTGACCCATTCTCGCAAGAGAAATTCGGTTTTCTCCTGCAATCCTGGAGGATCGTCAAATTCTCGAGCTTGCGAAATACCAGAATGCATCATTGATGTTGGACCACTAGGACCACGATCCAAAAAGCCTGGCCCACTATTTGATCTTATAAATTCAATTAATTGGGTTAATCTATTGAAAATACATTAAAAATAAAAGGAAAATGTTAATTTCTTCTTCTTAAAATCAATTATACTCAATATCTGTATTGTTAATTATATAGGGCTAATTCAAGAAGATGGACCATATTTCAAATAAATCTGCAAAGGTTTATATTTCACACAGTACATGAAGCAGCAGCATGTACCAAACTTTCCTTATGATGGAATATCTTAGTTACCATATATACTTGCTTATAAATCGAGACTTTTTTTTTTCAAATAATTACTTTGAAATTTGACTTTGACCCATGTATTAATATAAAATAATTCACTACTTATTCCTTTACTGGTATAGATATCAAAAATTTCTTATTTAGAAGTCATTTGTGGGGGGGAAAAGTCTCGACTTATACAGTGTTGGACAAAACTTTGGCCGAAGGAACTTTTCATCTTTTTTTTATTTTAACACTTCTTAAATTTTGAAAAACTAATCAGTTTGGTACAATAGAAATAAATAAACATTTGCTCTACAATAATAATGAAAAAAAATACAAATCTTAGTTATTATAAAAAAAAATATCAAAATCATGATGGACATAACTTTGGCCGACTTGTTTTACGTGTCACAAAACAACATAAAAAATGTTAACAAAAAAATCTTAATAGCGTATGCCTTTGCCCTTATTTTTTATTACGTCTACACATCTCTTGTGCATAGAATCAATTAGTTTCTGGCACATTTTCTGTGAGATTTGATTCCAACTTGCTCCAATCGCAACTTTTAAGTCATTTACTGAGTCAAATTGTTTTCCATTGTTGTATACCAAACGTACCAAATAACCCCAAAGATTCTCTATTGGATTTAAGTCCGGTGACACTTCTGGCCAGTCCAGAACTTTTATTTTTTTTGCTTTAAACCAGTCCATTGTTGACTTCGCTGTGTGGATGCTGGCGTTGTCTTGCTGGAATATGTAGTTTTTTCCTGCCATACGAATTCCAGATGAAAGCAAATTATTCTCCAAAGTTTGTTGATAGTCTGATGCACTGTGTCTTCCATTTAAAAACACTATACTGCTTTTTGCTTTGTAGCCAAATGATGCCCACACCATACAGTATGTAATTATATAAGGCTTATATTAATTTCCTAAATTTTCATGGAACACATTGACTTTTTCGCAGAGCAATTAGGGAAATGCTGTAATATGGGAAAGTTAAAAGTTATAAGCCCTTAAGAATCAAAAGTTTCACAAGTATTATATGAATGCCTCACTTGCCAAACCAATTAACCTCACTTTCTATGTCAAGCACTTGATTGACTCCTAACTGAATATATTCAAAACAAATTTCTCTAATAATAAGTATTAACACCACCAAATGACAAAAGGAATTTTTAACTTAATAGGAATTTTAAGCAAAATTTATACTATTTTGGCATTTTTCTTAACTTTTTGTTTCATGGAGTTAATCGATTTGGCTAGTGAAGCATCCATATGAAGGTTGGGGCATAAGTCATGGCAACTATTTTTATTTTCAGAGCTAAGGGATTGCATCACAAAATGGCATATGTCTCAATGAAGTCGTGCATTCGTAGTACATTTCCACAACACAAGATGGCTCAGTGATTTCCTGTTGCTGAACAGAGAAAAATGTTAAATCAGTTTTTAGTCAATTCCTGTGCAGGATGATGTAACCAGAGTTGAACAACACTCGTATATCAAAATAGCAGTTCTCTATTTTGATTTCTGTTACTTTTTCTAGAACATGCAAGCTGTCAAATCTTAGACTAGATTAACATAGCTTGTGATTAGGCATTGAATTTATTTACAAAGGAAATGAGACCA
This sequence comes from Rhysida immarginata, assembly GCA_023313115.1. Classification (NCBI taxonomy): domain Eukaryota; kingdom Metazoa; phylum Arthropoda; class Chilopoda; order Scolopendromorpha; family Scolopendridae; genus Rhysida; species Rhysida immarginata. Next base: position 172,523 of record JAHWFO010039420.1, on the reverse strand, counting down.
ATTCCTAATCGTAGCAAAAGTTAAACTCTTCTAATGGTTGATAAAAATAAAATGGGGTGCAACCATCTACTGCAATTTATTCTGGTCCATAATATTATGGTTAAAATGATCAATAATATTTAAAATGTCATGATTCTAAAAAAGAAAAAGGCGAGAATATTAAACACATAAGACCTATAAACAATTGGCGAGATTCAGTTACAACTTGGCAGTCGAATGCAGGACATGTTGGGATTTTTTTGAGCATGCAGGACTCATATTGTTGTTGTTAATTTTTGGTGAAATTTTTAGAAAATGATCTCATCCCTATTATCCAAACTGATCCAGATTTCAAAAAGATATGGTTCATGTAGAATGGAGCACGACCCCATCAGAAGAGACTTTGGAGAGTGCATTCTGGCTTTGGGGTACCCAGAGGCCACTGAAATGGGAATCGCTTGGCCACCATATTCTCCTGGTCTCAACCCTTGTGGCTCATTATTTGCGGGGCAATATTAAAGACAAAGTTTACGTAAATAACCCCGGAACCATAGCTGAGCTCAAAACAGCCATTCAGGAGGTCAGCGAAAGCATTGAGGTCTCGACACTTCAGAAAGTTTTGCAGAATTTTGCTCTTCGTCTGAGCTACATCATAGCCATTGATGGCAAGCATATCGAACATGCCATCAGCTAAATCCGAATATCTGTAGTTACTTTTAACATTTGAATAAAATTTTTGAACTCAGTAGTTTTTGAAAATTTGATTATTTATTTCATATAGCTCAATAATTGGTCGCTTGGGGGGGGGCCCGCCGATTCCACGATATAACAAATACGGTACTTGGTATTTCTTCCACAAAAACCACCGAAATGTGTGGTTTCCACTTTTGTGCAAACTTTGGGCCGAAGTTCGCAGTCTTCCACAATATAACAAATTCTTATATTTGTTAAAACTTCATTCATGAATTTTTTGTCTTAATTAAATTACTTTTTTTTCTTAACCAGGGTTCATATACTTTTCTCAGGAAACAAAAAATAAGCACTCCAGAAAAATTTTAAGCACCTCTAGCACAATTAATTTATGTACGAGGAGAGTTTGGAAATGATTTACAATAGTATTTTTTTTTTTTAAACCTTATTTTACTGCACACGAGTTAATATACATGGGATCTCTCAATATACTCCCCACCGACGTCAATACACTGCTGCCACCTTCCTGGCAACTTAATTATTTATTGTGTCACGGAACCAGAGTACTCCTGTGTCAAAAAAATGATATACAGCTGAATAACGTATTTCAAATGCAAAAAGTTAAAATCTTTCGACGTTTTCATGGTTTCCCATCAGATGGCAATTTAAAATTCATTATTTCATATATAAACAAATTAATAAAAAAATACAGCTATGTATTTTTAAAATAAATTACTACTGTATAAAAAAAAAACCGTTACACGTGTATAATTGTATTTAGTTGCAAAAAATAAAAATCTTTCTTAGATTTTGTTTTTACCGCGAAATTTAACAAAATGAGTTATTGCTGCGTTCCAAAGTGCACTTCTAAAGCAAAACATATATTAAAAACAAGTTTTCATGGTTTTCCATCGGATTAAATAAAAAAAAATTCAAGCTTTTCTCATCGGATTAAAATATAAAAAAACACGTGGACTAAAGTCATATCAAGAAAAGGTATTTTATTACGAAATTTAAATGAGCTATGTATAAATATTAGGGATGTAAACCTCAACCCAATAAACCACCACAGATGAAGGAAGAAACTCCCCCCCCCTCATTTGTTTTTTCCTCAACCCAATAAATAAAGACGTCAAAATCAAGTAAATTCATTATGATAAAATCTCTATTATATAATTGAGACTTTATGCTAGTTTTTTCTGAGAGACTTCTATATTATTGGTAACAGCTGACTGGCCCTGGCAGTTTTATCATGAGCGATATTAACACGGAAAACACCGCCTATTTCTCGAAAAGTTTTGAAGTTATCAAAATGAACAAGTTACATTAGTTAGCTCTGTGCTCAATGGAAGCAATATATGAAACCTATGTTTTATTTGAAGATTCACTGAATTTGAAAAAGCCTCGCAAACATCGATGTTTTTCCGTTGTTCAACATGGTTTTACAGAGATTTTATTGAGAAAAGAGGACATCTGGCGACAGATTGGGGAAATCGCTCTCACACGCATTTTAGCATTGAAACGGAGCAGCATGCTCAGGCCTTGTTAATCTCAAAGGCCTCGCGGAACCATTGTTTGGGTGTACTAAGCACCCACTTATGGACAGCTGCCAGTGCAATTCTTCGTTGTTACTGAACTTCTTACCTCGCAGTGCGTCCTTCATGTTATCGAATAAAGCATAATCAGATGGCGTGAGATCCAGTGAATATAGCGAGTGTGGCACAACAATGAATTCCAGTGATGTCAAAGTTGCAGTCGTGACATTGCTGGTATGGGGCAGCGCATTGTCATCTGGAGGAGCATTCCTTTCGACCATTTTCCCTTTGCTGAATCCTGTGTTTAAGTCGTGCAAGGGTGTCACAGTACACACTGCTGTTGAAAGTTGTTACTTGTGGAAGCCAGTCCATTAGCAATATGTCACGAGTGTCCCAAAAGACTGAGATCATTTGCTTATCTGCAGATGGAGCAGCATGAAATTTCTTGGGCTGGGGACTCCCAGGATGCTTCCATTGCATGGATTGGACTTTTTCCTCAAGTGTAAGGTAGAGACACCATGATTCATCACCAGACACCAGTTTTCTCAAAAAAATCTAAATCTTCATTCTTCATTTCCAATAATCGACGACGACTTCAACTCTTTTCTCCATCTGGGCCTGAGTAGAGTTCCGTGGAACGCAATGTGCACACACCTTGTCTATACCCAAATCGTCATGAATAATAGAGTGCAGGGTATAGGCATTTCACTAAGTTTAAAGTTTGGTCTCGACAGCTTTAGCCGTTTGGACGCCATCGTGGACACACACACACACACACACACACACACACACACACACACAGACAGACAGACATTTTCCAGAAATCACTCTTGCGTAATCTAGGGACCCTAAAACGTGAAGATCAGTGAAAATCTGAAGGTCGAAATTTTTCATGATTACAATACTTTACTATGTATAAGAAAGTAATAAAAAAGTAGATGAACTCTGGGCTTCTGCTACTTTCCTTTACCATCCTCGGGAGGCTTAATTTCTTGTGAGATGCGCTCTCAACTTCTTTCTTCCACTACTCAATAACACGCACAAATCCATTTTCACCTGAAGGCAATGCTGTCGCTTAGAAGGTATGCTTAGAAGTTGCAAAAAAAGTGCGCCATACAACTGTGTATGTTTCTTGTAAGTTCGCATCGAATGCCTAAAGGTTGTTTTCCTTGGTGCGACTATCGCGATGATCATACGATGGACTGCCGCTAGAGTCGTTGACGACGATCGTATGTCTTGAATAGTCGTTCAGGAGAAGGGTGAATATTATCGCCAGTCGATAACTTATTTTTGTTATGAGAAGATCATGCGCATCATGGCTCATTCGTTTTCTCATGCGGATGACAAAATTCTTCTCAAGGAACTGGCGAATCATCCCTCACTGTCACATGCATCCTACAAGGTTCAAAGGATCAAGGACAATATATAGTGTGGTCCATTTAAGTGTAGGTATGGAAATATCTCGAAAACAATGCATTGTACGAAAAAAAGTCCAAAACCAAAATTGAATTACTTCACAGGGGAAATTCAAAAAATAGCCCCACCCCCCCACCTCACAAGGGGAGAAAAAAAAAGGGGGGGGGGGTACCGTTGAAATCTTAAATATGAACCCCTATTTTTAATGGTATATTCAGATTGTACACAATATTCGAGAAATGTTTTATTCTTGGTGTTTTTTCAATTGATCCAACCGTTTAGGAGACGGTCCCTGAAAGTGTAGAACTTTTCAAGTTTTGAACCCAATTTTATCAATGAAGACAGATAGAGGATGGGTCTTGCAAACATTCCTATTCTACTTTTTGATGGTCTTTATGAATCCAAAGTCAGAATTTCAAAGATTCAAAAGTTTTTAGTGGCCAGTTTATTAGGACCCCCCCCCCCATACTGGGTTGCGCCACCCCTAGCAGTTATAACAGCACGAATTCGCCATAGCATGGATTCAATTAGATGCTGGAAGCATCGTTCCGTGATGTTGGCCAAGCAGATGCAACAGCTGCTCACAGTTGATACTTATTGGATGATGGTGGATCCATGCCTCGTATAACCTGTTCCAGCTCATCCCAAAGATGTTAGATTGGGTTTAAATCCGGGGACCATGGTGATCAGAGGAGTAAGTTGAATTCATTATTGTGCTCCTGGAACCATTCCATGATGATACGAGCCTTGTGACACATAGCATTGTCCTGTCCTGCTGGAAGTATCCTTCTGATAGGGGAAAGACAGTAGCCATGAAGGGATGAAAGTGGTCGGCAACAATGTTCAGGTAGCCCTGACCATTAAGGCGTTGTTCTACAGGTATCAGCAGACCAAGAGTATGCCAGGAATATTTCCCCTAGACCATTACAGAGTCTCCACCAACCTGAACAGTGGAAACCAGACAGGAGGGGTCCGTCGCTTCGTGCTGTTGTCTCCAAATTCTGCATCGGCCATCTGCATGGTGCAATAGGAATGAAATTCATCTGATCAGCAGACCTTCTTGCAGTCGTTGATGGCCCAGTGTTGGTGATCACGGGCAAATTGGAGAAGTTTTTTGCAGTTTTGGGTGGATATCAAAGGTACCCTGACTGGCTGTCGGCTGTTGTAGTCCATCCTTCCAATGTACGGAGTGTAGTGAGTTCAGCGATGTTATTCTGTGGTCCAGTGTTGTACTCCACTGTTAGTTGAAAAGTCGTGACGTTTCTATTCACACGAACAAGCATTGCCATCCTACGCTCAGTCCTAGGATTTGTGAGCCGCTTGTGACCACAGGCTTGTCAGTGCCACCCTATCAGCGATGCTAGACCTGGGTTTTTCCACCCACAGCTAGGTTTTTTCCTATCCCAGCGACATCTGCTGAGAAAATAAAAACCCAGAAAAAACCCAGATGGAAAAAATAAACCCAGAATTAAACCCAAGTTCAGAAAGTCACTTTAGAAAACCATTCATACGTATATAAATGTAAAAATAAACATGTATATATAAATGTATATAAAAATATACCCTATTTAAATGTAAAAAGCTGAAATATGTTAAATGTAAACATCTAAATGTTGGTTAGATTGAAAGACCGTGGTTATGGTAAATGAAATAATTACAATTAAATTTATTGAACGAATAAAACCAGTAAAATATATCAAACCAGAAAATAAATTAAACGCCTTAAAAAATTATATACATGGACAAAAAATTAATAATATAAAAATTAATTTTATACATGAAGTAAAAACCACACCGTCTTTTTAAAATGGGCTGTGCTCTCTGCTGACCTTGAGGTCATTCTCTTTAAGTTTTCATATTTGTATTACAAGCTTCTTTATTCTTTTTTACAACCGTTTTATTTCGGATTTAGGTTTTCCCTTTCCCCTTCCTCTAATGCATTATTCAGGGTTTTGTCTGAAGAGGTCGATGAGATAGCAGGCGACGAAAAAAACCCAGATCTGGGTGGAAAAACTTATTTCCGGCAATACTTCCGCTGGCAACGCTGCATCCTATTAGCCAAAACTTTAAAGATGCCAAACAGAGATTTTGGCATTGGGCACTATGTAAATAAACAGCATGGCATTGGGCACGATGTAAATAAACAGCATGGCATGGGCATGATGTAAATACTGTATTTTCACGAATATAACCCACGGGTTATACACTTTTTTTTTACATCCGTAGGAGGGGGTGCAGGGTATCCAAAATATTTTTTACACGAATGACGTGAGAGATGGAAAGCAAGAAGATATTGAACTAGAAGTGTAATCAGATTTTGGAAATTCGTTTTTGTTCGGAATTCCATGCTGAACAAGTCTTCAATTGAAAATTTTTCGTGCATCTGTTATGGTTTTTAAGATAGAATTTTAATGTGTTCTAATTTGCATATTTGGGATGAGGAAAAGTGCACCACCCACCACTTCCTATTCACTGGATTCATCAAAATTGACATATCTGCTTCGGTTACTAAAATAAAAGGGGGGCTAGTTTTTGTATCCACCCTGTATAAAGGGGTCCTAGTTTTATTTTATTTATCAGTTGCTTATTTTGTCTGCTGGATCCATTGTTTGCTAATTTCTGTATTGAATATCCTGCTCTATTTTTCCTTCCCTGCAAATAAACTTTCATTTCTTATGCTTTCTCTTTTAAGTTTTTATACTGCCAATACAATTTTTATTAATTTTAAATCAGTTTAGTGTTTGAAATAATTAGTTATATTTATTAATTTCCTGCTTTAAATAATATCCTGAAGCTTTTGAGTCCTGTATATTGGATACCCTGCAGGTTTTACAGGGGTGTGAGGTTTTCAAATACTTATTACATAAAACTGGAATTTCGCAGCAAATAGCATGGTTTTGGATTACTGTCTTTCGTTTCTCAGGAAGAAGTGCTTTATTAGGAGCTTTAGCAAAAAGCTACTTATAAGAATGCACACTTGGTCTACAAGTTTATCCGGCCAGTCAGCTGCCGTTTGCATTATAACTGATTATGGATTAACCTTTTCAAATTCTGTTTGCAGAAACATGACCATCAATGTCTTAGCTCGGCTGTATCAACTTTTCAGGATTTTCCGTGGACCCTTTCAAGTCGAATTCACGTGCTAAAAAAGTGACGTGGTAAAGAATATCAAGAATAACATCGCATGTTATAACAATCGATTAGTCTAGAAAGAATACACTGTTACGTTCTGTTTATCTTTTAAGCACTGCTGATGCGAGCATGTGCATGCGATGATCGCTTGTCAACGCATGATTGCTCAATTGTTCATAATAAATTAATAAATGTATTTCTGCTTCACAGCTAAAGCTCCTTGTAATGTTTACAAGATTTTATTAAAAATTAATTTTAAACTCTTGGTTTAAAAAATGAGCATTTCTAGGTACTTTCCAAGGCCTTAAAAAAAAAAAAGTTTCAAAACTAAGCACTTTTTTAAGGTTTTAAGCACCGTACGAACCAAGTCATTATTAACAGACTAGACTTTAAACAACCATCTTGCTTAATAAATCCCTCCAGCTGACTTTGATATTGCTAAAGAAATCAAGGAAATGATCCACACGAGTTTAATACTTAAAATTACATTTCATGCTATTGTGTTGTTTTAACAGCTTTTTTAATTATAATTATTTAAATTTAATAATCTTAATAATGTTAACTCTAAATGTAATATTAAATTATTAAAAATAAATTAATATTGAAACGGTAAAACTTAGAGTAAAATTCAAGTGTGGATTATTTCCCTTTGACGACTGTACTTAACAGAATAATAGTGGACTTAAACGAACAACAATTGATTTAAAAAAAATAAACAATTCTCGAAAAACGAGTTACTATAAAAGCAATCTTTTTCTGGCAAAACTGTACTAATAATGAACTCAACAATTTAAGCAATAAAGATTTTAATTATGACAAAAACAAGAGACAATAACTTACCCATCAGGAGGTTGTCTGGAATGTAATGCAATGCGGATCAACACTTCAATTGTTTTAAAAAGATCAGTCTATAGATTAAGAGGAAAAAAAATTGTTTCCATTGAGGTTTAACAAAGAATTTATATATAATTTACATATTTTTTTAATCATTACATCATTAATGATCTTTTTACCTCAGTAATTTGACTATGTCTTTCTTCAATGAGGTAATTACGAACCAGTTGAATTGCAAATGCTACTGCCATATAATTTAAGCCATTCTCCATGGACTGTGCTAAATGGTGATCATACTGTTGCATGTTAACCAAATGGCTCCTAATTAAGCAATCAACGCCTTCGAGGTTATACCGATAATCTTCTCGACACTCTAGCAGGCACCTGTGAATGTTAGAATGGAAGAAAGAAAAATAAATAAATTCAACATACATAATATTTTGAATATCTGACAGAAATTACATACTTAGTAACGTGTTTGTTGGTCCACATAGGTCCATAGGCACGAGGATCTTGTAAGGCTTTCAACACAAGCAAGTGACCATCTCGAAACCGAAGAGCAAGCTCTTGATCGTTAGGAAGTTGTGACATTCCTTCCAGTAAACCTTCAACAGCCTAAATTTCATAATGTGCCATTTTAAAGCTAATCTATCTCTTTCAAAACAATACTTATTTTTTGAAACAATAAGGAAATAAATAAAAATAAAGTTAAATATTTTTCACCTTCTGTAAAAGTGCCAATGCAGTAACTACATCCCGAGAATTCCTGGCCAATATAACAGTTTCAAGCAGGCTATGAAGAGCGGCTACTTGAGGGTTTGAAGGTGGAGCCATTACCGACTGAATATAATGTTCTAGTTCAGTTGAAACTTTATCATATATTTGAGTAAGTTCATCAGATGCATAAGACTATAAAAATAAAAATTAAATGGAAATTATTAAAAACTAGAAATCCACCAATCACATGATAGGTGTCAACTGTACAGGTTGAAGGGTAAAGAAATAAAAGTGGAGCACCAATGGTTTTCAAAACTTATACAGTAGAACCTCCATAGAGCGAACGTTGATATAGCGAAATTCTCTATATAACGAAATTTTTCTGTGTTCCCGGCAAAAATCCTATTGATTTAATGCTTTTTCAATCTCCATGTAGCGAAATCTTTATAGCGTAATTATCCCTATAACGTAAGGATTTTTCGGTCCAGACAATAAATTTTAAGGTATATTTTAGCTCTTTATTACAAAACTTGGTTCCCTCACTTAGCATGACCGGACAACCAGCGAACGAAATCATCGCAAACTAAGTTAAAAACAAGTTCTTACGTCAAGCTCTGCCCAGTCGGCTGCGGCTATGGCATTAAGCTTATTTTATCGGCAAAATTACGAAGAGTTCTCGAGAACAACGTTATCGCACCAAACTACCCATGACGCACTGCAGAGCAATAATGGCGGCCTGCTGAGGAGTTTAAATGTGCATGGATGTTAAAAATTTATTTTCTATGAGAATCGGCACAAGAACTACTATAAAAGCTTTCGAAACTCGGAAGATTTTTTATATTAAAAACTTTAATATTTGTTCAAATTTATGAATTTATTTTATTGAAAGTTTAAGCCCAAAAACATTTTTGTGAAATGTAATTTTACCGAGGCCGACGAAAAAACATTCGTCTGCCTTAATATACATTCTATCGTTATTTTTCCGTAAAATACGTATTACAATATTATTTTCGACCCGTTCTGCTTTCAAATGTTAATTATTTCAGAAAAAATAATCGCGATCCAAACAAAATGTTCAGCAATGGCGACCTAGATGACTTTAGATAAGCAGCGATGTCAAGTATCGAAAAAGTTTTGTTCTTAATGTTAAGAAGCATTCAAATTAATAAAAAACACTAAATTTTTATATATAAATACTAAATTTAAAATATATACATATATAAATGCAATTATCAGCAATTTATACATCAAAATTATGCAAATTTTAACACCACCTCCATGCAACGAAATATCTATATAGTGATGGCTACAGAAAAAAAGGGCAGCATGGCACGTTCGAAGGCAATGGGGCACTGAATGTCTGAAAGGGGCACTGAACGTCTAAAGGGCACTGAATGCAGCTAAATTCTTGCTTTACAGTTAATAAAAGTAAAAGGGCATTTCAGTGACCTACATTTATATTTTTAAGGCATAATGTTAATTTCGGAATCTATATGCGAGTAGGGCACGTTAAGGCTTTCTAATTTCTTCTAGGCAAATCTCTTCCTTAATTTGTAATGCCACAAAAGAAAACCATCTCATGGTACAGTCTTCAATAGTTTTTAAAGTATATTTTTCAACAATTTATGCACTATTTTTGCAGGATAAAATTGCGAATAATGATTGCATTTAGATTTTTAAACTTTATACCTTATACAAGCGATCTGTATTATCCCTCAACATTTTATTAATGCTAATTTAAACATGTGAAAGCTTATTGAGGAATAATACTTCTCGCGGACGAAGCTGTTTGTTTTGACAGTAAAGCGACCACAGGAAACCACCACACACGAATACAAAAGGCTCGACTTGTCAGCGCGGATGGAAAAAAAAAAAAAGCATAAGGAGTAACGCGATAAATGGCTCACGGAGTTTATTTATTTAATTCACAAGAATGACTGAGAATTATCTTGCCACAACAATCCCTGGTTTTGGACAGACCAAGAGAATTATAGTATTAGATTAAAAAAGGTTACTTATCGTATCAACATCAAATGCATTTCTCACCCTCTTCAATTTTACAGGTCTTAAATTTTAGTCATCTATCATATTTAAATACTGTAATTTCCAGTATATAATATGCAAGGAAAAAAATAAAATAAAAATTATCAAAAATCACTACTACTTACACAAGAACCTCCGCAGAGCGAATGTCAATATAGCAAAATTCTCTCTAACAAAATTTTTCTGTGGTTCTGGCAAAAATCCTATTGATTTAATGCTTTTTCAATCTCTATACAGGGTGTTTCATAATTGGTGTCCCGTTTTTAGGTCCAAATGACGACTCAAGGGGAACAGATTGGGGGAAAATGAATATTGATTATTTGGTTTTGATGTCCCCTAATTCAGAATACAAACATTTCGCGTCCCTGGGGGTGAAGGGGTAAATTTTGAAAAATGTGGGTTTAGCAAAAAACCCGATGAAAAAATCTCATCCCCTGCCCTTTATCGAGTGGGTAAAGTGAAAGGTATGGCTAGCTAATGTAGACAAAAACAGAAAAACTCATTAGAAACTTATTAGAACTTTATTACTTATTAGAAAACAGTACATTTGAAAATGAATGAGAATGAATGAGTTGTTACCCTGAAAAGCTAATGGGCCCTAATTTTTTTCATTCATTCTCAATAATTTTCCAAATGTAGGCCCTACTGTTTTCTAATAAGTATGGTTTTTGTCCACATCGGCCACATTAATTTTCGTTAATAAATTACGAAATTCCCCAAAATGAATGCGGCCAATATGCAATAAAAATATTGATTTTTAGCAATTTACTTTATACATAAACTAGACATTTTTGATATTTAGTTTTTACTTACTGGAACAGGTTTTGCCAAGAAATTTGTGGATTCTCTGTCATTATTTGCAATGAAACCAGGAAGATTCCGAGCAAATTCTTCATACACAGCCATTTGCTGACTTGTCACACCACCTACCTGTTAAAAAATAACGACATTTAATTAATGTTAAATTCTAATACTCCTATAAACAAACTTGTTTGTTCAAATGTTTAAATTCTGAAGTTTTAGCTGGAACTGTATTAAGATATTAAGCTTTCACTTCAAAGAGAACATTACACTCTTTATTTATATACATAAAGGGTGCATCACACAGTCTCAATAATAAAAACACGGAATATTGTTTGAACGGAAAAATATTTTATTTCATGTGAGGGTGCTCCATCCTGCTGAAAACATCTGTATTGGATCCAGTGTTCGTAGCAGGCATCAGGAATGAACCTCTTTCTGAATGTAGCGTGCTCAATTCACTGTCTGGTCATTGGCATACAAATCTCACTGAACAGTGACCTTTTGTGGATGAAGAAGCTTGACAACGATTTCAGGCATCTCACCGATCCAAATCTGATAATTTTGATGATTGACATAGACATCCAACCAGAAGTGTGCCTTATTGGAAAAAAACGATGTACCAAGGCTAAAACCAATGCTGATCATTTGGCACATGATGTTGGTAAACTCCAGTCTTTTGTCAATTGCATCCAGCCTGAAAGGTTGTCCTAACTGGAGTTTGTAAAGGCAACTGTCAAGTTCTTTGCAGGCTATTCTCCATGCTGTGGCTGGACTGAAGTCAATTTCTTGAGACAAGTGTCAAGTTTATATTGATAACTGTACTTCCATTATTGTGTTGGCAGTGGCGATATTGCCAAGCATCCTTGCAGCCTTTTGTTTTTTTATTTGAGGGGTCTGCATGCCCTCTTAAAACTTAAGTCATCGGCCAATTACAACTGACAATTAATGCTCTTGCGTGCTTGATGTTCACTTTGGTCTATTTTTAAAGGCACTACACCACCTCCAGAATGTTTTGGCAGAATAATGAGTTTTAATTAAGAAAATACTGTCTTCGATTGAATTTGGTACGTTTAGGAAGAAAAAAAAATTTTTTTTAAAGAAAAGAGCCATCCTCCTTAAGTAAGGTTCCTTTGGAACCACACACACATAATTAATCAAAATCATGTCAACATATGAATGGTAGAAACCATTTATTCACAAAACATACATCATATATGCAAGATGATTTAAAGAATGGTCTTACCCTGTTTGCCATCATGTTCAGGGTTAGTCAAAATCAAAGTCTCAGTCAATGTTGTATATGATCCATATAATTATAATTTCATGATTTTTGGGCTCCAGGATTTTGCCGACCACAATATAGGAAGTGCAAGTGCGATGCCAATCCTGAGTGCTCTTCAATCACATGGCTAGAACAGGCTCCAAACAAGTCTTCTCGTTTCAGGACTTAACAATGGTTCCAACACCAAGATGAAATAAAATCACTTTGCATAAACTCAGTTTATAACACTTATGAGATGTGAAATTGTCGAGTTCCTCACTGCTCAAGAAGGAACTAAAACAGCGATTTACACATCTATCGTTTTCCAAAAGTAAGATTCACGAATGATGACATTCTTTTGTTAAGAGATTAAAAGGCATTCTAATATTAATTTATAAAAAATATAACTGTATTGAATATGAGAAACTGGAAAGGACTGTGGATAACGACATGACCAACTGACAACAACCTCTTGTCCAAATTCTTTAGTGGACAAGAGGTTGTTGTCAGTTGGTCATGTATTGAATATCTTAATATAAATTATACAAATTCACAATTTAAGAGATATCATTTTTACTGACCGCCTGTTTCAACGTAACTAATACGTATAATGCGTGGTTCCAATGTTTGGAACTAGTGATCCCATTTCCTAGGCTCTCGGACCCTTCTTTGCGCAAATGACGTCAGCTATGACGTAGTCACTTGCACTCCCTATACAGAGTTAAGATGTAGCACAACGATTTTATTTCCACGACAAATGGAACACTATTGAAACGGCAATGTTCAAATCACAAAAATGAAAACGCAAAGCCATTTCACTTTTGATAAGGTATTAATAGGCTAATCCGACTTAAATTGGCATGGTTGCTGAAATCTGGCTCCCGACCATCGCATTCGACCAGGTCCATGCTGTACCAATATATACGACAGTGATTATAAGAAGACACATGCCAAAATACTAAGAAATTTGCCCTTAATCTCATTCCAAAGTCACCCTTTATAAGAAAAATAAAATTCATTTTTTAAACCAAGATATAAATTTGAATCTCTATTAAAAAAATTTCTATTATAAACGTTTTGTAATAATTATTTTTATCCAGGAAACCATTAATTTCAAAATATTGCACCTAGCTTGGTCAACAGAGAAGTTTCACTGCTTCATAACAACACAAGGCCACCTGTATCAAGAACAACAGTACAAGAATTACACAACTTGCACTGAGACTCTTTCACACCCACCATACTCTTCAAAACCCTTGCCAACTGACTACCACTTTAAGCATTTGGACCTTTATTGGGGGAAAGGTTCAAAATATAAAGCAGCTGTTAAAAATACCTTTGAGGAATTTCTTCAGTCCAGAATGCTGGACTTCTATGAAATGGCATCTCAACGGCAGAGATGCATAGTGTCTAATGGTGCCTACTTTAATTAATAAAAGTCAATCTCCATAGAGTTGCTGTTTGAAGTCTCACTATGAAATTTCATGTGAACAACCCAAAACTTTCCTTCCTTTTTATTGTTACCAATTTCTTCATCAATCTTTTACATAATTGCAAAATCTAAAAAATAATTAGGTTATCAAAAATCAGGAAAGATCATCAATTTTTTTTAACGCACTATAATTTCTAAAACGAGAGAAAACATGGAAGTGGTGCAGAAGGGCATAATTAGCCAATCAGATGCACTTAGATAATATGCATATTTTCCCTTATTGCACAGGCTATACTGAATTTGCATTAATACAGTAGAACCTCATTTTTATGATTTCGCATTTTACGAAATAATTCTGAAATCCCGACCCCCTCCTGTTAATTTCCATATAATAAACTTTAAGTTTTACGAAGCATTTTTCCGACGAAGTTAGAAATTGTAATTGGTAGTAAAAAATTTTACTAAAAAAGTGAAAATTTTTTGCGTGAGCGGCCTGGTTGCATATTGTCTATTTGGCTTATGATTATCGCCGTCATGATCGATGATTAACTGGACTAATTTCCACCGTCGCCAACAGAGGGCTCCATAAGTAATGCAAATGAAAGCGAAACTGAACTTGCAGTCCCACCCGAAGATGCTGATAGCTAATTTGAAGGTTTTGAAGAGTGAGAAATCCTGAAAATTAAGCTGAATTTTCAATCTAAATTCTCAGAGTTTGTTAATATTGATGCGGATGTTTTAACTTCTCCGACGTTAAACGATAACAAAATTTGCGATCTTATCAAAGATGGCGGCGAAGAAGTAAATGAAGATAATGATGAGGAATTGGAAAATACGGCAATCAAAGCAACATCCTCACAAATTAAAAGCTCCTTAGAAACTCTAAAAACCATCTGTATGCAACTAAAAATTTACCAACGATATTTTTGACAATTTTTTGAATCTTCAAACAACTTAAAATATGCATCAGACAACAATTCTTAAATATTTTCAAAACTCGAATACTTAATCAGTGTATAAGCCTATTTGTATTAAAAATACTGCCTATTAAAAATTCAGTGCCTATTTACTTGTTATTTTTTTTTGGTTTGTTTCTTACAAAGTTCGGATTTTACGAATAAATGTTATTGGTCCCCCGAGATTCATAAAAACAAGGTTCTACTGTAGTAATTACACTAATCGAGATTTTTCCGATTATTATGTCAGTATATCAGCATGGTAAAACAATGTTCTTATTGAGTTTTTAGTACAGAATTTTATAACTGCTACTCGTGTAGAATTTATTTACCTTTCGGTCAGCAGGACAAAAAAATAGGACACAGATTAATTAGATTTCTTAGAGATTTTCTCAAAATACCAAGAGAGGTTTTTACATGAATTACAGTATTACAATCTATATATGGTACCTTTAAACGTATCTGTTCTGGCATCCGCTCAGCTTGATATGTCAGAACAACAGGATCACAATAGCGACGGCCTTCATTGCGAGCATGTTTACGAAGTTCAAATTCCTATAAAAAAATATTAAAAAGAAATAGTCAATGAAGTTAATAAAAATAACTTCATCCCCTCCTCTCTGTATGATTTTTATTGTCTGTTTAATTTCTTGAAATTCTATAATTTAAGGAACTTGAAATGGCAATTTATTTGGCAAAATCCCGGTTATTTTTCTTTTCCAAAATCTATTATTTGGGAACAAAACCAACCTTATTTAAGTGACCCTTACCGTAACAAATCATTTATTTAAAAACGTTTTTTTGGTTTTTTTTTTGTTAACAAATTATTTCATCTATAAATAAATAATTTTTAAATCATTTTACAGACATTCTAGTAAGCTAGACTGCTTGGCTTAATTACTTCTGTCATTTTATGAAATGCTTGAAACTGAAAACACTACATTCCTATAGGGGCAACTCCTCCTACAATATTTTTTTACTTCTCTGCTTAACTGTTAAATGCACAGTGAGGAATCATGGCTTTTGCATGAGTGTAGTATTGCCATGAAGAGACAAATCATCCTCTCGTTGGGGAAAAAACACACAGGCTGTACTATGGATTGTTCGGATGGTTTGCAAACATAACGAACATTATTGCGAAAGGGTGATCGCTGTTTATTGCCCAAATTAAAAGGATTTCTTTATTAGGAGTTAGTTAATCATTTAGTATGCTAACTTAAAAAAAGATTAACTTTTTCTCTTTCTGTTGTTCACCAATCGAATCAATAAGGACAGAACGAACAAGTTTAAAGATGAGTTAACTGAAATCGATACTATAGCATGTGTTCTAATGGTATTATTATGATCCCCCTTAGAAATTTTCAATGCTAAAATATAGGAAGTAATACAGCTAGCAATTGGTACCTATTAGCACTTGATTACCTTAGGCATACGGCTACATGCTATTGATAGCAATTAGCTGTTGATAACATTTGGCCTAAGAGCAATTTGTTAGCAGGTCTATTTGTATTATAAAAGGTTGTATTTTCAACAATCTTTCCCTTGATGATCAACGAAGTCCCTCGTGCCTGACAGAGGTTACTAGTTAAGAAAATCTTGACATATTACTTAATGGAAAATATTATTTAAAAATTATATCTAAAATGAAAGAGTCCAGAGACAAAAAAAATAAAAATTGTATCAAATTTGTCACAAAATAAGAGGTCTTAATTTGCTTTTTGAATAATCGTTATTTTTTTCAATAAATTATGTGAAAATTAATTTTAAATAAAAGGATAAAAAAAGACAATAGGAAAAAGACAATTTTTATTTTGACTTCTCATGCAATACAGGCAAGGCAGGGGTTTATTTTTTTCCTGAACAATCTCTTTAATCCCTTGGGGCGATTTCTGTTCTCTTGTTCACCATGGAAGTTCTCGTGTCTATTTTTATTTTTACACAAAATAAACAAACCTGAATTCCAAAATGGCTCATCGGAGCCAAACAATTTATTTACAAAAAATATTTAAGGAACTCTCTAAGAAAGTATTAATTTTATTTGGTTTTGCTATTTGCCATTTCAAAGAAGTTAGCTGCACTAAATTCATCCCATACATACAGCAGACATTTTTTCTTCAAAATTTAACCTCATCTTCTAGAAACAGGAGTTAAATCAATTTCAGTGAAAAAAAAATTGAATTGGAGATACGAAAACATAGGCGACCACTACTTTCAAGTTAGCAGTTGGTCAAAATAACAGTGGAATTAATAAGGCAACCACTACTCTTTGTGGCAGAATTAATTTAAATAATAAATTTAAGCCTTTTAAAGTATTCATATAGACTTATAAATTTTACAAAAAGCTATATTCACTGAAAATGGATGCATTGATTCTACCCTCAGAAGGAACCGTAAGACTTACTGTTGCAAGGCGTTTATCCATTTCTGGAATTGCTTTTTCAATAGCTTGCTTTTGAATGAAAGCACAGGCTAACTCCACATTATCCTGGGCAACTATAGTAGATGCTTGTTCCACCATCTCCTTTTGTTGCTGTGTGGCTCCCTTAAAAAACAAATTAAAAAATTTAAAAAAATACTATGTTAACTTTCTACAAAACAGAACATAGACCAAATGATTTTTTTATACGGTGATGGTATTGGGCTGATAAACAAATTTATACCAACTTTTGGAAATATAATCAATTTAATTATACATTCAAAGAATAAAATTAAAAATTAAATTTATAAATAAAATGGATGAAGTAGGTTTCCAAAGAACAACTCAAGAGGGGGTCAATGAAGGTTTTATCCTATGCCACATCTCAGATGTTTAAATTATTGATGAAAAAAAGTTTCAAAAGATTAAACAAGATTATAGACTTCAGTTGAAGATAGAACTATGAATGCATATTAGAGATTCATGGCTTATTGTCTACCATTTTGTTGCAATTAGATTCTAGTTTGATGACAAACGTACGTATAGCAAAATAATAATAGTAAAAAAAAATTAAAAAGGGGGGAGGGAGGGAGTTTGCATGAGTCTGCATGAGTGACGTTGTTTTCTTTTTATTTTGGTTGACCAAATCCATATGGTGCAAGGCAAAAAATGCCGACAACTATCCAAAAACTAAAAAAATGAAGACAATGAGATTTTCTTCGGCACGTTGTGTTTTCCGACGAGGCAACATTCCACGTTTCCGGACATGTTAACCACCACCACCACAATGTTCGCATTTGGGGATCTGAAAATCCGCACTGTGTCCGTGAAATGGAAAGCGACAGCCCAAAAGTCAATGTCTGGTGCAGGCTTAAAAACAATCGCATACTAGGACCCTTCTTCTTTGCGGAACCAGCCGTTACTTCCATTACGTATCTGGACATGTTGCAGAATTTTGTATTTCCACAATTAGATGAACTACGGCCAGATATTCTCTTCCAACAGGATGGAGCACCACTACACTGGAGGACAATTGTTCGTGCCGCTTTGGACGAAAGATTTCCATGTCATTGGATAGGAAGTATGGACCTATCTCTTGGCCCCCTCAATCACCTGACATTACGCCACTGGACATTTTCTTGTGGGGAATCGCGGAGGACCAGCTGTTCAAGACAAAAGTTAAGGACATTACGGATTTGCAACGCCGAATCACGGTTGCTATTAAAAAGTGGATGTTGATATGCTCAAAAGAACATAGCAAGAAACTGATTAACGGCTGGATATCCTCCATGTGACTCAAGGAGCACATGTTGGGGTTTACTAACTTGGTTTAATAAAACTATTTCAGTTACAGTTTCATATACTAAAATCCGTTTATCTTTATTAGTTTTTTTGGTAATACACATATAAAACTTTTTATGGACACTGTATAATAATGAAGATTATGCATAGAGGATTATGCATATTTAATTTCATTTCTTTACATACCTAAAAATTTTATTGATCAGATGGTCAGACAGTTCACTCTGACTTTAACCCTCATAATACCAACCCCAGTGCCAATTCAACCAAACTAAATAGTAAAGTAGAACATCCCATAATAAATTACATTACGAATTTCAACATTCTAATTCAAAAAATGTAGAAAACAAAGGGATAGATGGTCAGACAGATATGGCAATACCAATACCAAGATATGGCATGTGGTGCTCCATTCTTCTGCTACTTAATAAACCCCCCCAACCGATAAAAATTTGTAACTCAGTATTTTAAGAAGATGATACAATACCGAAATAAAAAGGAAAAAAAATAAAATAATTGTACTCACTCTTAATGCATTTAAAAAAGCAGCTTTTAAATTAGTGTTGATGCTCATGAGCAAGTGATCTCGGCAGGTGATCAAGGCCATTCCTGCAGTAAGGTTTCTCACCATGTGAAGAGATGAAGCTCTCATTCTCGATTCCTCGGGATCAAGAGCAAAATCCTATATTTCAAGAGACAAAATAAAAAGGAAAACTTTCTTAAAAACTGACTATTTTAAGTTTTATTATTCTGTGGAGTTAATAAATTTACGAAACGGAGAGTTCTTTATATTGTCCTTGATGAAGTTGATGCTAGGCCTTCATCAACTTCATCTGTCAGTTTTATCTTTTTATTTTTATTTTTCTTTACATATAGGGTGTACTTTGAAGAAACGGTTATAACAAAGTACCCATAAGAATTTGGTACATTCCCCGAGATAAACCTATCAGCAACCAGCTGCCTGAAATTTGCATGTCTGCGATGATATTTAATAGCGTTTGAATCCAAGCAAAGATAGTCATGACTTCATACTAATTACGTGTGATAAATTCCACTGCCAAACTTGGAGAGGTAATAAGGATAGTCGGAACAAACAACTTTTCTTTATACCAGTTTTGTGAGAAAAATTTATTTACCAACACAGAACAGTTACAGCAGTCGTTCCACACATGGCGGTTGTGGCAATTGAAGAGACCATCCTTGGTGAACTG
This sequence comes from Rhysida immarginata, assembly GCA_023313115.1. Taxonomy (NCBI): domain Eukaryota; kingdom Metazoa; phylum Arthropoda; class Chilopoda; order Scolopendromorpha; family Scolopendridae; genus Rhysida; species Rhysida immarginata. The sequence continues at coordinate 152,795 of JAHWFO010039420.1, read as the reverse complement.
TGCTTCATCAGAAAACAAAACAAGTTCACCAAACGCGGGACTGACGGCAACATTCTGAAGATACCAGTCGGAAAAGTGCACACGTAGTTGTTAGTCACTGGGTCGCAAAGCCTGCACAGTCTGTTCGTGGTATGGATGTTGCCCATTGTCATGGTTGACGTTCCAGACAATTGTTTGACTGGCCCTCACAGCATGTGCGACTGCATGGGTGCTTGTTGAGGGATCCTCTGCAAACCGTGCAGTATCTCCTCTTCCACACTACCTGTTCTCACATGTCTTGGAGTTCCGCTGTAACTGTTCTGTGTGAGTAAATAAATTTTTCTCGCAAAACTTGTATAAAGAAAAGTTGTTTGTTCCGACTATCCCTACTATCTCTCCAAGTTTGGCAATGGAATTAATTTTCAACCTTATATAAATAAAATTGACACAGATATACCTCAACTTGTATTGGCAATTCCAGGACAGGAGACTCAAATCGAAAAATAATGCAATATAAAAAGAACGTTAAAGATTTCGTATTAGGAAAATTAACCCATAAGCATGCACTATCACTACCATCTTTTCATTTTTCATAGCATTTAAACATTGCAAACTTATTTTTCATAAAAGCAGCATGGCTCCTAGAACACCAGAACTAGATTGGCCAACTTATTCTGTTCAGACGAGCTACCAGCTGTACTGCAAGGAGTGCTACCAGCGACTTTTAGAAGAATAATCATAAGGTGTTCAGTGAGGGTTTTATTATACACAGACCTCAGCTATTCAAATTAATGATGCAAAAAATAATGTACAGAATAGTAAGGAAGTGGATGAAGGCATTCATTGCATGTGACTGACATGGTGTAATCCTTCCTCATGAAGTATCCAACAGACGAACAAAATAAGAGTCGATGATTTTGCAGGTGTCATTTCATTTACTTTTTCAACAATTATTTAAAACATACAATTCAAACCAACAACTTAATCAAAAATATTTATTTATTTAATGATAAACGCAATTCCTTCTGGATAAGTATTACTCCTCAAATTTAGATTCTGAAAAGAAGAAAAATGCAATTACCACAGACTACCCAAAACAGGATTAGAGCAAGCATTATAATCGAGGCACATTAATATGACCACCTGCTAGTATCTGGAATATCCACCTTTGGCGGCAAGCACAGCAGCTAGTCGACGTGGCAGAGAGTCAATAAGTCCTCGGAAGGTGGTTGCAGGTATCTGGGACCATTCGGCGATCAGTGCATCTGTAATTCCATCACCGTGCGTGGTGGAGGGTCCAGGTTGCGGACATGGTGATAGAGATGGTCCCACAAATGTTCAATGGGGTAGAGGTTTGGGGAGTTTGGTGGCCATGGGAGTAGCTTGAATTCATCCTCATGCTCCTCGAACCAGTCGTGGACAATTTTGGTGGTATGGCAGTGAGCATTGTCCTGTTGAAAGGCACTATCACCCTGAGGAAACACTGTCGACATGAAGGGGTGTACCTGGTCTGCGACGATAGTCAGGTAACGAACAGCATTCACTGCACCCTCCAGCAGTATCAGTGGACTCAGACCATACCATGAAAACATCCCCCAAACAGTCACACCTCCCCCGCCAGCCTGTCGTTTGCCAACGATGGTGTCGGGATGCCTGTTCTCAGATGCTTCCCGGCGAATTCTCCATCGTCCGTTCACTCTGTTCACCAGAAACCGCGACTCGTCAGAGAAAGCAACCCTTTGCCACTCTGCCTAGATCCAATGGCGATAGTCCATTGCGAATTGGACGAGTTTTCGGCGATGCACAGGCATCAACATGGGTGCTGTTACCATACGCCTGCTCCAGAGCCCCAACCTCAAGAGGGATCGTTGCACTGTCTTGGTGCTGATACGCCTAGTGGCCACACTGTTCATTTGCTGTGTCAGTTGCTCAACAGTGGCACGCTGATTGGTCTTGGCCAGGTGTCATAACCGATGCTCGCCTCTAGGATCGATGGCCCATGGGGCCCCACAGTTACCTCTTCGGTTGCTCGAAACCGTCTGGTTCGTCCAGTCGCAGTACACCTTCACAACAGCAGCCCTAGATCAGTTCACAAAGGTGGCCATTTCTGAAATGCTGCCCCCATTGGCCTGATAGCCAATGATCATCCCCTTTTAGAGGTCCGACAGGTCACTTGCTCTGCCCATGACGGCGACAATTGCTTTGTTAAGGGATGTTACTACATGTCTGCTGTTGTCAGCTTTTAATGATATGCAATGATTTTTCATCTGCATACCATGGGACGTTCCAATATGTTCGAGGAGAGGTGGTCATATTAATGTGTCCCGACCCTGTATATGGCGATCCATTACCTAATACTGTGTTGAATCACCTTTAGCTTTAATGACAGCTTTAATTTCTTGGGGCATAGAAGAAGTAAGCCTTTTGCACTGCACATCAAATTTCATTCACATTTTCTCATAATATTTGAAGATTGGTTGGGTTTCGGCCTTTAACATAGTGCTTCGTGTAATTCTATACATCCTCAATGGAAGGACTTCAACTTGTTGTTCCTCGAGCCATGCCATTTTTTTTTTATTTTTTTTTTTTAAGCAATGTGTCATGGAGAGCCATCTTGTTGGTAAGTGCATTCATTGTTGGGAAAGGAAAACAGCTTCATTGGGGCGAGATGATCCTTTATTATATCCACATAGCGGCCACTGCTTATTGTGCCTTCAATAAAGCCCCGCTTTGCCCCGCATTGCCCCGCTTTTACCCGTTTTACGACCCTTATATGGTTGCGCTGAAAGACGTGATCCACTGTCCTAGGGGTTTCAAACTACGCTCTTTCGAATCGAATAGGTTTCGAGAAGATTCTGGAAGAGTTTTTCACAAAATCGGTTTGAGTACACCATACTTTTAGCCACCATACAAAAAAAAAATGCCAAATTTACACTCATTGTGTAAAGTAACACGACTAGCTAGAAAGCTCAAATTGCGCCTATGAAAACTTTCTTACGTGTAGACTATGTCGATAAAGTTTCACGCCTGCAGCTGCAATAGACCATTGGCTGTATTGGGTCAAACTCGGAAGTTTTCTGGGAAAACGTTATTTTTTGCCCACTTTACACTACTTTACACTATGAGAAATTAGGGTGTAAATTGTAAACTTTGTTTTATTGAATAGAGAAGTTTGTGTAGTAAAATTCATGAAATTGACACTTGAAGTTGATGGCATAATATTAGCTTATTGTAACCTGTTCATGTTTAGGGGTCAAACCGAGAGCTGTAGCTCCATGAGTATTGCATCGATGACCCTAAAATTTTGGCTTTGTTTCTTCTAGACATGGGTGGTCCTCCACACAAAATTTCAGCAAAATCTGAGATGGACGTCTGGGGTACTTTCTGAAAATCTGATCACTTGACATGGAATGACCCATCTCTGATCTCGAGCAATCTGTTTAGTTGGTGGCATGATGAAAGATTTAAAAATTCTTCGTAAAATTTTATCCTCTGATCAAAGCTTCTCGTACGATTCAACAGTCTTGGCGTGGGTCAGTAGTCCAGAATCAGGTTTATGTGAGTGCGTTCCTTCCATAAACCACTGCTGACAACATCGAGCCTCCACAGAAACATGATGACCGATCTATCTTACTTTTCAAACCCGCTTATCCGTTAGGGTCGCGGGGGCAGCAGCCCTATGGAGGAGGATCTCCGGTGATCACGATCTTCCGCCATCAGGCGCATGTCCTCCCTGGTAATACCCAAGCGACTCGAACCCAGATTCTCCATGTAGTCTAGCCACCTGGTTCTAGGCCGACCCCTTGGTCTCTTACCCACTGGCTTGGAAAATAACTGCCTAGGAAGACTAGTTTGCGGCATACGTAATCACGTGGCCATATCAACGCAACTGAGATCTCTCAATGCGGAGAAGTAGCGGCTCAATACCTAAAGACTCCCTTATTGTGCTGCTGTGCACTCTATCCAGTAGGGTAACACCTGCCACACCTCTCAGAAATCGCATTTCAGCTGCCTGTACCAGCGATCGCACTCTTTCGGTCATTACCCAAGCCTCATGACCATAGGTGAGAATGGGGACAAAGGTAGATTTGAAGACAGAGAGCTTGGCTTTGTTACCCAGCTCGCGTTTCGTTACCACGGATCGCCACAGTTCACGTCTGACACATCTTGCTGCACCGATCCGAGCATCCAATTCTTTCTCCTGCCATGCATCACTGCAGAAGGATGACAGATCTGCACTGCAAAATGCTGAAGAGACCATCCAGCCTCTCGAAGTCCAACAATCAGACCTTTGTCAAACTCAGTGATCAGGGTGGCCTGTGCGAGGCATAGCAGTTGTCACCACAGCTAGTGTCAACTGTTCCAGTATCATGCAGATGCCATACCAACGATTCCATGCAAATCTGGTTGGAACCTTTCTTCTCCAGGGGGAGCATGGGAGCCACCCTGTACAACATTTTTCTGGACGTATCGTCTTGGAATTTGAATCTTATCTGATATGCCACCAATGCTATGTGTGTGCAAAATTTCGAATAAATCGACCCATTCCTTCTAGGTGTTGGATTTTTTTTTTTTTTTGCCGGCAGTGTATTTAAAGAACATTAGAAATACAAACAATTTGACATTTCATTTATTTTTATATTAACTGCAAAGAGATTTGTCGTGATTTTATTTATACATTTCAAATTATTTTCACTTTTTGTATTTATTTCATTTTTGGCTTTTTCGATCTGGTTCAGGTTAATAAGTTATAAACTTTAAATATTAAGATTGTCATTTCAGCACAGCAGCAGCCTCCTTTTTCTTTGTCGAGTAATCTCTCATGCAGAAAAGAACTTTGTACACGAAGCATGCGGTTCTCGTTAAAGTGAGTATTTCTCGCAGCAGAGCGCCGATAGTGAGAGGAAGTGCCGGAATTTTTCTCGTGGCAGAAGCGATTACTTTTCTCATGTGTGCAGGAATTTCTAGCACCGCATACAGGCAAGTTCCATCCTTGCACACCTCAATTAACGTTAGCGCTTCATCATTAGTCCATTTCGGTCCCATTTCGTTCTGGCGTAGCATAATGTTTTCGTGTGGTGCGTACTGGAGGTAATTGCGAGTCTCATGAATGACGAATTCATATCCATCTAAGTATTTTGGTGCCATTTTGGTTTCACATGACACAGTCTGGAAAAAAGCACTGGAGACATGACCAAAATCCAGCAACATGGCCATAAGTGACGTCACTTTCCTGCAGCGCAGCCAGCACAGCTGCCTGCAGAGCACAGCGAGCAAGCATTCATGCAAGAAAAAAAGCATTGTGTGCAGTGGGCTTAACTGTATCGTTCTGGTCTTTTTCAAAATTAAATAACCTTAAATTAATTTTTAATAAATCACCCTCTGTATTCTATTAAGGAACCGTTTGAAGAATCGACAATAAAGAATTGGATTTTGAATGTTTTTTAATTGCAAAGATCCATACTATGAATTTTTAAAAATGTAAAAAAATAAAGAGGTTTTCTGTATATTCTTGCAAATTTTATTATTCATAAGTTGGCGACAAGTCAAAAAATGGGAATTGCATTATACAAGAGCCGCATTATAGTACAATATTTAGAGTATCTGGGATGATGTCTTGTGCTTTTTGGCCACAATCCGCTTCAAAAACCCTTCTGTCTTTATCAGTGAGATTCGACTTTTGGCCACTTATGCTTAGCCATGACCTCCTGTATTAAACCAGACCTGTTTTACCTAATTTCCCTTGTTGCTTTTGGTGTGTCTCAATTTGGCCATGGCACTGTTTAACCTCCCTCTCTTTACCAACTGAGATAAGCATAATGTAGTGCAAACAAAATAATTAAAAAATTTTTGCACAGACTCTTATTTTAAAAGTAGAGTTAAATTGCAAATAAAAAGAGATCTAAATTTGGTTAATGAAATGAATACTTATTCAGTTTGTTTTTATCATCACTGAAAAGTCACCTGATCATCTTAGTCCAAGCAACAATGTAACCTTCATTGTTTCCAACTTGGGTTTTAACAATCTGTATTTTTTCGTTTGTTGTAAACAATCAGAGAGGGAGGTTAAACAGTGTCATAATACCTCCTGTGGCAAAATTGAGAGACTCTAGTGTCCCCAAACACAACAATAGAAATCTGCCATTAAAACGGGTCTATAATAATAAAGGAGGTCATGGCTTAGCAGATGTCTTTCCCCGTTTCTTATAGGCTGTCATAACAGTTGACACTATGTCTCCCAAATCAACAGGGCCATTTTCGTCACTGGAGCTCTGGCAAGACAGGCCCCAACAAGCATGCCTTTTTTGTAATCTAAGAGGTCAGCCATTACAGAGTTTCAATGATCCTATATATTTACAGGGTTGTACACTTTTCTCATGAAAATAAATAAGCACCCCCAAAAAATTTTTATGCACCTCTTACGCAATTAATTTGTGTATTATCAGGCAAGCCTGCCTTATATGAATGCATGCGTTATTTAACAGACCCTATAGGCAAAGTTTAAGAGAAAACGAGAAAGAAAAGAAAATTTTAAACCATTTTATATATAGCACATTTACTTATATATTTCGACCTCCTGCATTATCATAAATTATATATGACCAGTAAAATGTAATACACGGTCCTCCAATAGCCGTGGTAAAACGAAAAGGAGGTCATGGAAAAGGAAATTCCCAGATTCCCTTCGAATCGAACCAGAAACCAATCTGGTTAGTTTATGTTATAAAATACATAGTAAAATGTAATAAAATGTTATAAAAATGTTATAAAATGTAAATGCATAATAAAACTTTGAAATGCCGGACATCATTTTGAATCACCCTATATATTTATTACTTGCGGAATTGCTAGAATATAATTTCTACAGCGCTTTGTTAAAATGCCTTGCTAGTAAAAGAGCTTGGTTAAAGCACCTTCCATCATGGTTTTTTAACACTGGAATTGTCAAGAAATACTTACGTAATTTTTTTTTTCCTTTTTAAAGCAAATTACATTTTCTTTGTAAATATTTGCCTTAATATTAATGAAAATTGCCTTAAGCTAAGTGAAATCTGCCTTAATCTAAATGAAAATTGCGCTAAAGTTATTGAAAACTGCCGTAAAGTCATTGCAAAAAGCTGTAAGTGGGGGACCATGAATCTGGGAGGGGAGGGGGGCATTCCCATTTCAAACGTGGTTTATCTCAATTTTTTGCACTTTACTTTTAAAGTGTAATATTTTTTATACACTTATTTAAAAGTTTCATGCTAACCATAAATTGAATCGCCTATCTTTAATGTCTAACTACAAAATCTCACAATATGGTGAAACAAGAAGCCTCGCATGAAGCAATAGGGCCACGTGATCAGCCACCACAGGAAAAAAAATTATATTAAGAAAAAAAATAACATTCGTTGATATAATTAATTATCCATATCACCCATGTAATGTGTACAAAAATAATGCTAAACATTTAGGGAGGAGGCAAAAAAACAAACAAAAACAAAACACATCAAGTGCTAAAATATCGACGGATGAAGAATGTTTAAGACTTGCAGAAGTTGCTTAGTTTCATATTTGCTGAATAAAATTTAGTTTTAATTAAAATTCTTTAATAAATTATATTCACAAGGCACAGTTTTGGGTATTTTTGAAGATTTAGTGCATTTTCAGAATAGACTGTTAGGCCTGATCGCCGACAATGTGTATATTCCGATAGGCCTAATTCGCCGATGAATTTGCTGCGCTTTTTGAAATGTTGATTTAACAGGGATCCTAATTGAATTTTCCTGCAATTTCTAACATTCTTTTGCTGAAGTAACAATAATACATATTTTGACAGTAGCTAACCGAACGTGAAAAAATCTGACTTAAGTTATTAAATTTTTGGAAAAAAAAAAAAAAAATTACAGTCGTCAGAAACGATTTAATTACACATGCATTGTGTAACTCTCCCAAAGAAAAAGACCACGAACCCGGGAGGCTTCTGGTCCTGAGCATTCCGGATTTGCGGTCCCCCACTGTATATTCAACTTCAGAGAACACACACAAATTTTCGTTTTCATTTGTACGAGCCTTATATTTATATAGGTGTTCATATTATTCTGTTCAACCCCTGTACACAGGGTGGCTGTCAGGTTGGATACAGCGCTTTTCAATAGCCATTTTATCTTTAGTCAGGTGAAGTCAGTTATGTGTGGAAGCAGATAGCTTTACCTGGTTTTCTTGTTTGTTAAAAAAAAATTAAAAAAATATGGTAAGCGAAGTCTGAGTGCCCAAACTTTTGTGCCACACCATATGTATACTTTATGCTCATAAAACATACCCATAAAACATCAAAAAAAAAGCAATGGATAACACTGAACACACAATTAGCAAAGTACACACACCAGCCAATGAATTAGAAACCTTCGTTCAATATGTTATTGACCCTCCTTTGGCTGTAATTACAGAACATATGCAGTTTGGCATGGACTCTACAAGGTGTTGCAATGCAGGTAAGATAATCGCAGACCATGCATTCGTCATTTAGACCTTCAGGTCCTGCAGAGTAGACGGAAGCGGATGCCTTCGACGAATATCTCTTTCCAACATGTCCCAAACATTCTCGATCGGATTCAAATCCGGACTTTGCACTGGCCACGGCAGATGTTGCAACTCTGTGTCATGTTCAGAAAACCACTCCTGAACAATTCTTGCTCGATGGACAGTAGCATTGTCATCCATGAAGAACCAGTCACCATTTGGGTACAAATGCACCATTGCAGGATGGACTTGATCTGCAACAATGTTCAGGTAGTCTTAGCTTTCACCTGACTGTCAAGAAATATCAGGGGACCCTTGACATACCAACAAAACATGGCCCATACCATGACACCTCCTCTGCAGCTTGAACTGTGTTCACAACACGAGGGGTTCATCGCTTCATGGAGCTGCCGCCAAATTCTCTGCCGGCCATCGGTGCAAAACAATATGTAACGTGACTCGTCCGACCACATCACCTTTTTCCAGTAGTCTACTGTCCAGTCACACCGTTCTTTACACCACTGCAGGTGAACTTGTTCTGACACCAGGGGATTCCTCACTAGCATGCGACTTCCCATCCCTATTCGCTTCAACTCTGGGTGCATTGTTCTGGAGGAGATGGGTTGCGATGATCCTTCATTGAAGTCTGCCGCCAGTTGCTCCATAGTAGATCTTCGGTTTTGCCGCACAATCAGTCTCAGACGACATTAGTCCCTGTCTGTGTTGATTGTTTTTGATCCACAATTCTGCCGTTTCGACAATTCTTGAGGATTCCGTTTCCACGCATTGAACACCTTGGAGACCTGACCTTTTGAGATACCGGTCAGTTGTACAGTCCTGGAAATCGTAGCTCCAGCTAGACGGGCTCCCACAATAACTCCTTTTTGGAACTCAGGCAGGTCTGCTGTTTTCCCCATTTTGCTCAACTTGAGCAGCTGCAGCTTGTTCCTACCCTGTACCTGCAGCTTGGAATGAGCATGTACCTCACATGATTGCATTCATTTGCATATCACAATCGTTTCTGACCTGTGACCCCGCTTTACATATCAGTACAGTAATTCATCACGGGTTCTAATTCATTGGCCAGCGTGTGTATATTAGAAGATAAATATGAATAATAGAAAATGTAAGACGAGATATAGACCTTTTTCACTATCTGTTCACACGTTGTTAAAGCAATCTTGATGGATCGCTCAACAACAGGGTGAATCCATTCTTGAACAGCTCTGTCAATAGCAAGACGAACATAGCTCTTCAGCTGAGGATGGGCCTGGAACAATCCAATCTAAAACAAATAAATTTCTTTCTATTTACCTATTTTCTTTCTTTAAAGCAAATATTTAAAATCTCTTATTCATATAAAAAAAAAAGCAACACCACAAATACCTGATTATTCATGACAATGTGTGGCGCTAAACCAGCCAAACTGGACACATTCAAATCGTGGTAAGAGAAACGAGGCTCTGGGGGTCCCTGTGGCAGAGGAGCAGTCGTATTGGCCATGGTTGAAATACCAAGTGTCGACGTGGGTGTACTTGCCACTGAAGTTATACTGCTGGGGACCTGTTCGTCCACAGGAGTATGTTCTATCTTCTTTTGCGGTTGTGATAGTTGGTGTTCTATACGAGCCAACCGATCTAAATCTTTCAAGAGACCTCCAGGTTTTAGTTCCTTAGGGGAAGGAAAGGAAAAAAAAATTTACAATCCATGAGCCACACACACAAATTAAGAAAATGTTTCACAAATTATTACGACATAACCATTATCCAAATGGAAATGTATAACTACTTCAACATTAAACACTTCAAATGATTAAGTCACATCCCTTATTAAGTATCTCTCCAAAATTTTTAGAACAGGGTTCATATACTTGATCGAAGATAAAATTCCATGACTTTTCCAAAAATCTTCCAGGTAATACAATACTTTTCCAAAACCATACTTACTAACTTTTCAAACCCGCTTATCGGTTAGGGTCGCGGGGGCACCAGCCCTAAGGAGAATCTCCAGTGATCACTATCTTCCGCCATCAGGCACGTCTTCCCTGGTAATAACTTCTAGGGGAGTTAGTATGGGTGATTCTAAGCAAAAAAAGTACATATGAACATGGGTCCGAATTTGAACGATAACTGAGATATGAACAGAAATAAAAATG
>JAHWFO010039420.1:120259-132156 GCA_023313115.1 Rhysida immarginata | reverse complement strand
CCCCCCCCCCCCCACCCACAAACAAGCCTCATTAAGATTCCTAATTGACCGTGCCCTGAAGCTCCCCCTCAGCCCCCTATCCAGATCATCCGAACTCCGCATAATCCGGAACCTCGCCCATGCCAATGGATATTCGACCTCCATGTTCTCCCGTATTCTTCACCGCCGCAGACTGGCCCTCTTCTCCCCCTCCCCCCTTGTTTCGCCCCTTCCCAAGAAATGGACGTCCTTATTGTATCTGGGCCCTAGTTTCTCCCAGCTCTCTAACTTCCTGTCGTCCCTTGGCCTTCGAATATCTTTTCGTACTCCTACACCATCAGCCCGCATCCTGAACCCACCCGCCGCCGTCACCACCGACAAATATTCCCAATCCGGAGTTTACCGCCTGAATTGTGCGTTTTGCGACAGATTCTATGTAGGATTATCGACCCGCAATTTTGCAGTACGATTCAAAGAACACATTGACTCGTATAGAAAACGAGATCGTATTTCCCACTACGCAAACCACCTCGAAGATTCCGGACACGCTTTAAAGATGCAAGAAGATGTTATGTCTGTCCTACATATCTGCAATAGGCCAAAAAAAACTGCTACCCTCGAAGCGATCGAAATATTCAAGGCCAAGAAGTCCTCCCCCCACCTGCTTCTCAATTATCAAACAGACTTTAATGTATATGCAATACTTAACTCTTTATCCGATCTATTATGATCCCCTTTTTTTCTCGGATTCTTTATTTTGGTTTTTGCTTTCCTTTGCATTTTGTTATTTCTTGCCTGTTTATTTTTCTGTAAATCCTCTTGTCCTCAGACAACCGGATAAGTTCTCTTTTCGGTCCGCGTAAACGCGCACCATCCCTTTTGTATATCTTCTTTTTGTATAATTTATAAAAATTAGCGTTTACACCCTTTTTATTCTATTGGCCATTATATTTCAAAATTCTATGCTTTTTCTATTTATCCTGTTGGCCATTATTTCCTCTTTAATTCTTTTGTATCCTATTGGTTCATGTATATGCATAATTTATACCACTGTTCTGTATATAAAGGCTTGCATGCCTCTTGCTGTATATATCCTTGACAAAGCCGGGAATAAATGGCAAAACTAGTTGGAACTCCTGATGTCCCTCTGTTATACTGTAAGGCCACCACCTGTTTAATGAAATACTATAATATTTTCTAATTCCATTTAAAAATAATTAAGACATCGAAAGCAGGAGTCTCTTCTGCTGTGTTTTGAATTGTTTTTTCCCGTTCTGGACTGCGGTATTGTGTAATGGAGGTGTCAGTGCGCACGAAATATGAAAATTTTCTCCTTTTATGCTCCAGTGCTCTAAGTAAGTCTAAATGTCATTTTTTTATTACACTCTGATAGATATTTCTGCCTATTGCTAGAAAATAAATGTAGGGGTTGAAATATACAAGCAGTTTGAGATATGTAGCTGCATAAGAGATTTATTTATAAGATGAGATATACATCGCTATTTTGTCGAGTTGCAACGCTTTTCATTATGAGAGCAGCATGTTATAAATATTTTTTTTATTAAACTTCTAATGTGTGCATGTGCCAATATTAAACAGATAATTTAAAGGAAGGTTTCTATAGTATATGTAAAAAAATTGGCGATAAAGTGTCAAAAGTTTTAACGTTATTGAGTTTTAAATTTCGAGTTGCGTGCATCCAATGGCCAATTCTGATACAGAGGTCAGAAATGGAAGTTCCCGGTTCAAGAAGATTAAAAAAGAAAATTGCACTTTTCAATAAGAGGAAGCTGTTCATGTCGTATTTATTGTGTTTGGGGCGTTGAAATGAATTTTTCTGCCATTTCTTCATGTTTAGAAAAAAAAACGTAGGGCAATTTCTCTAAAAAGGCTTAACCCATTTCCATAAAAATACGTCAATGCATAGTTTAAGGACCCCTTTAAATATGAATTTTAAAAAAAATAACAAAGAAATAAAATAAAAATTGTGGGGAAGGGGGTGTTAAATCCAAATGGCTCATCACAGTTGGACATCATGTGGAAAGGACAAGACAGGGATAAGTTTTTATCCCATGAAGAGATTGAAATTATCATATCAACCAGACCCCCTTCCTCGATAATCAAACACATTTTAATTGATTACATAATCGGACTGGACAAGGATTATGATGACCAGAACTGAAGAGGTGCTTCCCATTACGACGGCGCTCTTGATGAGCTGCTGATTAGGTCCACGATGCTTATTATTATAAAAGGGACACTGTCTCCCAGTTTCACTTTGTAACATTGTAGCCTCCGAAGATGATGTAATATCGAAACGCATTAGGCATTAAGCTTTGTTTCTGTATCACTTTCTTAGCTCTTTTTATTAGTTAATGTTTTTAGCATTGCTATCCAAATCACTTCTGAAATTGTTGTTTAACGAGAAAGTAAACTCTGCTTTACCCTTTTTTTATAATTCTGAGCAAAATGGCTTATGAATGACACTGTCAGCAGCTCTCCACGAAGTATCAACTTTGCTCTGAATCCCTTGATCTGAGTAAATAAATCACAAACTATTTTCACCTTGTAACTTTAAATTCAGATTGTTCATATGATTTAACAGATCTGCAAAAAATGACAATTTCAAAAGCCACTTGGCATCTGATAAAAGTTGGTTCATGATGGCTTTTTCCAGTAAGAAATATATTAATTTCATTCCTGTGCTGAAAGAAGCATGATAGAACTTTCCACAGCTAAGCCCACCCTTCATATATAAATTGCTTAAGTTTTTAAATCTTGTAACATAACTGAAGATGGTTTAAAAACCGAAACGCGTATTAGTAATAAAATTATCACAAAAATTAAAGACAAAAAGAAACAAATCTTAATAGTGAAAACTAAAACTTACGTAACTAGCCCTTGTTCTATGATGCCGCCAAACAACTGTGCGGTTGTTTGTAATTCTCTTTCTGGATATTGGGGAAAGAATTTATATTCCTCAAAAAGATTTCTCAGCATACAATTAAACACCTCCTGAAATTAAAATAAGAAATAGATGAAAACTTGTGGTAGAGAAAATTTTACTCAGATCATTAAGCAACGATAGATTTATATTGTCTAATGGGTTGAAAGAAGACAGCTAAAAAAAACTAACAAAAATAGTTACCAGCTTTCAACTCATTAATCAGCTATTACAGTACTGGGATTGATGGAATGAGAATTTTTGAACCATGAAAGTGTTTTGGGGAAAAAAAAATTGATTCAGTTTAGAACTGTTAAACAATTTAAGTGGTGCATACAAGAAGTTCTGAGACTAGCTCTATGAAAAATATTGGTGGAATCATCTCTAGAGAGCCATGAAATTATCGTATTTTTTTGAATATAGGCCGCGGCTCTAAACCCCAAAAACTTGAAAATTTTAGGAGTGCGACCAAAAGTGGCTGTGGCCTGAAAAAATACTTCTTTTCTGAATTAAAAAAATCGTCTGTAATTTTGGATAAAAAAAAAAAAAAAAAAAATCTAACAACTTTGTTTTAGTGTCCCAGAGTATATTACATACTATCTGTAATTTTATTTTTATATAACTATCTAACTTATTTTTATATACTTAACGAAACTTTTATAAATTTATTAATGAACTGTGTAAATAATTATAATAATCTCATTTTTAATTTAGTTTAACTTTTCGACAGCAGCCATGGCGCTATCAACGAACTGCCGACCATTACCGTGATACTGTGAAATATCTTTTGCCTATTATTTATCGACTGTATCTAATAAATTATTATATAACTGATATTTATTCTAAAACTCCTCTATAAACAAAAGTCAGATTTTTTTTAAACTCTTAACTTTAATTTTGTTAACAAAAGATTTCTGAATTGTCAATGCCAACTTTTGGTATAGCAGTTTATGCACTCAATCTATGGTGAATCATTAATAAATTTACCTTGTGTTTGTAAATTTTTCACAAAAATATATTCATTTTTTAACAGATTTTCTTCTTCCCCCTCCCCCACCTTTTTCCAACGTGTTTTAAATTTAAATTTAATTATGCATTACCCTTTCTCTTTTATGAGGAGAATCTTGAAATTTCTTTAGCATTTCTAAAACTTCATCTATGGACAAGGTTGGGTGAGGAGGATGGTTATAAATACGTTGGAAATAGCCATTTGCTTCATCTTCTATGTCAGCAGAAACCACTTGATTCATTTCAGGAAATATTGAAGATAAGTCAGCTACAAAGAAAATGAATTCATATAAATAGTTTTAAAACAAATTCAATAAAAATTCTGCTTATAACAAAAACTACAAAATACAAACCCAGATTTCCCTGACGAAGCCTATCTAAACTTGGTGGAGCTCCGAAGGCATTTTTAGTTCCAATGTTACCTAGTCCAGATGATAGCATATTATTGGTGTTCAACCCTGCTATAAGAAAATTTCTAATTTTAGTTAGATTTATTCTAAAATACTCAGAACTGCATACAATATGTATTTTAATTGTGTTTTGCTTTGTAAATGATTGCATAAATCATAAATAAGAGATAAAAGTCATGAATAAGATGCAATAACTTTTAAACTTTTCCTCCTAGCACAAAAACACTATTAACGACTTTCTAACATTAACGATCGGTAAATTTAGCCACTTAACGGTTTGTCATAAATGCAATTCACACAAAAAATTGTTTCCCTCTTTACAGAGGTTGATTCACGCTTATGAGAATGAAATTGGAATGCAAGTAACTCACATGATTGTTCTTGCAAGTCCATAGTATTGTTGTCATGTGAAGCAATTCCAGAGAGGAACACAACCCCATTTTAGTTTTAGGCTTAGGAGAAACAATGCCTCAGAAATAATCCCATTTTGGGGAAGTATATAAATGCCTTTTCTGAGCTAAGATTGTCATATTTTCAGATAATAAAGCAATCTAATATTCGCAACTTCACATCTAAGTTAGCTCTGTATAACATTAAGTCGGGTTAACAAGTGTGGACTGGGAGAAAAACAAAGCTCAGTGTCACCACTTGTTAACCCGGTGAACTTGGGAGAAAAACAAAGTCAGAAAAAGTCGAGGCCAGCAGCGAAAGAGCAAATCCCAAAATCCTATGTTGATTTGCCTTTCTGTTGGGAATATCACAGGCAACCATAATTTCCACTGTTGAACACGATTTGCAAGTGGAACAACGGCACAAAGCCAATGTTCACAAATCACTGACTGCAAGGCCAACACACGAAAAATTATACGAGTAAACTAGGTAGGAGAAAATGGTAACCTTAGACAAAGAATGGATCTACTTTGGCAACTGCAACAAGATTCAAGTGATCTTTCATTGCAAAAAAAAAAAGCTGCAGAGACTTTGTGTAATGATGCTAGGAAACTTTTTCTAAAGGATTTATTCTTGTTACAGAGTTTAACTAAAATCAAAAATTAACACTGAACTAAGTTTCACCTACTGGAACCTATTTATTGCACTGATATCACATCGATGCAATGCAGAAAGAAACAATATGGCTTCACTAGAATAAGGCTTCAAGCTATACTGCAAAATCGATGGTTGCTTGCATGAACAGGATGGTCTTAGAAATAGGGATCATGAATATCAACTTCAGTAGCGCTCTGCTGAAGTTGCCAGATGCTGCTCTTTTAAGTTACAGTGCTTTTGGTTTACTCGAAAGGGTTTGAGAAATGGAAGACTTCATATATTTGATGATCTACAGAAAGCCTGTGATGAAGCATGAAACACCATTCCACTGTGCTCTTCATACACACTGCTGCAATGGAAACTCTAATGTGGTGCCATAGCAAACATGCAACACCAACACATAGAAAGCAACAGAAAGCAATCAACAGCAATAACAAAGTATTCCAATTTCGTTCACGTAAAGTGAATCAACCTCTGCATATTTAACGAGGAAATAATGCTAGTCTGGTTTTGAGAGTATGAAAATGATGTTGCAAACAGCCAATAAGAATCCAGGCTCTAGACCAGAGTTTCTCAACCTTTATCTCCTGGCACACAAATTATGATGATCAGAAGAAAGAGTGTCTTTTAGATTTAGTTATTCACACACAATAATATTTTTTTTTGTTTACTAAAATTTTTGCGGCCCACAACATCCACTCACGACACACTAGCATGCTACGGCTCTAGATGTTAAGGGAGAAAGATGGAACACTAAAGAAAATTTTTACTTCAAAAATATAATTGTTAATGATTAATTCTGCAGTTTCATATCAAATGCTATAAAAAATTCTCTATAATCTCCAATTACTGATCATTTTTAAAGATCTTCCAAGAAACTGAAGTACTAAGAACTCTCAATTCTAAGAAAAACCTGAATAACAGGAATTCTATGCATTGTTATAAATTGAACCTTATTTATATTGCATAAACTTTGCCTTGCATTGTTGGTCATGATATATGTATTGTTGATCCCTGCATAGTGTTGGTAAATTGCTTGTTCTTACCATTGTTGATACCTATTGTTGCACAACTTTTCCTTGCATTGTTGGTAATGAGATATTGTTGCTACGTGCATACTGTTGGTGAATTGCTTGTTCTTACCATTGTTGATAACTAATGTTGAACAAACTTTGCCTTGCATTGTTAGTAATGAGATATTTCTTATTAATATGCCCTGCCATCATTATGAATATCGATTTATTATCGATAATTATTTTTTCTTCGAAATCTGAGGTAGACCGTGACCTTCCTCATGCTTTGAAGGTCAAGCATGCAAAATTTCATCAAGATCTGAATAAAACTGTAGATTTTATTGAAACATACCCACAAACATTCTTCTTTATATATATATAGATATTTCTGCAGTTCTGAAGTCAGTACCTTAAAGTAACATGTAGCAATAGAATTATGAATGGATCAATCAAAACGTATGCCCATTCATGGAAACTCAAGATGTTATACTCTCAGCAAAAGAGCCACAAAGAACAAGATGATACTTGCCTAGTGCAAGCTGCAGATACGCCATCTAATGAGAACTAAAGGAATGAACACGTGGATTTCTCCCAAGGTTGCTAAAGAGAAGGTGGCCTCTATCGACCGATTTCTCTCAAAAGCACTCGCGTTGCCTTCTGGGATTGTGACCTCACCTGGAAGGTTGCCTTCTCATGGCAATAGATACAAGCAAAATTTCATTAAATGAGCAAACCCCCCACCCCTTCATATAATGAAAAAGAGCACACTCGTAACGAGCAGGAGATGTGCTCTTGATATGAGTGTTAAAACGCAAAAATCCAACAGATTGCACTACGAGAAAATTTGAAACCTTGAGAGAAGTTTAGAAAATAAAATATACACAAGACTCTTCGCTTTCATCTTCACCTCCTTCACTCGTACCAAGTAATTAAAACTGTTCAGTGGCTTCAGATTCATTTGAAGACTCTATAAATCACGTTCAGAAAAACAACGACGTGGGATACGCTTTCACTCTCAAATTGTAATTTGAGCAAAACGAAAGTGTTCGGTCAGACTCTAACAGAAAGTAATCGTGTATGTATGCATTACTTTTTTTCTTCCCATCATATTTTTACAACCATACAATTATCGGTAGATGTTTTAATGCTGTATTAGCACTTAATGCTAAATGACTGAATACTGTAACAGGTTAATCGTTGAAGAATTGCTTTGACGAGGTGGCCTCGCTGTTGCAGTATTTGCTTTTGTATTTCAGTGCCAAATGTATATAAATAGGCCTGTTAATTGCAATCTCTGAATTTTAAACACATATTATTCCAATAAATTATTTATATAAAACCTTTTCTTCATTTATATTGGTGATAGATAGTAGAAATAGGCTGGAAAATAAGGGTCCCCTCCTGCTATACTTTATAGTTTTCTATGGCGTTCGTCTGCTCCAAACCTTCCAGTTGACGTCACACGTCAGCAGCCAATCACCATCGATCACCCCGATAGAGGCCACCTCTTTAACAACCTTGGATTTCTCCCATGTTCACACTAATTCACGTTAATGAAAGTAAAGAGTATTAGGGATAAAGTAATTATAAACTACGGATTTCAAAGCATCAGTTATTTATACTCAACACATCATGGTTATTTGTTCCTGAAAACGGTGAAAACCGCAATGAAAGGATGGTAGTCACTTGTCATTCCACATAACTCTTATTTATTAATTGTTTTTAACACTGCAATATCCACAGAACATGGGATATTGACAACCCAATCTGCCATATGATGAACCATATTTTATAGTAGAAGTGGTGTTGACATGATTGGCACTAAGACATTTTAATGCTGGAACCTTAATTGGTTACTCCTCTCCTGAAGGAGAATTTGAACACTTACACATCATTATTTGGTAAAATGGTAACAAAAATCAAAAACTAGCATCAGTATTATGGTATAAATTATACATCAGGTTACAATGTATACCAGTATCACTTTTTCTGGGTATCCAATCAAAGATCAGCACCAGAAATGTTCTGATGATTATCGGATACCGAGGGAGAGATTGCCACTTCACTATGTACATGTTCAGCAAAACTTTTTTCTTCGTTAATCGTCCGTATCTGGCTTTATTTGCTATAGGATTTTTCTTTCTGTAATAAGAGGGCAAAAAATACAGAAAGAAGAAAAATTGGAAGAAAATAATTGGACACTTGCAATTTTAGACGTTTTGACGAATATCTAGAAAAATACATGACAAATTATCCTGAAATTTCAGGGGTGTAAAAAGGATGTTAAACCTCATATTTCAGCGAAGGTTTTCTCCCGAAGGCAAATAGGGGACCAGCAAAGAAGTGAACCAAAAAAGTAATGTTTGGAATCACCCTGTAAAAAATAATGCTTGAAATGCATTGTAGCTGTAGCATATGTGCTTAAGAGGCTTGTTTTACTTTTCTGTGTTCATTTGTATGAGAATAGCACGTATATTCATAGAGATATAAAGGTTTCTTTAAAAAG
This sequence comes from Rhysida immarginata, assembly GCA_023313115.1. NCBI lineage: Eukaryota > Metazoa > Arthropoda > Chilopoda > Scolopendromorpha > Scolopendridae > Rhysida > Rhysida immarginata. Next base: position 123,249 of record JAHWFO010039420.1, on the reverse strand, counting down.
GTCGAAATGTTTTCGTAAGTTTTTTGTTTATAATACGCAGGATTATCAACCCAATGCAATGCCATTTACAGGAAACTTGACAAACTACAGTACAGACAACACCCTGCAATCAGAATATAAAAATATTAAATATTTGATGAAATACAAGCATTTTTACTAAATAATGTTTAACTGCGCATGCATTACCAAATTGTCTTTGCATACAGTACACAACCATTAACAAAATGTGTACAGCACATTCTGGAAAAAATTTTTTGTTCCCAATGGCCATTTCATATACGAGTTGTGACAGTTAACAACACAATTTAATACCTTCCCAAGATATTGGGAAGGAAAATAAAAAACCAATAGAAATGTTTACTTTTCTAGAGGTTCAGTTCACTTCACTTCCTACAGTTCTGACCCTACCTGACAGATGCAAGTTTGCATCAAATTTCTCCCTTTCAGTTTTATCAAATATATCTTTACCCAGATGTTGCTTGCATTAGTGCCCGCTAGATATTGTGTCACTCAAATTTAAACTAGGTGAATTGCTGGTTTACAACGTAGGATATGCCTAATTCCACAGCGATTTCATTGTTTAAAAAAATGTGAGATTTTTAATTTTATCCATTTATTCAGTTGTTAACTAAGTATAGTAATAAAGAGCATTTACAATATTATGTTTTTTTTGTATTTTTGTAAATATATGCATGAAAAAGTTAATATCTCACTTGAGAATTGCACTTAAATGGTTTTAGAACTTACTAAATGAACTATAATTTGTCTCACCCTAACCTGATAGCACTGAAGAGTTACAGTGTGTAAACCAACCTCCATAAAACCACATTCATGAGCATTAAAAAAAAAAAAAAACAACTAAGAATTTTATTTTACACATGATAGAAATACTTATTTCATAATACACTAGAGCCTCCATAGAGCGAAACGCAAGGGAGTGGCAAAATCATTTTGCTATATAGATATTATGGTGCATGAGGTGGCGTTAAATTTACGTAATTGTTAAAAGTTGCATTTTTATTTATAAATACTAAATTTAAAATACAACATTTAGTATTTTATATCAATTTGAATGCTTTTAAACATTAAGAAGAAAACTTTTTCATTATTTGACTTCACTGCCTATTTGAAGTCATGCAGGTCACCATTGATGAAAATTTTGTTTGAATCGCATTAGTTTTTCTGATATAATTAAAATTTGAAAGCAGAACAAACTGAAAATATTGTAATACGTATTTTATAATACGTATTTTACAGGAAAATACCAATAGAATGTATCCAAAAGCGTGTATATTAAGACCAACGAGTGTTTTTTCGTCCGCCTCAGTAAAATTAGCATTACACAAAATGTTTATGGGCTTAAACTTTCAATAAGATAAATTCATAAATTTGAATAAATAAATTTTTAACATGCTCACACATTTAAACTCATTGGAAGGCTGCCATTATTGCTGTGCAGTGCATTATGGTGCGATAACATTCTTGACACCTTTTCGTAATTTTACCGATAAAATCGGCCTAATGCCACAGCCGCAGCCAGTTGGGCAGAGCTTATGACGTAAAAACCTGCTCTTTTTTAATTTCACTTGTTGGCTGTTTCCGATAATTTGGTTTGTTGGCTGTCAGGCCATGCTAAATGCAGGAACCAAATTTCTTAATAAAGAATCTGAAAAAGTATTAAATCAAAAGGATTTTTGCCTGGATCACAGAATTACATCTTAGAGATAATTTCGCTATATCGCCATTCTTTAAATGGAGGTTCTACTGTATATAAATAATAAAAATTATTGCATTTTATGTTAATTTTTCTTAAAGACATTAAATATTAATTTAAAAAATAATAAATAGTACTTGCGCATTTTGAACAGGTGCCATTTTTGCACTTCTTTCTTGTAATTTTTCTTGTTCATGTTCACTTACAATGACAGAATCACCATCATCCCCAATGCAATATTATGTCACTGATAAATTATTTTGAATGTGAACAGCAGTCTTAATCTGAATCCATTAATCAAATGACTAAAAGAACCTAAGAATTAGCTGGCATATCTGCAACAGCAGTGATTTTTAGGGCTAAATCCACAATGTTATGCATGGGAGAAATTCACATCCAAATTAATAAATTATTTCAAAAAACATAATTGTCATGGAAACTATTTTTGCCATATATTTTAATAATATTCTTCAACTGTAAAGAAAACCCAAACTGTTGATGAAAAGCAGAGTTTCTAAACAGATGGCTAAGTTTCACTTCATTTTGGTGAAACACTTCCAGTGCTATGAGGATAGGGTGAGACAGTATAGTAATAATAATCTGGGGAAAAATAATTAAATATTACCAAGCTGTGTTCCCAATTGTGCAGGCAACTGTGATGGTAGTGGTGGAAGCATGTTTGAGAAAGTGCTCTGAGTAATGGCACTGGTGTTGGGAAACATTTTGGCAGGAGAGCCAGGAGCTGCAAAGTTTCCCAAATTTCCCGGGACGGGAAAGGCAGTGTTATTGGCAGAACCTACAGCTCCACTTAATGACAGATTGGCCATATTGGGACCCAAGTTAGTTAATGGCTCTAATTGTGATGACAAGATCTGCAAAGAGCAAAGATTACAAATAATTTTAAATTTCTCAAATCTATACAAAAACTTTCTTTATATTAAATACTTATGAAAATAAATAGAATTTTAGATATTATCCAGTAAATAAAACTTGCAATCACATATAATCATAAAACTTACAGCATTGTTGAGAGATGCTGAGGTATAAGCTGATTCAAGGCCTCGGGGCGTTTTCACAACTCCAGGTGGAGGTTGACGGGATTTATTAATTAATATATTACAATTCCCAACCATTGTGACAATGGTTTCAGATAACTCCTGTGAGATATTTCTACCAGAAAAGGAAATTTCAATTACCATTTACATGCACAAATCTTGATAAATATCTATTCAATTTAGAATAAATTGAAATACTGTATTGGCTCAAATCTAAGCCA
>JAHWFO010039420.1:39693-100259 GCA_023313115.1 Rhysida immarginata | reverse complement strand
GGTAAAATGGAACGACAGCGTGGTCTTCAAAGTTGAACGATGATGTCACCGAACCTGATTAAAGATTATGCGCACGTAGTTTGGAAATCAATCCAGTTTATATAGAGTTAACGCAATTGATGATGACAACTGTACGGGTGAGTGACAATTTTTTTTATTATTCGGCCGCATGTGAAGCATAACGGAACGTGAGAGAACAGTAATTCCGCAGTGCTTCCGAGCCTCCCATCGACGGCATTGTCGCGAAACGGAACTCTCGTTTATGCTCTAATGTAACATTCGATAGTGAAAAGCATCACCTTGTAACTGTTTCAATGCATATGCAATTATCTTCTGTGAGATTATACTCTAAACTCTATGTTATGGTTAATTTATTGGTTCTTAGTATTATCGCATGCGCCCATACCTGTGAGGGAGAAATGCACGAGGGAGCGACGCACTAGAGTGGAGCACGTATCCGAGCACCAAAATCTCCTTAACCCGTCGCTTCGTTGCAAAGAAACGAATGGAGTTTTGCGAGCTTAAGCTGGCCACTCACCGACGGTTGCTGGGAGTAGGGTTGCTGTGTCCACCAAGAGGGGTTACAGTACCTCCCCTCTAATAGCCGTAAAAAGGAGGTACGTGCGCGTGTAAGCGTACATTTTGAGAGCATGTTTTCGGGGGCACGAAGCTTAGCTTTCAGCGTGTTGACCTCGGTAAGATGGGTCTCCTCAGCTGCAGGTGTAACCATGCCCTCAGTTGCATAATCTGCCTGCACACAGGTATGGTGCTATCGGCGATTCTTGTTATGCGTATCGCTTCTTTTAGTACTGGATGACATATGCTATAACGACGTATGAAGGGGCCCCTGATTTTAAATGTGTTTTGTAAAATGAGCTTAATCATTGCTGTTTGTTATTGAACTGATCAATAAAAGTTATGTTAAAGAAAAACTACAGTTTCAGGTTCAATCTCACGTGTTTGGTCCCGAACCTATAGCACCATACCCACACACTGCAATCTATAGTATAGTTGTGGATCCTGTTACACATTGTGGGGGTGGGGATCGCTACAATCGCCAATACATTCATATATCGTACCTATTTTCTTTTAAATTTGCTTATTATCTTTTTTATTAGAAAATTTTGTTACACTTTTAGATAGATTTTTTTTTTTTTAAGATAAAATTATCCGACTTCCCTGCTGTAGATAAAAACGCGATGGCCTTTGAATTGAGGGTTTTAAATTAACGAGTCTTTGTTCAATCTTTTTCTAACATTGAAATTAATATTCTAACACCTCGGAACAATAATTAACCAGTCACATAATTTTTCATTCATAAATTATTAAGAAAATCAAGTGTTAAAAAGTTAATGTTGGCGATTTGCTAGCCCTAACTCCACTATACTTGGCGGTTACGATTATTCGAAGATGTTATGATGTCATAGAATGCTCTCTATCGCTATTGGACAGCACCGAGCAGTGAGTGAGTTGATAGAACCATGGCCGCTGCCGAAGAAATAAGGAGTTGCGCTCGTTCATTAAAATGAGATTACTTTAATTATTTACACACTTAATGAATAAATTTATAAAAGTTTCATTAAATATATAAAAGTAATGAAGATGGCTATATAAATAATAAAATTACTAGCTAAATTACTATTTAAAATTATTATGGGACGCTAAAACAAGTATTTCGATCTTTTTAGGCTAAGTTTTTTTTGCGGCCTATAAAAAGTTATTTTTTCGTTCCACCGTCAAATTGCAGCTGCAGCCTAAAGTGAATGCAGCCAATATTCGAAAAAATACGGTAGTTTCTATGTCCGCATAATCATACGTCATTTTTCAATTTTCCATTGTCCGATGAGGGAACCAAACAGTTGAAATAAGAATGTAATTTAATCCAAACTAGGTTTTCAACATTCAAAAATATTTAATCCAACTGATGATGAGAAATATTCTTGAAAACGTTTTTTTATATAAATTTTATCACAAAAATTTGGATCACCCTCTTCAAAATTTCATCTGTATTTAAAAACCAACACTTCCTTCAAGATTATCATTTTCCCCTATCAACATTATCTTCACAAGGCTTCATCTACATCCTCAATAGACTGGTTTTATTTCTACTATCAACAACATCTGCAATAGACTACATCCTTTGAGTTTTCTTCCATCTCACAAGTTCCTTCATCGTTTTTCAAGATTGGTGACTTTATTTATTATTAATTTTTTTGTTTTTATTAATTTTACGATTTTTCCCCATTAAATAGGAGACTGAACTCATTTAAATGTAAATTAATCATTTAAACTCCTTAAATCAATAATAATTTATTAACTTCCCATCTGCTACTTTGAATACATGAATAATCTCAACAAGCATATCTCATGAAAAAAGTTATTTTTCTAGTTCTTTGCAGATGTGTTTCTTTTAATTAAATTACAATCAAATATTTATACCACATGAAATAATTTTCTTAAAATTAATTAATTTTTCATCTATAACAAATGCTATTGCTTTACTCACATTTATCTGTAATAAGCCTAAAACTAAAATATCTGGGCAGTGTTGAACAGGGAATTTAAAGAGTTCTTGTACTTGATTATAATGACCAGCATCAGAAAGGTAAAGAAGCGTGTCGATTAAATCTAAAGATTTCCTTAAAAAAGAAAAAGACAAATTTTAGAAATTAAAATTTTAATGTATTAATACAAATAAACGCATGATATAAATAAATATATTTACCACGTGGAGATTTCTCTGTTATCATCTTCAGGGGGTGCTTTCAACATGTCAATTATAACTCCATTATAAATAAAATCGCCAAAACAAAGAATATCAGGATTTTTTAAAATTTGTTGAAAAAGTGAGAGCTGAAAAAGAGTAAATATGAATACATAACAATTTTAACAAACTCATATTAAATTTAAAAACCAACTGAAGAGAACATCTTACTTGTCCCTCGGTATTTTTCCAATGACCATAAAAGTAATCAACTGCAATACGTTCATGGCCAAAGCCTTTGGACAGAGCTTGATAAAGGAGATGGAGTGCTTGCCGATCTTTAATGATGAAGCCAGGGTGATCTAATCCTTTAACCACTTCTCTCCAATTGATTTTGCCAACCTACAAAATTTCAATCCAATTACAATGTAATAAAAATTTCTACAGTTTTTACTGCTTAAATAATTTTTATTCTAATTTTTACAAGTCAAACTTTAATTCCAAAATTAATGCAAAAATTAAGATGCCTGAATCAATCTACATAACAGTCTTCAGGACAAATTTTCACAAACTCAGCTTTTTGATCTGTTAATTACAGAAGGGCTCCAACTTAAGTAATTAGACAGAAATGTAACTTCCTATGTAATATACTTTTACATGTTTAGGAATATGTAACTTTATGCAGTTCAAAGTAAATGTTACTGATAATGTACTTAAATGTAAACCCACACAAATAATTGTTTGAAACCATCAATTCATCCCACAGACAATAGAGATGAAATACAAGCTCTATAAGACTATATTTATGAGCAGAACCTTCTCTGCTCCAGCATTTTAACACCAGTCATTTTATTGAAATTATTTGAAGTATTTTTCAATATTCAAGAAAAAGTGAAAGTTCTATCAAATTCAGAAAACACCAAATCATGAAGATACCTAAATTACCAACACACATGCATTTTTCAAAAATAATACTATACACCGTATTAAAAATACCAAAGGATTTTCATTGTTCTAAATTTTTATTGCCTTTACAAAGTCCAAAGTTGTTGTACTTGAAACCCTTCTATAATTAATATTGTATATACTCTAATATAAGCAGAGATTTTTTTTTTCTTCTTTTGTTCAGATAACGACCTTTAAAAATCACATTTTGATTATGCACGAGCCATAGTTGAAATGAAGTGAATGTCAACACAGCTTTAATAGGCATTCCTTTACCGGTACAGGCTTCTAAATAATGTTTAAATAGACAACATTTGCTTAATTAACACTTAATTTTAGTTAACTTCATTTCATCCAAATGAACATCTTATGGCATTTGTTATCAAATCAAAGTAATCAAAAACACCAGCTCACATTTACTAATCATGTGATCCGACAGAACAGCTCTAAGCAATCCATTACACAGCTTTGTTTCGTAGTTCAATAAAATAGAAATTTTTAATATAAATTTCAAATTTGCATTTTCAAAGAACAGAGAAAACAATATTATAAATTCTTTACTAATCCAGGATAACATCCTTAATTTTAGCAAATGTTTAAGAATTTCTTTTCAATTGTGAAACTAATGACTAAACCATTTTCAACTCCATTCGGTCCGACCAAAAATGATGGATACGCAGGTTTCCAAGAGTTTGAAATTCTTCTTTGCTCCTCTGCGTCATATGCCATCTTAGAATAAGAATTTATAAGTTAATTACAAAACATAACTAATGGAATAAATTCCATTGTCTGAAGAAAAACTGATGAATTTGGACGCATAGTCGAATGTGTTAACAAAGACGCGAGCAACGAAACAAACAGCAATTTGAACACAATGAAGTTTGATTTTTTTTATAGCAACGAATTTAATAAAATTTTGTTTTAAAAAAAAGAAATCAATATTATAAGTCATAACCAACCTTCTTCATTTAAGGCTGCTTATCAAATGTTTTTTGTTCCTAACAATGAAATATAAAAAGCTTCGAAATACAGCCACTAAAGCTTTATTAAAATAAAGCAACCAATTGTGTGTAGTGTGTATGAGCAAGCGAGGCTTCCCAGCATTGTTTACCAGTCGCTGATCACGCTCTAACGAGTTTTGACGTGATTTAAACAGAATGTTGCGGTGCACGGGCAGTCGACTAACTGGTAGTGAAGAGTAAGCATCACATTCTGATTTCGCGACATGGTGCTTCTTGTACGACCCCCAGCAAACACGACAATCAACAAAGTGGAAATTCCCAATGTCACCTCAAAACAAGAAGTTCTTGAAAGACAGAAGCAAAGGCAAAGTGATATTGGGTTTTTTTTTCAACACACAAGGTATCATGCATTACAAGTTCATTCTTGAGGTTTGTACAGTAACCAAGGAAATGTATGTTGAGATACTCCGTTGTCTACGTGATGCGATCAGACGAAAACGTAAGGACAAGTGGGAGCAAAAAAAACTGGGTGATTTTGCACGACAAAACTCCAGCGCACAGATCACTTTTGGTTCTCCAGTACCTAGCGAAATATGCTGCACCAACGTTGGAACATCCACCATACTTGCCAGACCATAAAAAACGTGATTAAAGGTCACCATTTTATCAGTGCCAATGAAATTAAAGCTGCTGCGATATCCGCACTTCGCACCGTTCCACAAACTGGCTTCGCAGAGCATTTCCAAGCATTACACACAAGTGTGTTACTACCCAAAGACAGTATTTTGAAGGAAATATTGTTTAACCGTTTGTATTTTTTCTGTGTCCAGAAATAAAAATTAATTCCGGGAACTTTTTGAAGCTACCTCATATTTCACATCTTTGGGTTAGACTGCATCTATGCTTGTACTTACATTGGATTTGACATTTGGTCCTTGAAATTGAAGTTTGTGATTTCAACAACTATGGGCATTTCCTTACTAAAGACCAATACAACAATAATTCTTCAGCAAATAATATGATACTGGTGACAAATTTTTTTTAAAAGACCAATTTTAAATTATAATCTGGTTCTTAATTTTTCATATATCGTATTTGCTCAAACACAGGTCACAAAATTTGATACTTTATTTTAACTGAAAAAAATGGGGAGCAACCTTTATGGGTCAAAGCTAAATCAGATGTTGATCTATCGGCTTTTACCAGGTATGATTGAATTATAAACAAAGTTATTATATTCCATGTAAATTGTATTAAGTTAATATCTATTTATTATTACTAACATTAATCATAAATTTTATTAAAACGTTTTTTCTGCCTCAAGAATTCCTTGGATTTGGCAGGCCAAATGTTTCGATAACGATTTCCGAAACTTTTCTGTCCCCTGTCCACAGTGCCACTGAGTGGCCCAGTCGATAGAGGCGATGAGCTAGCTACTTGTGGTTCCTGGTTGGAATCCAGGTTGATCCATTTTTTCACATAACTTTGAAATGACTTCTTTTACTGTCAGTTTTTTGTTTTGTTTTGTTTTTTTTTTGTTTTTTTTTTGGGGGGGGGGGGGGAGATAAAGGAGGAATTTTAATCTAAACATTTCTTCGCATGAAATTTTTTAACACCTCAATCAAAAACTGAATACAAACTAAAAATGAGGAGTTTATTACAATTTATTTAAAAAATAATTTTAAATTCAACATAGGACTAAATAAAATTAATTTTCAAGTTCACTAAGAAGCCAATTCAAATATTACATTAAACGCCAAATAAAATTTTACAGATTAAAAATTATTCTTTTTCATAATTCCAGACTGAGTTATAGCAATACTTAGCATAAACAATGAAATATCTTGTGTCAGAGTAACAGTGGAAAAAATATTTTACTGCTAAGATCCAAGATTATCTCGTACTGCATAAGTAAGTTTGTTAAAAACATTCCAGTCTTAAACAAATTGCGTCGAAGATGGGAAAAAATGGTCTTTTGTGTCAAAGATGCATAATAAAAAAATTTCACTTAAAAAATATTCATTAACAAACATTTCTTTTCTAATAAATGAATGTTCAATTTTATTTATTTATTTTTTTTTTTTGATACAATATTTAAAATAAAATCTGCTAAATTTTAATGTTACCATGTTATTAGAATCACATGTTACAATATACAGGAAACAGTGGGCAAAGCAATATTGGACACATCAATAAGCTGCAATCTCGTCTGTTCAATTTTGTATCGTTCCAATGGTTGTTACTTTTGATGTTAAAAGGCATTCATTATACAGGGCAAGTTTAAAATCGCACACTTCAAAGTTTAATGGGCCATAATTCAGTGAACACACATTGAGTTTCGATTTCGTCCCGGTAGATGGCTGTGCAAATTGTATCGAATGTATTTCGATAGGTGTCAGTGATCTCTTGCTCAGACTTCATTTGTGAAGCGCTTGTTGTTCAAGGTCGTGGCATATTTTGCCAGGAACAGCAAATATGCATCTTTTGAATGAATTTTTCAGTCAGCGCATCATTTCTGGGATTACGGTCCCCTCGCTCGCCAGATTTCTTCCTATGAGGTTATCTGAAAAATGTAGTTTATGTGAATAGCCCACACATGATTGCTGAGCTGAAAACTAACATCACAACAGCAATTCCTAACATCAATACTGCCATGCTTCACAAAGTCTCACGAAATCTGGCAAAACGAACACGCTTTTGTATTTGCGAAAGAGGACTTTGTTTCCAACATTTATTTTAACACCTCAAGTTTGGCTGCTTAAAATAAAAGCCAACATTTCAACTAATCTCTATGATACTTTACTTTCATTTCAATTCTCAAACTGGTACTTTACGGGCAGCTAAACATTGATGTGTGCGACTTTAAACTCTCCTTGTATGATAAGTAATAAGAGTAAAGGAATGGAAAGAACTTTTTTGGACAGTAAAAATGACAGTAGTTTTGATGACTTTGCGTTTTTTTTGTTTTCTATTTGTCAATTACAGTAGTTATTTTATTTTGTTTGTACATGTAACTTATTTGCCGATTTGTAATTTTATTTTCAGTTTTGTTTTATATGTAAGTAAGCTTATTTTGAGAGGAGATTTTTCCTTTGTTCAAATTCAAACCAGATCATCATAATGGATTGTTAATCAAATTACTGTATTAACCTTAAAGATCAATACAGTAATTTGATTAATGATCAGTTATGATGATCTGGCTTGAATTTGAAAAGAAAAACATTATTTTATAGCAAATTCTTATTCTGAATATGAGGGCGATATGTATATTTGAATAAACACAGCAATTATTTTTGATATTTTTACAGTTTGAATATTTTTGATAAACGTTTCCAAATTGAGTACATCTATTTTATGTCACAAACATACGAGTATTTTGATACAACTTTAAGTTAAACAGTAATCAAAGTTCAAATAAATCAGTTTCGGAAAAAATTATAAAACAAATGTAAAAACAAAAGTATGTATATAAGAATGTTTATATTGTGTTGTGATTATGACAGTCCGATGTTTATAATTTTCTTTCAAGTGCAACTAACAGTTCTTATTTGAGATGGTTTTCAAATTCTAGCAAGAACACTGAAGTTGTTGAAATTTTTCTTATAGAGTTCGTTAATTAGTTCATATAGGGATGTCTTCCTAGTCGAATGGTACAAGCTCATGAAATCTTGGGTAAAAACAGGGACCCTCTTTGAGGTTGATTGGAGTACTGCAGTTCCTTTCTTTGTAGTTCCCTTACTTTAACTTTCTAATTATTGATGAATTACATTGATTTTTTTTTTTTTTACATGATCAATGTTGATACACACTATTCACAAAAATTAGGGAGAACAAGTTCGACAGGAAAGAAGAGTGCAGGATATTTCTGAACATACATTTTTTGGTTTATATACAAAATAACGTTGACCAGTCTCGAATAATGGGAAATTTACATACAGTCTCCAATAATTCTGCAATATGACACTGAGAACATATCATTTCCTATACATGTTTGAAGCTTTTTCAAATGAACAAGAGCTTGTTGGAAGCTGGGGCCAAACCTCTGGTAGGGTGTATGGTCTCCTCGAACCGTCAAGACAGCTTTACACCAATTTCGCATGGAACTGATGAGGTTATCAATGAGGACTTGAGTGAGGGCCACGTCCAGGTCACGAAGAATAAATGGATGTGCTGACCTAGTTGCAAGGAGTCTTTGAACGGCGCCCGAAACATATTCAATGGGATTTAAGTCCGGGTGAGTATGCTGGCCATTCCATATGCTTGATGCCCTCTTCTTTAACCACAACGTTCGCTAGGCAGGTTCTGCGTGATCGTGCATTATCGTCCATAAAAATGAAGCCATCTCCGAAAGCTCTAGCAAATGGAATGACAATGGGCCTTAAGAATCTCGTCCCTGTACCTCTGATCCCTCAGAATGCTGTTCCAGATAATGTATAGTTCAGTACACTGACCAATGCTTATGCCTGCCCAGACCATCAATCCACTCCCTATGGTGCCCTGCAGTTAAAGAAAGGCAGTGGCCCATAAAGGCTGCCCCAATGAAGGTGATAGCGGATCTTTGCATCCTGTTGCCAGGGCAAGCTAGCATTGAAGGTATGTAGCAGTTCTGTCACCTGTCTCTCCGAGCTGTTAGCAATAAGTAATGGTAGTCATGTGCAGTTTTAACTGATGGGTGACTCATCCTGATCTTCGTCGAACATTTCCAGTCTCCTGGAAACGATTCGACAAACGTCACTTCGCGATACTCCAATGGCCTCGACAGTTTGGACTACCACTTCAAGCCTCCCAATAGCTCTCTACGCCACCGATTCAAGTAAATCACATTGTTGGGCCATCCTTTCGTGATCCAGAAACAACTTTCATTAATCCATGAGGAATTCTAAACAATTATTTTGAACAGTATTGTTGAACTTTCTTGCTCCCCTAATTTTTGTGAGCAGTATATAGAACTGAAGTGATGGTTAATAGTACTAAGGTGAACATTTGAAGAAATAATTGTGGAACAGAAAGTCCCTTGTGTCAAAAGTTAATCAGTTGAAAAAGAATCGAACTTAATAGCATGAAGAAATAATTTTTCAAGGCATGCTAGACTCATCTTCAGTTATTTTTCAGGGGAAAAAACCCAGCATCATTCATCAATAACTACGATGGCTAATCAAAAGACAAACAGATTTTTTCCCATAGCTTTCCTTGATAGTTACATGTCTGTAATTTAATGTTTGAACAGAGCAGGGTTTTTACACAAAATAAGGAAACAGATGCGACACTCCATTTACTGAGGTACACATGCTTGAGTGCACCCTAGCGGCTGGGCTGTAACATTAAATATACCCTATATATTTTATATACCTTATTATTCCTCCAAATTTCATTATCCTAAGTATTATAGAACCTGAGCCATTAATTTGTTGATCTTGGTGACGGCATTTTTATTTCTGTTCATATCTCAGTTATCATTCAAATTCGGAGTCAAGTTCGTATGAACTTTTTTTTTTGATTAGAATCACCCAAATTACCTCTCCTAAAAGATATTGTAAGGTGTGTCCAAATGAAAAGGAGACTACAATTATATCTAACAAATATTTTAATTACAGAATATTTGACGTAGTTAATGTGTAACACGATGCTTACACATAATTGCCTTTGATAATGATGTACTGAGCTCGGAGCGTAAGAAGCGAATAATGGCTTTACTGTTGAAACTCCTGGGTTGCATACGATCCTTTTTCCACGGTGTTCCGCACTTCCTTGTTGCAAGTGAAACGATGACCTGTCAGTAATTTTTTTAAGGGGCCAAAATATCGGAGTCGCATGAGATGTCAGGCTGTACAGAGGACGTTTGGGGACTTCCCATCGAAATGTTTCCAGAAGGAGGGTCTTTAAGGCCACAAGTGGCTTAGCGTTGTCCTGGAGCAGCACTATCCATTTCGAGAGTTTCTCTCTGCACTTGTTTTCATGGCCCATTTTGGCTTCAGCAACGTGTTTCAGTACCATTCAGTGTTAACTGTTTCAGCCTGTTCTAGTCAGTCAAGGAGTAAGAGTCCTTCGTCAAAAAAGAAACTGAGCATCACTTTTCTGGCCTTCATGGCAGAATGAGCTGTTTTGGGACGTGGAGAGCCAGGATGACACTACATCTATCGACAAGCACATTTACCAACTTTGATTATATACAGGGTGTAAATTTTAAGTTGACAAAGCAGAATAACTCGAAAAATAAGCTTCACACGAAAAAATGCGTATAATCCAAAGTTGATTATTTTCGAGGGGGCATCTGCTGGTGCTAAAATTAGCCCACCCCCCCCGGCCCCTGGGGGTGGGGCGGGGGGCAACTTTAAAATTTCAAATGGGAACCCCTATTTTTTATTGCAGATTCAGGTCCTACATAAAAAACTACGTACATTTTGTCTGAAACATTTTTTTTTATTTTTGGTAGATGGCGCTGTAATTCAAGAAAATCCATTTTCTCATTTTTGCGTGGAAATGGTTACGGAGAAATAAAAAATACTTATTTACTTCGTAAATTTTGCCGCAAAGTTATTATTTTATTATTTTTTGCCGCGGATTAGGATAATTTTGGTTTGTTTCGTGGTCATGAGGCCACACAACTTTATAATTATCAAACAAATCAACTGATTAGCTAACTAACTAACCGAACATCCTACGTACTAACGAGTGAACTCATTAACTAACAGAGTAAAAAAGTAAAAGACTGTGTAAAGATGAAGTTATTCCCGTTTAAGATTTGGTGGTCCTTAAAAGGACCGATTGTTTTCGTTTTATTTTTTCTTATTTGCAAATACTTGCAAGTAAATGAATTTCGGGGTGCTTGTATTTCCAGTGAGTCCCCTCGCCTCTCACTTTCGGCCTGCTTGTTGTCCTTAAATCCCTTGCATCTCGCAGTTTTATGAAATTAAATGTTCAAATTGATGACCTCCAACTTCGATGCATTTATTGACTCGTTTTGTAAATTCCTGAACACATCTTGATAACATGTCTGGTGTAATTGCAGCGCAAGCATCTCTTATTCTTTGAATCATGTTTTCGCGAGTGGTTGGCGTTTCCTTATAAACGATATCTTTGAGGTAACCCCATAAGAAAAAATCTGGCGATGTAAGGTCAGGCGATCTGGCTGGCCAATTCACAGGACCTTCCCTGCCGATCCAGCGACCATGGTAAAGTCGATGTAGTACTTCGCGCGCTACTAATGAATAATGCGCTGGACAACCATCATGTTGAAACCACATGTGTTGTCGAAGTTCAATACTCAGGTCTTCAAGTAGATCTGGTAGTTCATTTTCAAGTAGGTTACGATATTTGTTGCCATTCAAATTACCGTCTATAAAATATGGACCGATAAGTTTATCGCCAATTATCCCACACCAAACATTAATTGACCAAGGTCGCTGATGGTTGACTTCTCGAATCCAGTGTGGGTTCTGTTCACTCCAGTAATGCATGTTATGTCGATTAACTTCCCCGTGGTTTGTGAATGTTGACTCATCGGAGAAAAGAACTCGTGCAAAAAAATGTTGGTTTGTTTGCATCTGCTGAAGTGCCCAGTGACAAAACGTTAGACGGTTTTGGTGGTCATTGCCATGTAGTTCCTGATGCATAGATACATGATATGGATGAAATTTGTGGAGCTTCAGCATTTTCCAAACACTCATATGTGAAATTCCTGATTGCCTTGATATTTCTCTTGTGCTCGCATGTGGATTATGAGCCACAGCAGCTAGGACTGACACTTGATTGTTTTCTCCACAAACAGTAGCTGCACGGGTTCTTTTTTTCTGGTTCACACTACCTTCCGCAGTAAATTGTTTAATAACTCGAACAAAAGAAGACCGTGATCGCGTTTGGCCAGGAAAACGCTGAGCATAAAGCGCGACTGCATTATCAAAATTTCTCCCACTTTCTCCATAAATGTACACCATCTCAATTTTTTCTTCCACAGAAAGATAATTCATAATGTAAATTCAAAAGCAATACGGCGTTGTACACTCACAAAAACAGTTGAAAAATTACAATCTTTTCTTCTAAAGATCAGAATTTAAAATGTAAACATTCTGAAAAAAATGCCAATGTTTACGTTATTTGTTTGTTGACGAAATGTCTTCAAATTACATTGTAGTTAAAACAATGTAGGAATCGAAATGAATAATAAATTAGTTATTTCCACGCAAAAATGAGAAAATGGATTTTCTTGAATTACAGCGCCATCTACCAAAAATAAAAAAAATGTTTCAGACAAAATGTACGTAGTTTTTTATGTAGGACCTGAATCTGCAATAAAAAATAGGGGTTCCCATTTGAAATTTTAAAGTTGCCCCCCGCCCCACCCCCAGGGGCCGGGGGGGGTGGGCTAATTTTAGCACCAGCAGATGCCCCCTCGAAAATAATCAACTTTGGATTCTACGCATTTTTTCGTGTGAAGCTTATTTTTCGAGTTATTCTGCTTTGTCAACTTAAAATTTACACCCTGTATAATGGCACTACAGTGAAAGTTTCCTTTTCTTCTGGGCACATATATGTTGAGTTTTGAACCACCTGATATATTATTAATTTTTTGTGCAAATCCGAGAAATCCTGAAAACTTTCACATCGCCAATATGCTTATCACGAAAGGAAATTATTACTCTGCAATTGGATGCAGTAATAATCGTGGGAATAGTGAAAAAATATAACTTGCCAGATTTACCCAAGGTTGAGAGCAGATGATACAATATTAATTCATTTCAAAAATTACGTAGAGCTTAAGTGATGCTATAATGTACTTAAAAAATTTAATATTAAACATTAAAAAATATAAGTAAAAGATATGTTTTATTACAAGAATTATGTATTTCGTATATTCCACGTCATACAAAACCATTTGTTGCTTTTTTTCAGTCCTTAACCAAATCATTTCTAACCTTTCTGTAATATTGATGCAATCCTGTGTCAACTTGCTCTTCACTGTTAGTACACCCCCTGGCGCTGCAAGCACTGATAGTTTTCGTGCCTCACACGATTGCATAGGAATTCATAGGGAGTGCTGCGTTTCCTGATTCTGTGGTTTTTATGTATAATATCCACAGGCAGCAGATTTATTCCACCATGCAGTTGGAAATAATGCACTATGTTGTAGTCCCACCTTACATTTCGCATACCACAAAATGGAGATGACAAGACAGGAGCAGCACCGGAGCGATAAAATTCAGTTTTCACTTAAAGCATACAGAAACTTACGAAAAACTGCAGCAAGTGTACAGTGAAACTGTGGATTCTCAAGTATCCACATGTGAACACTGGGTCGTGAAACTTTACCAAATTTCACAAATCGCTATTGTAGAGAACTGAATTTCCTGAATCCATGAAAATTTCAAAGAAACTCCCAGTAGAGCTACTGAATGCAGATAGGGGCTTCTTGGATTTTTTTCATTGGTTGGATATTGTTAAACAAATCAAATGAACTCTTAGAAGAAAGGAGAAGAAACCACTAATCCACATAAAATATTTAATCGATTTAATATCTAATCGATTAAATATTTTATGTGGATTAGTGGTTTCTTCTCCTTCAGTTCTGACGTCTGTCCACAGTATCTGGCTCCATTTATTCTGTAAATGAACTCTTTATTCTTTTCTTCTCTCTTTTCAAGAGTTCCAACAAACAATTGCCTTTTGCTAAAGATGCAGTGTTCCCACTGGTTATTTTTCTCTGCTCGTCCTTTCACTTGAAAGAGTTCCCTGCACTGTGCTTTTGGAAAAATGAATAAATCCCCTTTTGGTTGTAGGCACTGTGCTCTCACTGTAACTCTTAACTGTTGTTGATTCACGCTAAATCATGGCTACCCAGCAGCTGAAACGTACAGTTATGCCTTTTAAACATTTTTGTGGGAAACATAGCTTCAGTTTTTCAACTTCACCTGTGAAAGCATCCATAGTTTTCATAGCAATTCTTAATTATACCATCCATCCATTTTGGAGCCCCTATATACAATAGGGTTTGCTATACTGTCCTTGCCAAAACAAATCTTGCAGTCCCTAGTTCAATTGGACGTTAAGATGCTCAACCTGTCGGTTAGCCTGTACATATCTTCACAGTATGGCCTATAGGTGAAAACGTGGTTTATGTCAAATTTTTTTATTTTGCTGGACTTTTATTTAAATTTTCCTTGTCCATTTCACATATTTCAATTTTACAAATAGGAAATTCTGGAATTCCCATAATGTTCAGACAAACTAATCATTTCTAGTAAGTTAAGACCTGGATTCACAAAAGCATCGTTAGTGACTTATCGACAAATGTTTACTGCTATTCACAAAACCTGTCTCAAACGAAAACGTCGTTACCGAATGTTTAAAATGGCAGAAGGCTTGCACACGACGAATAAAGACGATGTATTCTGGTGTTTTGATTATTGTGAGTCAGCATTGATGAAATATGAGTAATCGAACATATTCGATACAGTGCATTTTCTAGGGATGTGGATTTTTCAATCGACCGAGAGGCTCAGTCGCTATATAAATGAAAGCAAATTGGCAAACTTGTTCAATCATCCTCCCCCCCCCCCCTCCTGGCCAAAAGATATTGAGTTTCGAATAACTTTCTCCCTATGAAATGCTTCTTTATCAGCATAGGATATTTTCATAAAAATAATTTCAATTTTTGAGAAATTGATATTTTCTAGAAAGAGTTCTTTCATTTGTTTTCTTTTTTCAGTCATTAAGTGCAATTCTGAAAAAATAAATTTGTTGCTTTTCCTTTCGACCTGTCTTCTTTTTCCTTACTTCCACTGTAGTCAGACTGTAGCCAGGATTGGCTATTTTCAAGCAAACAAAGACATCATTTCCATATTCTCAGACTACTATTTTCTCGTTGTTACATTTAAGAAGGCTAACGATGCGTATTGTGAATTGCATTTAAGACAAATCGTAAAATTGATAAATTTACCGACATCGTTACTGTAAGACGTCGTTAATAAAGACATTTTTGTGAATCCGGGCCTAAGTTTGCAAGGTGGAATTCTAGATGCAAAGAACAGATATTTACTTTTTTACTTGTAAGTGTAAGCAAATTGAAATACAGAAGCTATTCAGCAAACAAAAGCTACCGTAATTTACTATAATTGAAATTCATCTTTTTCTAAAAAACAAAACTTAAGATTCACCACAGCAATAGTTACACTGCACCCCCTCCCCCTTTATAATAGACATGTAAAAGTAAAACGAATTGACTTAATTTAAGAGCAGTATACATTTTAATACGTGCAAAATTAATCAAATACATAAAAATTAAAACTTCAAGAATGCTTTTGCATCTTCGAGAATGGTTTCAGGGGTTGCTCCGAATTTTCCGAATCTTTTGCCAATCTAATCGCCAAAATTGAAATTTTTCGCCAAGGAATCTGCTTTATTGCCAAATTTAAAGAACCATTGTTGAGAATTACCATCAATTTTTATTCATCATAACTCAGGTTTTAAATTTAAATTTACAGTTATCATTTCAGTAATATCTAAAATCTTAAAAATAAAATTTCTTCACACTCATTGAAATGTAAATGAATATTTAATATGTCTGCATGTAATATTACTTAAGCATAACATTGTGATGGTACCTGCTTCCCATTCGAAAATGTTCCACTACCACCAATGCGGTTAGAGCCAGAAAGAAGGCACATCAAGGGTTCGGAACCCAAATAGAGAGGTCTACACGGACACAAAAGTGTTTAATTTAACCAGACAATATTTTGTTCAGATACCTGTTCTACAAAGTTCAAATCAACAAAGCCACACGCTTAAGACAGGGGTTTTTCAGAGTCATGAGACTAAAACTAAGTGCATATGCTGCGCTGAGTGACCAGAGCTGGCACCTTGACACATTAGATCTTGTGCAGCCTTTGTGTCATACACAGGAGCGCCCTTTCGGTGTGGGAGACAAAAAAATTGCATTCAGTACTACACCGAATAAGTACACCTAAATTTACGCTGGAATGCGCACAGTGCCTCCTTTTAAGTCCTGCAAAGAAGGGGGGACACAATAACCCCTCAAGGCGGGATCGGGTGCCTAGAACCAGCAGCCACTGGCGAACCTCCTGAAACACCGTTGCATCAGTGCCCAGTGTGATTTGCATTCACGCACAATAAAGAACGGCAGCCGATGCTCAGGTTAGCCACTCTCAATCTCCCACAATGCTCAACTTTGCCTCCGACAGCTCCACCATGCACCACGTGCCAAGTACAGCTAGTTCCTTATTCAACATTAAAATATTTATGCTTAGAACTAGTTACAGCGTTTTCTCACACGAAATGAGAACAGTCAACACAGTCTCTTAATATGATGCACTTGTTCTGCGGCACGAGTATAACAGCTATGAGAAGTGAGCTGTATTACTAAGTTCCGAAAGCTTCGGCAGGAGGATCCGAAATCTCGGGTGCTTATTACGCTTAATAGTGTCTAGTTTCCAGTAGATGTTCCGTGCCGTCAGAAAGTAAAAGAAAACATTGCTCACCATATGAGTCCAATCAGGTGACCTGAATTATCCAGAATAACCTTGCTTAGCATTGTGTCCCATGAAGCCAGTCACCACGACGTACGTTCTCCGGCTCCGTCATGTCAGCCACATAAATCGGCTGATGCTTCGCTCTCCTCACAAAAACTTATTTAGCTAACTTTGCGCCGATACTTAAACGAAAATTTCCTTTTCCAATTGAGCTTGGTAATTAATTTCTTAAATACGATCAAGCATCCCAACAAAAGCTGCATTAGCCCTGACGTTCGAATACATACAGGGCTCTTAACGGCCAACACACATCCATGCAGCCTGGGAGCTGTGGCTGGAATGTTCACAAAATGGATATCACCACAAAACCAAATTTAAATCTCATGCGCTCTTTTTCTACGAATTCAACGTCAACAATCCTCTGCTGGAAGCTGAATTGATCTTCCAAGAATTTACACGAAACAATTGCAGCTTCCAACAGAGAACTCTTCAAAACAACAACATGATGAACAACACGCCATAACAATGCATAAAAACAATCTATTTACAGGGCAGGCTATTTAACCATGCAATTTGCAGGTAAGCATTAATTTTTAAAGAAATTTACACTATAACTAAACAAAAAACTAAACTACACTAATACACGACATTGAACAGAAACTAAATTACATGGTCCCAAATGTTCACTCTTAAAACGCAGGCGATCACGAGGCTTAAGCCTAACAGAAGAGCATCGATTTACTTGTGCACATCTTTCGCCGGATGCATGTGACACCCAAACTGACATGGAATGTCACAATATCAAATTAAAAAGTTACTAAGAAAAAAATTTATATACCGTATTTATTCTACTATAATGCGAAAAATTTTAGCCTAAAAAAGCACCTAAATTTGTGGGACTGTATTATACAAGAGTATAATATTAGTGCTGCAACGACAGGAGGGGGGGGGGCGGGGCAACAAAAGAACTTCAGGCTGATGAAGTTCAAATGAACCTAGCATATAATATGCATCATAGTACATTAATATACAGTATATACGATGTACAGTTCATTATACAGCAAGGTAAATGACTTATTATTTTAATTTTCCGTCGCCAAAGGCTAAGAAAATAACTTCAAAACTGCGTCAATCTTATAATTTTCCCACTTAAATTTTATTAAATTAATATATATTTATTATTGTTAACAGTAATCACCTATAAAAAAATGTTGGATATTTATAAATATCACTAAATAAAATAATGAAACACGGCTCACTTTGCATGCCGCCATTTTGAATAAATTAACGAACATCTAAACAGAAGGAAACCTTGTGTCCTGAAAATTCATACATTGTTACATCATAAAAAGGTATTGTTAATAGTATTTCTACCAATAATAAGTCCTAAATTATGACTACCTATGGCCATGTAACGTATAAATTTTCAGGGCATAGGCTTTCTTTCTAGGAAGTGTTGCCAGAGATTATCAATAAGCCATTGTCAGAGACTATCAATAAGCCTCTTCCCTGCAATGGAACTTTATAAACGTTTTTCACTTTTCTGTAATGAACTCATGATGTTTTCCACTTTTTATGACCTGAAAAGCAGGGACTGGTAATAGAAATAGTAAAATAAAGAGGTTTTCCCCCTTTTCTTCTTTCTTTTTCTGTATATTCTTGCCTATTTTATTTCTCACGATAAGTCAAAAATGGAATCGCATTATACAAGATGCGCATTATAGAAGAATAAATACGGTAAGTGATCGAGGATTTGACATCCAAATATCACATGTCTTTTCAAAATCATAATTCATCAATTCAGGTCCATTAATGTTTATATTCATCAGATACTGAAGATGGCTTATTTCAGTTTATTTCTCTTTTTTTTTTTTTTGTTTTGATTAAATTTGATTAAAGTTGACTGTTGAAACAGGTAATGTTAATAATATATTTGCTATGTTGCTTAGAAGACAAAAAAAATCGCAACGATTTTGATCATAATCCACGTTATCTGTGGCAGTGTAATCCTTTACATCATGCTTTTTATCCACAGTTTATGGTTAGTTTCTAGAAAATAGTTCGGTTAATTTTTGCTTAAGAATAGCATTAATATTTTCCTCAAATCCTAATTTCCATTGCCCCATTAATTTTCTTCCAAAGCATCTGCAAGCATCTTCAGCTTTTTGTCTTAAGGCACAATTATAACCGAGCAAGTGGCCTTTAAATAAAGCATGACTGCCCGAAGTGGTTTCAACTCAAGTTCAAAAATTTTTGCCAGCATAGCCTTCAAGAGATTGCTGAATAGTTTCAGTGGCTGTAGCCAACTATAGTGGCAAGATGCTGTTAAGATCAATTTTGAAAACTCTTGCATAACATGGATAAATGGTTCAGTATATCACACAAAAAATGTGAAACAAATACAATATGTAATTCCCTATGTTCTTTAATAAGCCTTGTGGTTTTGCAGACGAGTCTTTACGTAACACACCTATTATTGACTGAAAAATCCCAATAATGGCCTGGACAGATCTTTCAAAAGAAAACCATCTTGTGTGAAATGCTTAAAACTAGTCGAACTGGATTTTCTCTAAATGTCCCATATTCTTTGGAGAATGTTGAAAGTATTTAAATACTGAATTTACAGTTTCTTGAAATTTCAGTTCATATTAATTCGAATTTGCAGCATCAACAGCAGCCAAAACCAATTTCAGTTCATATGGGCAATGCAGTGAGTGCTTATGATATAAGGACAAATGAACTTGACTACACAATTTCTTGACTAACATTACAGAGGCTTCATCAGTAACTATACCCCGCCACCAACAATAAATTATCGGTGACTAATCGGTTACCGCTAGGTGGGGTAGGGGTCAAGGGTTTGGAACTGATATTAATTGAGTGCGTGCGTTTTCAAGGACTTAATTCGATTAAAATTCAAACATTTATTTATCTATTCGGTTTGTTCTGTAAATACAGTTTCAATAACTATTATTATCAAAAATGACCAATATAACCTTCAACTTATTACTACTACCCTTCTAACTTGAGAATCAAATTGAGGTACCTCACACTAAAATTCACAATTTAAAATTACACTTCAGAATTGCTATCAAATATAAATTGTCAATATGCCTGTCATACACATCATCAGAATTCTAAATGACTAAAATTACTAAGCAAACTCAGACAATTGAGCACACAGTTTACACACTTGAATGATATGTTTGCTGTGTCGCTGATGTAGTTTTTAAACCGAAGTACAAATTTTCTAGCGTTAGTTCCACATTTTAGAAATATTAAATGGAGAAAAATTTTTTATGCCATATTTGCATAAATACGTTATTAAATATTAATCATAAAACAAAATCGCCACTGTAATCGCCAACTGTCAAAAATTATCGCCATCGAAAATCTCTCATCACGTTTGGCGACAATGGCGATCGGAAGCGCGACCCCTGGGTTTACAATATTGGCGATACCACAATAGATAAATGAAAATCATTACCCTATTCGTACTGTATTATATTCAAATTAATGCAAAACAAGTTTGTAATGGTTATGGTTTGTGAGATAAATTTTTGTATGATCAAGTCATTGGGAAATCAACAGATAGCCCACCAATAAGTTATCTGTTGGCTGCAAAAGATTGGGATCTCTGTTTTCTGCACAGTTAAGAGTGAGGAGAAGGACTTTAGTTACACCTTTTCTTCCTTTTTTTTAATAGAAAAACCAAAAAATGAGCTACAGCACTACTCATTAACGAAGCACACAAAAAATAAATAATTCAAGGCAGTCTAGATAATTTGTTCTTAAAATTAATTTAACCATTATTTTTCAATTCTACACTGAAGAGCCAAAACATAACGACCATCACCATATTGGTGAATGAACTCGTCTGGATCACATGAAGGGCACGTGATTAAGTGGGAATGGTATTTAACTGCTGCTGGAAAAGGTAAGGAACCAGTCTTGCACTTAATTTTGCGAGTGATGGGAAAGGCTGCCAATCTAAGCGAATTTGATAGAGGGCAAATTGTAATGGCCTGAAGACTCTGAACGAGTATCTCTGAAATTGCATGATTGGTAGGTCGTTCACGATCTGCCGCTGTTAGGATTTACGCAATGACGTGAATCCAGCAGTAGACACCAAGGTGTTGGATACCCACGCATCATCAAAGAAAAGGGACGTCAGAGACTGTCCAGCTTGGTAAGCGCCAGGCAGCGGCTCAGCTGACAGCCCAATATAATGCAGGTCCAAGTGCAAGTGTTTCGGAACACAGTTCAGCAGGTACTGTTGGATATGGAGCTGCGCAGCAGACGTCCCACTCGTGTGCCTCTGTTGACCATGCGTCACTGTCAACTACGTCTAAAGTGAACCCGGGAACATCGAGGCTGGACCATGGATAAGTTGAAGACAGTTACCTGGTCGAATGAATCACGATTTCTTATTCATCATGTCGATGGTCATGTCAGGGTATGCAGACTTCCCGGCAAACAGTTGCTCTCCCCCCCCCCCCTCCCCTGTACAGCAGGCCATACACAGGCTGGTGGTGGCGGTATTATGCTTTGGGGGGACGTTCTCATGGGCGGCTCTGGGACCCGTAGTTGTGGTAGAACGGACCATGAAAGCTCCAGACTATCTGAACATCATTGTGGACCAGTTGCACCCTTACATGGCATCCGTCTTCCCAACTGGAAATGGAGCCTTCCAACAGACAACGTCCCATGTCACAAGGCTCGAATTGTGTTGGAGTGGTTCAAAAAGCATAAGGATGAATCCAATTAATGTTCTCGCCACCTAACTCACTGGATCTTAATCCGATAGAGCACATTTGGAATGTCATGGAACAGCAGCTCAGAGCTCAAACATCACCATGTCGGAATATCTCGACTTCGCCGCTGCTTAGACATTTGGTACAACCTGTCTCCAGTCATCTACCAAGAACTTGTGGCATCCATGCCAAGCCGAGTTGCAGCTGTTTAGCAGACCAAAGGTGGCGAACGCATTACTGAGTAGTGGTCATAATGTTTTGGCTCTTCAGCATATATCTCAAAATTCACAAAAAAAATTCTCATCAGCTATTTTGCTACACCTTTTCAACAAGTTTCAGGAAGGTTTTTCACTTTTACTTTATAGAAAATATTTTAACTAAATTTAAACCAGCAGAAAGAGCCCTACCACTTCTTGAATTGTCTGGACGAAAACATCTACATTCCATGATGTGGGTTGGTTGTTTTCCAGCTTGTCTTTGCTTTCATTCCATAGGCTACTTGGATTTTGAAGATTCTGCAAAATATAGAGTTAAAAAGTATTTATTCCATATGAGCATTTTCATTAAGCAAAAACGAATTTAAAGAGCCTAATTTTTACTTAAACTTTCATAACTTTCAAGACCAATGAATTTTATTTCATGTCCAAAAGTATCCGAAGAAGTAGGCCTGGTTGTTCCTACAGTATTTGTTCGTTTGTTTGCTTGTTCATACAAAAAGGGTTACATCACCTTCCCCGATTTCTTGAATTTATATGCACAAAAGTCTTGGTCAACCTTGAACAACCCTTGGTTAAGAGCATAATTCTGTCATCAGTTCCCAGTTTCTGAACATTTCTTATGTTTGCAAGTGTTACTAGTATTCCGTTTTAGATGCTTTTCTGCTATGAGCAGGTAAAGAATGATTGGAGGAATAGTCTTAGACTGGAGATGTTAGAATATCTATCCAAGATTACACAGTCCAAACATTTTTCCGTTGATAAAGTATAGAAAATTTTTCTTAACAAATCCATTCACATGCAAATGTGCATAGTGTGGCCTGAATGGATACTCAATTTTAATATGTAACAAATGCATTTGAAGGTAATGTGGCAGTGCTATGCAAACTTAATTTACACAAAATTTCGGTGTAAATTCTGCTAAATTTAACGTTACTCACAGATTCACATCAAATTGAAATATGTTACTCGTTTAAAGCTACTATTGATGCTTGTAAAATAAGAAATTGCTAAATTTTGTTTCTTTTAAAATAAACCGAGAAAATGAAAAAAATACGAGCACATAAAGCCATACAAAGACTCCATTGTTAAAGCAGTGTGTATGTGTATTAATGCACTCTCAATTTCTTTCTTCCACTGCTCAACATACGCACGGATCCACTTCACATGAAAGCAACACTATTGCTTCCAAGGTATGCTTGCACCCAAAAAAGTGCATCGTACAACTATGTATCGTTCCTTGTAAGTTAGCAACATTCTACATAATTCTTAAAGTTAGCTATGGTGTTTGACAGGACCATGCACCAATGTCCACTTTTCTTAGGCTCTGTTCAGTGTTCCATTGTTGTAATCAACTCTCGAACTAGATTTTTTAAATCTAGGAATGTTTATGTTTAAGACACTTGTAGATTAGAAACTATAGATCGAAAGTGCTCCTGAGAAGACTAGATCAAAAAAAATGAGAGCTGAGAAGGGTCGAGACCGCTAATTTTCACCATCCCAAGGCATTTTTATTAATAAATCATTAAGTTAAATCAAAAGTTTTCAATTTATATATTATTTTTTGATCTAGACTAATGCTATTAAATTTTACTATAAACATTTTCAGTGTTTAACATCAAATACTTTCAATGATCACCAACCAATTTTTAAAATCATGAAAATTCAAAAATCAGCAAGTCTCTGGTAATGGACTTTTTAATTCTGAATTCTAGGTTTGTGATCCTGTAATGCAATTCTAAATTAATAATTATGATTTACCTGCAGTGGTATTTGTTCACCTAAGCCAGTATAGGTTCTTGCCATTACAGCCAAAACCCTAGCCAAACAAGTAGAGGAAAGTTCTCGAATCCCCAACTGAAGTAAATTATGACGGCATTCTTCTCCACTAAGAGATTAATTGAAAAAAATAAAATAAGGGTACTCTCAACTCTACAACAATTTATTTTACTTTCTATCCAAGCACTTACCTTGCACAAAAGCCATATCCGATTTCCAAGACCAAATCTGGAAAAGTATCTTCAACCTGATAGAAAAGTAAATTTGTAAATTAAAAACCACAGTCACCAAAAAAGCATCTATTAAATAGGTCAAAAAATGATAATACTCACTGAACATTTGGACATGCTTGTAGATTCTGGGTTCAGTTTTTCCATAAGGTTATCTTGAATTTCGGGATACAATAAAGGGGCCAAGACTACTGGGACCCGATCACGTGGAAAATCTGTAAAACAAAATTAAAATATACCAAATGTAAGTTATTACTGAAAGTGTTATTCCATCATGTATTTGAAGATCAAAACAGCACTTCTATTAAGAGACAAATATATTATAAACAAAAATATATGGTGTATGAATAAAATGGAAAATCTTAAAATCAGTCAAACCTTCAGAATATTTCAAAATCAAAATATTTAAATAAGTAAAAAAAACAAAAATCGCCTGTATTAATCCCTTGGACCAGGAGTTTAAAGTCTGCTTTACTACTAGCTGGCAGCAATAAAGGATAATACACTAGAAAGAATTATCCGAATTAGTAAACTAAATCCAGCAAGGTACAATTTTTTTTTTTTTTAATACTTTAATACAATCAAACCCTTATACTAACTTGAATCTTTAGCAGATCAGATAAATTTGAGCTACCAGGTTTTCAAGTTAATCAGTAAATCAAAAATGAGGCTACATGACTACTAAAACTATTATTATAAAAGAATAAATCATTAGATGGTCAGTGAGGGTTTTAATGGTACGCCTACCTCAACTGTTCGAATTAATGATGAAAAATAGGAAAGAAAATTCCGCAGCCTGGATTCGAACCAGGAACCTTTGGCTCGGACCGCCAACGCGCTAACCAATTGCGCCACTGCAGCCATGAAAGCGAACCGCTATTTGTTGCTTGAGCGTTCCTGGATGTAGAGTCAAAGTTGATAACGAATTGTTTGATTTCCTTGGTGCTTATTGTATTAATTTTTGAAGTATTCTACTAACAGAGGAAAACTATATTGTAAAATATGCTTGGTGAAATGGTAAAATCAGTTCATTTTGAAACCGGCTAGATCTCACTTGAAAGTGCATTTAAGTGTCTTAGTATGTTGCAAAAACAACTACATCCATCATTGAGTTTGTTGTAAAAAAAACAGCCACATCCAAATTATGCCTTTATGCATACTCGGTACCATGTGATTGCTTGAAATGAATACATGTGCTTTTGAAAAGGATGTCGTGAGATACCTAGCAATGTTCTGCACCTTAAAATAAACACAAGTTTCCTCATACATTTTGTAGAAATTGCATTCCTTAAAGAAGTAAACAGCTCGTGAAGTTTGTCAGTGGATGGATGGATCATAATACTGTTCCTATTAACTAAACAGGTGGTGGCCTTACAGTATAACAGAGGGACATCAGGAGTTCCAACTAGTTTCGCCATTTATTAATAAATATATGCTTGACAAAGCCGGGAATAAATGACGAAACTAGTTGGAACTCCTGATGTCCCTCTGTTATACTGTAAGGCCACCACCTGTTTAGTTTCATGAAGTTTGGTTAAACTCCACCCATAACGTAAACAAAAGCGCATGAAAAAAAGTAAACACCACCACGTGTTCCATTAATAGGTTTCTGCGAACTACCTGTGCACTAATGTGTTGGCCCTAAACTCAACCACTCTCAAAGAAAGCCAAATTAGGCTAATGGAAACTGCGTGATCGAAAACATATCGTATATACTAGTCTATAAGCCTAAATTTTTTTCAAAAAAATGACCCCTAAAAACTACATTTGGTTTATGCACGAGTCAGAGTTGATGAAAGCACTCTCAAGTGAAGTGCTCTTATAAGCAAAGTTTACAAAAAAATTAATAATTTATTAATCTGTTCAGTATTAATTTATTAATCCTTTCACTGCTAAAATATATTTCTGATAAGATAAAATTATTCACTCTTTGCAGCATAATGAGAATCCCCATACCGGAAATAAGGAAGGGGGGGGGGGCGTCAAACGAAACCAGCATGTTTTTACCTTCTATTTTTATGCTAGAAAGTTTTTACACTATCTTTCATTGCAATAAATCAATAAAGTAACCTAAACATCACATGAATTCAAAATGAAACATTGAAGATTCAAGAACATCGAAAAATTCGTTATCGAAATAAACCATCGATATCGAAGGTTACTTTTTAGAATTTTAAAAGTTATGTATTTTCCACCATTATTATTATTTTTTTTTAGTTTATTTTATTGTTGGGTCCTTTCAAATTAATAAAATTTTAATATTTGAAAAAGAGAAGAATTTTATAATTGATATTGAAACTTTTAAACATCGATACTATCGACAGAGTACTTAAAATATATAAAAAAATATAAATAAGAACAAAGACTCCCTTTGCCGATCTGTGAATGCTTTGGTGAGAAGGAGGAAGAGACGGATTCCACTATTTCCACAACGAGTTTGACATTTCCTAAATGTACATTTCGGCTGGAAAGTAGCCATCGTCAGTATGAATCAATTTTACAGAGAAAAATATGAGGTATATTTTAGCATATTGCTTGCTGAAACGGCTGCTGGGAATTCCCAAAGATGGTATACTACCACAAGAAAGGTCTGGGATATACCTGCTTCATTGTGGAACATGCCCCAAGAAATATATAGGCCAGACCCGTCGAAAGTTGGAAACCAGGCCAGAGAGCACCTGGACCACATTAAAAACAACAGACCCAACAGGTCATCGATGGCTGACCATATTTTACAAACTGGGCACAATTTTAATATAGACCAGCTTCAGGTCCTGCAGATAGTAGATGAACCAAAGAAGCTGGATTTCTTGGAGTCATGGGAAATCTTAAAAAACCAGGACAATTCATTGCTCAATCTGGACACTGGACCCTTAGATCTTCTCCTGTGGAAAAACCTACTTGAGTATACTAAGTAAACCTCTGCTACCTACCAGAGCTTTCTCCTAGGTCCACATTTCTTGGATCCAATGGCCTTATATATACAAGATACAGTACATTAATTAGTGCATTATGTCACATCTTTTCCCTCAATTTTCCATTGTAAAAAGCAAATGCATAAGTCAAATCCCAAAAACAAGATAGCAAGGACCTTCATAAACTGACACTGCGTTCATACCAAGTGCACCTTGAAAATCGTCAAGAATGTTTTAATAAGAAAGTTAATATGGTTACAATTAAAATCTATTATTACATACTGTAAATAATTACAGTACCATTTCGAAAAATAAAAATAATGAAAGTGAGGCCGATGAAAGGAGACATAAGACTAGGTGAATGACCAGAATGAGAACGAAAATCTTCATCAACTTTTTGGAGAATGAGATGAAGAGCGATTTGAAAAGTCGTATCCAATGGCAGGAGTAATATCTATTCTTTGTATATTATTTATTGTTGTTTTAATATCATCTTATGTTTAAGAGACCATAAGATTTCGTTGCTTTTCGTCTGGTTGCATTTTGTCTAACACTGACTAGGGACATAAATTGCGTTCCAAAAATTCTATGATCCTTCCTATCCATGTTCCATTTTCATCATAAATGAAATAAAATTGTTAAAATGTAGACCCAGGGTTCGTACACATTTCTGTAAATAAAAATCAAGGACAATCAAGAACTTTCAAGGACTAAAATCAACAAAATATAAGAATCCCTGGGATGAATAAAGTAATGAATTACTGCACGCATTTTTAGATTGGTTTTTTTACATCAATACATGGAACTGACAGGTATGATTTAATTTAATCAGGGATTGCTATGGTAGAGCTTCTCTCTAATGTTTATGATACTGGAGCCTAATCTCGTCATGACGTCAATCTGAGCAAATCGGCTGATACAAAATGGAGCGAGAGGGTGAAAACCGAAGTGGCATTTTTCACACTTTAAACGCGATTTTCATAATGAAATAATGGTTTTAAAATTTTTCTATTGCTACAGTTGTATTTTATTTGTCTCAAATAATGATTTTCTGCAAAAAAAATATTCGATTTTTTGAGTGGAGTTGTCCTTTAACATTACAACATCTTTTTGTGGTAGTTTTCTATTCCACCACTAACCGAAACTGGTGCTACGTGGTGATTAATGCTCTCGATTACTAATGCTAATATCCACCTTTTGCAAATCTGATGTTTTCATCTGAATCCGCCAGATGCCTCACCGTGTGTCCGCCATTATAACGGGCTCACAGCCATGGATAAATGAAGACCATGCCATAGCTCAGTGCCTTGACTTGGTTCTTCTTTGTATTTGCTTTACAATTTGATATTTAATTCAGCATGGGTTCGTACTGTGCAGATGTTGTCTATTCAAACGCTCAAATTCTTAGAAAATGGAGAAAGGAACAAAGTGACTGAGCATCAAAGCAGTGTTATTAGTAGGAAGGACTTCACCCCCTCTAAAGCCGTTGCAGTAATTAATTACGTGTATTTATCATTTATTCATATTTCACGAAGTTATTAAACCCACTAAGGCTGTGAACTGCAAGTTAACATTATTACAATATCAATGAGGCACGTCTAAATTTAAACAGTACTAAATTGATTAAATATGAGCTTTATTAAATATGCTTGTTAATTTTCACTATCCGCGATGATTGAATGCGACCAAGGTAAGTGAACTGCATCCCCCAGATTCCTACTCAAACAGATATATACCTCTTTTCTATTTAGTCCCAGTAAAAGGCTAAGAAGTAATGATTAAATAAAAAAAAAAAAAACTTCAATCAGTCATCGTGCGATTGTGCGGTTATTGAAAATTAGCGAATATGCGTTTCGAAGCAGACGCTTTGTTATCTGTTGATGAAGTGAAAGCTTCGAAACACGTTACTCCTATATTTAATAAATTTAGTATTGTTTAAATTTTAACCTGCCTCATTCATATTTAATGTAACAATACAAGACACTAAGAAGAGATGACCTTGTAATAGTTTTTATCCAATATAACCTTGTATTTTTACTTCACTGAGAAGAGATGACCTTTGGTTTAAGATATGTAATATGTTCCTTTTGTGATAATACACTGGCTCAAGAAATACACTTAGAAAATAATTATATATGCCTCTAAGTTCTTAAATGCTTTCATTTGTTCATGGTCAAACGCTTTAGATTCAATAAAATAATTGTAAATGTCGAAATGTGAAACAGGTGGGCCCTTCACGTCACACTTTCTGAAGAATTAATTTATGTTCATAATCTGAAATATAATTATAAACAGTCTTAAAGCAAGCAAATAAAGACATTTTTACAAATGCTGTCTAATTTATTTATTTTACTATACAATCGCGTTGAAAATAGACTAAAGAATGCAATTGCAACTCGACATAAACATGTAACTCATGTTCATCACTTTCCACTAAATATTAAAAAAATTAGAGCAGGAACGTTGTATACAATATCAGATTTCTAGGTATCTTTAATTAACGATTTAATTAATTATAGGCAGTAATGCTAAAATTTAAGATTGGATGAGAGAAATCGAAAGACCTGAGAGTTCAAAACGTAGCCACCTTAAGTGTAAACAAATACGATGGCTACGCTCAGAGGCATGTTGCAATGGAAGACTCATTCGAAACTTAAACATGGCCGCACCCGTGAAATCAAAAGTAAAAAGGTGTATAGTACACTGTACATAGTGGTGATGTTTTTAAATATATACAATAAAATTGCAGAATGAAGAAATAATGCATAAGAGTTTTCTTTATTCTGTGAATAAAGAAAAAAATTTTGAGAACGTTTTGTTTTAAAACAAAACTGCATTCATACGTAGAATTTGGCAACAGCTGATGAATTTCTATAGAGCGCACTTTAGAAACCCTGATGAACGGCACCAGAAAGACTGTGTTGGTTTTGCAAACCACAATGATATTTAGCGGTTGCACAGGCAGGCAGTAATAACACCTCGCACACTTCTCTGCGCAGCATTTCGCCATTTCTCGTGACAAACGTCTACAAAAAAAAAAAAACTTACACGCGAGCGGTTAACACACACGAGATGGGGATACAACGCAGGTAGATAAGGATTTGTGTGCAACGGATTAGCGCTGCTGAGAATAGGGTGGGGGAGAATTACGCGAATGATAATTGCTGAAATTTTACATTGTCAGATAATGAAGTAAAAAATAAGGACTTTCAAGGATTTTTTTTAAATTTTGCATAAAAATAAGGTCTTTCAAATACTAAAAATCGTTACAAGGACATATAAGGATATGCAAGGACTTGCAAAGACCCGTATGAACACTGAGACATGCCTCATACATATTTATTGACTTAGTTTTATAATACAAAACCCTGAAATTTTGTGGCTTTTCGTGTGGTTGCATTTTGTCTAACATTTGCTACAGACATAAATTGCGCTCCAAAAATTCTATGATATCCTTCCTATCAGTTTTCCATTTTGATCACAAATGAAATAAAATTTTTAAAATGTAGACCTGCCTCAATTTTTTTTCCCCCGATCAAGCATTGCCTTTTTTTTTTTACCTTTTTTTTGCCTCGGCTTATGATCGAGTCACGGTGTTTTTACACTATTAGGAGTCAAAAATCGGGGGTCGGCTTATGCACAAATAAATACGGTACTTCGATTAAACATGCTTTTTTCAAATGTCACTTGATTTTAAAATTAATAAATCTTGCGTTAACAAAATCGTACCAATGACCACTTTACATGGGCCTAAATGAGGTTCGGACAGAACATGCATTTTACTACCGATACGTTTCTAGATTGTCGAGGCAATTATTTGTTTATCATCTTATCAATCATTTCAGAGGTCTAGTAATTATGAATCTTTCAGTGGGCTGTGAGAATGGTTGAGTTTAGGGCCAACACATTAGTGCACAGGTAGTTCGCAGAAACCTATTAATGGAACACGTGGTGGGTTTACTTTTTTCATGCGCTTTTGTTTACGTTATGGGCAGAGTTTAACCTAACTTCACGAGCTGTTTAATTCTTTAAGGACTATAATTTCGACAAAACGTATAAGGAAACTTGTGTTTATTTTAAGGTGCAGAACATTGCTAGGTATTGCACAACATCCTTTTCAAAAGCACCCTGTATATATAAAAAAAACACCATGTCCAGAATGATCTGAATATACCCAAAAAAGGGGAAAATGGTATGGCATAAGAAAAAAAAAGACAATTCGAAATTTCAGCAAAGGACGAGTTGGCCAATGCTGTTTCGAAGACACCATTTTAAAATTCTGGCCACCAAGATCACTTGGTCTTAATCCTTGTGAATTCTGGCTGTGGGTTATCTGAAAAACATTGTGGTCAGTGGTCCGATGGCAAACTTGAAGACACACATTGCGCAACATCAAACCTGATGCACTCCGATCTGTTATGGAACATGCTGTTTCTCGGTGGCAGAGAACGGTGGTCAGCATATTGAACATTTATTGCACAAGTCTCGCGATAAATTAAAACAGATTTCGTTGTTGCTTTTTCTGTGGTTTTTCGCCTCAGGCCAATTAAAAACAGATTTTCCCCATTCTGAACTTGGAAAGTCATTTTTTCAGTAAAATACCGAGTGACGCACGAGAAACAGTACAGTTGGTTTAAACTGCAACTCGCGCAATGGCCGTCACATTGGGATTCAAATGTCCTGGTAGCTAAACCCATTTATGTTATGACGAGTAGAGCGGCA
This sequence comes from Rhysida immarginata, assembly GCA_023313115.1. NCBI lineage: Eukaryota > Metazoa > Arthropoda > Chilopoda > Scolopendromorpha > Scolopendridae > Rhysida > Rhysida immarginata. The sequence goes on along the minus strand of JAHWFO010039420.1, from coordinate 68,551 downwards.
TCTATTGCTAAAATTTCGAATTCTTTTTTTTTCTTATGCCATACCATTTCCCCCTTTTTCACATATATTCAGGTCATTCTAATCAATGGTTCTTTTTTTTTTTTTAACAGCTTTTTGAAGTTGAACTGTAATTATATTAAACACTAGTTTCGTCTGAAGTTCGTCAGCACGAAGTTAGTTTGATCCCCTCCCACCATTAATGGGAGGGGATTGGCTATTGGTTCACTTTAGTAGAGACACCCTGTATCTGCAAGAGGATCAACCTTTGAGTGATCATATTTGCACTGAAGAAAAGAATATTGAACAACAGCTTGATAAATCGCACCACAAGAACAATGGCAACTTGCAAATATGGAATAAGCACTAACTCCTTAAATGGATAAATAATTTACACCCAAGGACATCAAGTCATCCATGCACTTGGTGTGGAATCTGCTTTTCCATGACACTCATTAGAAGTTCACAGTATAAAGTGGAATGCTGGTAATGTTGTATTTTTCAGGAGGAAGTGTCGTAATTCAACCTAAAAAACTAAGTGTAAACATTGTACCTATGTATTTTTATGCCTTTGTTTTAATTTTTATGCTTTTACCAAGATCAATAAATTTGGATAAATTGATAAAGTTGAGTTTCATTTTTCTGTTAATTTCCTTAAAAAGAAACTACTTACACAGTATGCCTCATTTGGTTTCTGTAAAACCGTTTTACAGGGTTCATTTTAGGCAGGGTTTACGGGGCGGGCCACCCCGTTTGCCCTTTGATCTTGTTCACGCACCCTGATAACCCGAAAATGCGCCCGCAAAGAAAAATCTAAAAGATTTTGTAAAGGGTTAAGGAACTTCAAAAAGAACTGTGCATATTTTATAGAAAAAAATCTTTTTTGAACACATAATGCCCTTTTTAGAAAATTAAGTGCCCCTTTTTTTTTGGGGGGGGGGGTGCAAAGTGCCCTTTTTTGGTAATGTCATGCCCTTTTAGCCATTAGCACCCTGCCCTTTTTTAAGTCTAGAATAACCTCGAAAACATAAAATATATGGTTAATACAGGCTCTGGAATTAATATTAAAATGATTATGTATGAGCATTAGGTGACATCAACTGTACTGAAAAACACTTATTTTTATTCCACTTATTTTATTGCACGTACAAAAAGATTAGCCTTGTTACTTATAAAGCCAACAAAACCAGTATAAATATAACATTAATAAGATGTCCAAGCACCTTTGTTTAGAATGGCTTGGTTCATTCTATTTACAATTTCTTTGTCATCTTGGGAGATTTCCTCCCATGAACTGAACACTGAACATTTCAATTCAATTCAACTGAAATATTACTTTTCTTCTGCAAATACTTGGCATGCATTCTTGGTGGGATTCAGATTTGGCAAAGGAGCTGGCCCGTAACCACCGAGAGAGAAGGTCTCCGCAATGAAACTGAATACATTGTTGCACCACATAGATAGTGCATTGTTATTCGTATTTCTAGTAATAATAAGCCCTGAATTTGCACTATCTATGATGATGTAACAATGTATTCAGTTTTCTCTCTCGGTGGTCACGGCTGGCCACTTCAATAACTGGATTTTTTTTGCAGCAAACCATTCGCTTTTGACGTATGAACATGAGCATTATTATGTTGAAAAATCCAATTTTTTCCTGCCATTTCACTACCAAATGCAGGAACCTGTTACGACAGAACTTCAGTCTAGTCTTTGCTGTTCATGCAGCCATTTATAAACACAGGATCACTCTTCTTTTTCATTCTAATATATCCCCAAAGCAATTGATACAGCAGGAAAAAAAAAACATTTTGGGATTCTAAGTTCACGTTTGTCAACAGTCTTGTAGAATCGTCAAAAAAAATTAAGAAAATGCCAGAAAACTTGGCATGAAATGAAAACATGTGCGTTGCAGTGATTATGAAGATGTACACAAAGCTGTCTACACGTGGTTCAAGAAACAAGATTACGAAACGTTCCCGTCACAGGACCATTATTATGTGAAAAAGCGCAGTTTTTTGCTCAGCAGCTTGGCCATAGCCTGTTCCAAGCCAGTAATGGATGGCTACATAAATTTAGACAATGATACGATATCTCTTGCAAGTTAATTTGTGGTGAAAAAAACAGTGTTCCTCAAACTTCAGACAATTCTTGATACGAGAAGATTCACTGTATCGTCCAAAGATACTCAACACAAATGAAACGGGTATTTTGTACTAAGTTTTATCTCATGTACATGGGTGATGAAAGGAGAAAGTGGAAAAGGTGGGAAACTTTCAAAAGTTAGATTGACTGCTTTATTTGCAGCCAATGCAACTGGCAGTGAAAGATTGAAGCCGCTAATAATTGGCAAGTCTACTAAGCCTCAATGTTTTAAAAATGTAAAGTCATTGCCCTGTTTTTATGTGCAAATTCCAAAGCATGGATGAATCACGATATTTTTGAAGATTGACTGTCAAAACTTGACAGAAAGATGATAAGCGAAAACAGGAAGATCTTGTTGATCTTGGACAATTGCTCTGCCCACTCAGTACAGACAAACTGAAAAATATCAGTCTTGAATTTTTTCCTGCAATTGCACTCCAGTACTTCAGTTGATGGATCATCTAGGCATTATCCGGTCGTCCGTAAAGGCACAATATCGAAATCAGTTGCTTAGAAAAATTTTGCTTAACCTTGATAATCTTAATGAAAAAAAAAAAGTTTATGTCTTGCAAGCAATTGACATGATTGTTAAGGCTTGGAATGACGTGAAACACTCGACAATAACCAACTGCTCTAGAAAGTCTAAACTTTTTCCAGTGGAATGAATGAGGACGACCAAGCTGAATACAAAGATCACGAGTTAGTCGATCTTTGGAATGCAGCTGCAACTGGGTTAGACACTACAGGTAATGAAGTTTCCATTGATGATTATGTTGATGTGGACATGGATCTTCAAACTTTTCATGAAATTAATGATGAAGAAATTGTTGAAGGTGAAGAAAGCAAAAGTATCTGAAGACGGAGATTCTAATTCGTCTAGTAGTGAAGACGATGATATGGAAGAATTTGTGACATCAAGAGAATTGTTTAGAAAAAGCTCATTGTTATTTGTTATCTAAAAGAGATATGCCAGCGAAATGTTTAACTATTTGCATGTTGTTAAAGACTTCATTGTAAAAAATCATTACCATTAGTTCGATCAAAAATTACAAAATACTTGTCTTGCTCAAATGTACATGTAGAACTAAAATAAATTTAATTTCATATATGTCTCACATGAAGTTGACTGAAATCATCTTATACACTGTATTTCACTGAATTTAGGCTTAGGCAGTGTTCACTACTGGCGCTGTGGGTCCTGCAACAAAATTTCTATAGGACTCGAACAATAGGTAACGGAGTCAATCCCTATTCAGAGTTCGATCAGCCTTTACATTTTCTTCTCCTTACTTCCTTGTCAGGACTCACTTCGCGGCTCGCCTTTTCCAGTGTGAACGCAGCCTTACTTATTAATTTAATCTTATTTTATGGTGTTTATTAAAGCAATAACACTGTACTGTATTAATTACAGAGTCATATTTGGATAAACAGGCCTAAAATATAGGAAGTTTCACTATAACAAAGTTTCACTTTAATGAATTTTTTTTGGTCCCCTTCAGATTCGCTAAACCGAGGTTTGACCTGTACAGTAATCCCTCGGTCTCTGCAGTCTCACCATCTGCGATTTTGCATATACGAGTCAAATTTTTTTGCAAACCTCTCCCTTTTATACAATGGGAAATGTGTGTATTTTCATTTTCAGTATCTATTAAGGAATTTTCCTTCTATATTTAATACAAGTAAACAGTTATCAGTGGTATTTTACGAACTTTGCGTTTGCAAACATGCATCATTGGCATAGTTTATCATGGCTTTAAAAAAAAAAAAACAAATTCACTTCCCCCACCAAAGCAGCTACTTTTTCCCCTAAAATGATTAAAATGCCGACTTGTGATACATGGTTTCTTAAACTGAGAAAGAGTATTTAATTAGGCTTAAAATGTTTTTAGAATTTTTTTTCTTCTTCTTTCAAAAGTTGATAATTACTTGAAAATACACATTACGACCGGAGTTTGATAATGAAGTAGGCCCACGAAAATACAAAAATAACCCATAATAAAATCTGATACACATAAAAAGAAGGCCATATACAGGGTGGTCATAAATTTATTAAGCACATTTTGACAGTGAATATTTTATTAACCAAGAAATGTACACACTTCTTGTGAACATCATTGAAAAGTACAACTCAAACAGTTTTTTCCCGTAATATTCCGAAGTTACAGCACTTCCACGTGTGCTCCTGCAGTGACTCGCAGAATATCCATTCGATATTCGATTTCACGCCATGTATTCCGCAGCATTTCAGGTGTCACTGTTGCAATGACGGCCACAATCCTTTCCTTCAATTCATCAAGATCACGCACTTTGCTGGAGTACACGCGGTCCTTTATGGAATCCTTTCCAGGAGCAGGTTGTCCATATTCCAAGCGGAATTGCCGTTGAACTGCTATCACGAATTTCTGCTCATGAAACCAAAGAACGCACATTGCTTTCTGCTGCACGGTCGCCATTTTCGCGTTTTGTGTTCCTACGCCAAACAGTGCTGCCGCCTGGTGGTGATAGTGACACCTGACAAACTGTTTTCAATGATGTTCACAAGAAGTGTGTACATTTCTTGGTTAATAAAATATTCACTGTCAAAATGTGCTTAATAATTTATGACCACCCTGTATATCTGTAAATTAAACTAAAGTTTATATCCAAATCGCTAAATTAAGAAATAAATAAAAATAAAACAATCCAAGGTAATAATTACATATATATAAAAAAAAGGGGGGGGGTTCTTATAAATCTTTCATACCGGCTGAAAAATCATGCTCCTAAAAAGAAAACTTAGACAATCTTTACATATCTCTTTGAAAATATTACGGTCTCAGGATTTCACGGAATGTTTCAATTTCATTCCACTTTTGAAAGTTGGAAATTTATGGCCGAGTTTTGTTTTTCTGCAGAGTCATACCTTTGGTCGGCATGGCCTAGCGATCAGCCTTCCCATTTTGGTATCAAATTAATCATTCTATAATAATTGCTTCAAAGTTTACAGGGTGCTCGGAAAATACCCGGCAAAATTTTTAAAGATATTAGAGGGGACCAAAATAAGCATTTTCCGTCATAGACTGTGTGTAAAGGTGTCATTTCCATAACCTACCACTAGCAGATCCACTTTCGCAGAAGCTGGCAGTGCACACACTGAAACGTTTGTAGATTCAGCAGTTGTTTCGTCGGGAATAGTTCCCTGTACAGTCTCCGAGCAGCTAGTCAGTTTCTATTCGTTGCCCCATACTTCATATGGATATTTCCAAGCTCTGCATTTGTAAAGCGATGCACGCTATTGTAAATCCCAGCGGGAAAACAATGCCTTTTACTCCTAGATGTCAATGAGTGCTACGCTTAAAAGAGTCATTTCCAGACATGCATTCTATTATTTTGGTTCCCTCTGCCACCCTGTAAAATTTTGCCCAATATTTTCCAAGCAACAAATATACAGGTTGGTCAAAAATAACCCATCAAATTACTTGATAACTACTGTCGAATTTAGAAATACTGTAATAAGTCGTTGATGGGGTATCTGTTAGTAACCTGATATAGACCATTGAACTGGGAGTTCTTAGTATTGTTTCTATTGATGAAAATTGGTAGAGGCTTTACAATAAAGGGAGACAAAATATCAGACTAATTTTGCCATTCATTCCCAGCTGTATCAAGGAATGCTTCTCACCCTTATATACAGAAATATAGTAAAATGGAACAATCTGATTGGATAAAATACAGCAAATGGTAGGACAAAAGTGATGAGGAAATTAGACTGGATACAATGATAAAGTACGATGAATGGATGAAGATAGAAGCAGCATAAATGGGGTAGGTGTACGTTGATTAGTAAGAATACAGCAAATGATGTACCAAGAAGAAAGAAAGAGAAGCGAATAGGTACATCTTAAGATAGAATTATACCAACTCCAACCGTTGTAATTTGTTTTCATCCACACAGGGCCAGAATCACTATGGACTGGTTCCAGACAAGAGAGTTCTTCGTGATGCAGTGGCCAGCTCAGTCCCAGATCTCGGTGCCACTGAACATCTTTGGGTCGAGCTGGAAAGGACAGTTCGTTCCTTGCCTACACTTCCATTAAATCTCCGAGAATTGAGTGAAGTTCTCATGTCTGCATTGAACCCCTGCACAAATGACATCATTTGCTGAATGGGCCAACTTCTTCCTGCATCTGCGCTTCTTCTTGAATGTTTTCAGCAACTCGTTGAATCCATGATTCCAAGGGCTAATTCAGGTTCAACACGCTACTAGACAGATGTACTTAATAAAGTGTGAACATTTTTGTGTGAACTATTTTCATTTTTTTTAATTGTGTTCATAATTGAATGTAGTCTAATTGGATACTGTTCCCTATTTATTTAGGATAAGATAAATTTTTTACACATCCTACCCTATTTATTCTACTGTAATGAAAATTAAACCTAAAAAAAAAAAATCACCTAAATTTGTAGGAGCGTATTGTACAAGAGTGCTGGAATGACTGACTAGGGGGGAGGAGTCAAACGAACTTTTGGCTGATGAAATTAGCATATGATATACAGGGTGTCCATAAAAAGTCGACACATTTTATCTGTGTACAGTCAAATCCTGATAACTCGAATCTTCAGCGGACCAGATAAAAAATTTGAGTTATCAGGTTTTCGAGTTAACCAGTAAATCGAAAACCAGGCTACAGGACAACTATAAAGATTACATAATACCTTCACAAATGAAGTCTCACAATGTTTTTATAAATTCGATTTTATTTTTATGAGATCCATTTACAATTACAGTACGGACCTCTTAATTTGCGGTCTGTTTTAATGCAAAATCAGCTCCAATATCGTTTTGGCATGGCTTCCGAATTCTACTTCCGGTTTGTAAAAATATTCGAAAAGCATCTCTTCACGATTTTTGAGCATTTATTTTTCATCTGACGACATTTATGATAAATGTAAAAACGTCTTACATTTAAAAATTGACAGAATTCACATTTTTCTCAAATTTCCATCACTTTTACATCAACAAAGGCAATGCGATCTGAAGTGTTTCGAAAAGTTTCGAAAGCAAAATAACAACGACCAATCTGAAGTGTATGGCTACTTCTAAAAATTCATTAGCGATCGTTCATGCAATGAACTTTATGGTTAACATGAACACTGCCTCTAAAATTGAAAGCACAATCGTTATCATTTACTAAGTTTAAAAATTCTATCATTGAACACTCGCAATCAACAAGTTCGATTCTCAATTCCATGTACTGGTAAAGTTTCGATTTCAACAATGGCTGCCAGCGATAGTGATTCCCCCCCAGTTTTCTTTGTCATATGGACGTAAAATTAAAGTCGGAAAATGAAATAAAGTTTCATCAGGCAAAGCTTTTCGAGGAGAGCGGCCAAAATTAAAGGCACACTTGGATAGAGCTCAGAAAAAAAAAAAAAATTACACAGTCAAGCAGCAACAGATAGATCATTTATCAAGTCGAAACTCTATAAATTTTATTTTCATGTTAATTCTTCATTACTTATCGTATTTTTTTCCGAATGGCTTGCAATGTTTTTGGAATATCTTTGAATTTATGAAAATAAAGAGTTCTTGATCTTCTTTTGTACACTTGGCCTACTTATTTGACTGAGCACGAGGAAGGAGGAGGGGGGGGCACTCAAGCGCTCCTGGATCTAACATGAAAGTTAATGAAGAATTGAATTTGGTCCGTATTCTATTAATTTTTAAAATATTCTAAGATAAGTTTTTGCTTTAAATTTCAGAATATCTATTCACTAAAACCAAAAATTTCTTCGAGTTATCCAGGATTTATTAAAAAATTTGTTTGAGTTAATGAGTGAAATTTCTATTATTTAAATGCTCTGGGGGGTGGGACTTAGAATATTGTTCGAGTTAACCAGGAATTTGAGTTATCAGAGTTCGAGTTATTCGGGTTTGACTGTATTACCAAAAAATTAATGAAGATAAACAAACGGATTTCAATAAATGAAACTGAACAATGGGATACCACTGTGGATAACAACATCGTAAGAAAAAGGAAAACCTCTTGTCCATAAAAATATTTTTAATCAAGCGTATACGTATTTCGATCTCTTTGAGAAGAGGTTTTTCTTTTTCTTAAGATATGAAACTGTAACTTAAAGTTTTATTAAACCAAGTTAGTAGACCCCAACATGTGCTCCTTGGGTCGCACGGAGGATATCCAGTTGATTACACTGGTCAACAGTGAAATTCTTTCCAACTTGAAAATAGCCATTTCTGATTCATTTCATCATGGAAAAAACGAAAATGACATTTAAAATTTTCAGTTAGCTCTTAGTTCTCAGATTCAGCCCATTCAAGTTATAAGGATAAATTCCACCAGATCATGAGATCAATTCCACCAGGGCATTTTGCAAATGGAACGAAGGTAACAGGGAAAATTTCGGGAACCAAATTTTGTAATAAAGATCTAAAATATACTTTAAAATTTATTGTCTGGACCGAAAAATCCTTACATTATAGGGATAAAGATTTCGCTACATGGAGATTGAAAAACCATTAAATCAATAGGAATTCTGCCAGGACCACAGAAAAATTTAGTTATAGAGAGAATTTCGCTTATCGGCGTTAGTTCTACTGTACATCACAATACATTAATTCTACAGTATATACAATGTAGAGTTCATTATACAATACATTAATTCACTTTTTATTTGAACTTACAGTCACCAAAGCTGATACGAAAATACCATAAATCCTCTACTATAATGCACCCTCTTGTAAAATGCGATTCCACTTTTTTGGCCCAAAAAAACAGCAAAAATGCTATCCTCTTGTATAATGCGATCATTTTTGAATCCTTGCGAGAAATAAAATGTGCAAAAATATATAGAATTCACATTGCCAGAGTTTATATAGTGCTTGCAGTGCTATTATTAATCAAGACTAACCAATCAACACAAAGTGGTATACAGGATGGCATTGCCCATTGGCTTAAGAGTATTGTTTATATGTACTGCCTTTATGGTATCACTCACCATGTTGTGTCTGTTGTAACCCAAAATGATTTTAATGGGTGGGGGGGGGGGACCGTCTTTATTCAATAAATTGGATTTTGGTGAACTTAAACTTCATATAATTTTAACAAAGACAAGAATGTTCAGTTACATGCATTTTTACATTTCTACATTTATTTGTACACTTTGGGGACAATACATAATTTAAATTATTGTATATGCCATATAATTAGCGCTAATGTAAATTATAATTAAAATAAAAAGTGAATTAATTTATTGTGTAACGAACTGGACACTGTATATGTTATATAATTCATGTATATTACATGGTAATTTTGTCAGGACAAAATGAAACTTTGGAAGTTTAAAAGTGTATAGCCTACATTGATAGGGAAAGCTTTCCCACTCACATTCAACAAAGAAATAACAAAAAATCAATTTTCTTAATGAAAAATCAAGTAATCTTTATTCACTTTTAACATTTTTCATATCTTGACTGATAAGCTTTCTATATCTTGTAGGCTTTGGTTCGAGGCAGTTTGGAAGTAGCGATCTTTGGGAGAAGCTATTTTCGTAGGCCTATTAGCTGTTGGCAACGAGAAATTCAAATAAAAAGTGAATTAATTTATTATATAATGAACTGGACACTGTATATGCAATATACCGTAATTAATGTAAATTAGACGGTAATTTCGTCAGGTCAAAATGAAACTTTAGGAGTTTAAAAGTTTATAGCCTACATTGATAGGGAAAGCTTTCCCACTCGCATTCAACAAAAAAATTAACACAACATCAATTTTCTTATGAAAAATCAAGTAATCTTTATTCACTTTTAACATTTTTCATATCTTGACTGCATAACCTTTCTATATTTTGTAGGCTTTGGTTCAAGGCAGTTTGGCAGTAGCGATCTTTGAGAGAAGTTTTTTTTTTCATAGGCCTATTAGCTGTTGGCGACGAGAAATTCAAATAAAAAGTGAATTGATTTATTGTATAATGAACTGGACACTGTATATGCTGTGTAATTAATCTACAATACATGGTAATTTCATGTGAATTTTATCAGGACAGACAGCAACTTCGTTAGTTCGAAACAGTTTGGAAGCAGAGACCATCAATATTGATGGTCTGTTTGGAAGTAGCGATCTTTGGGAGAAGTTATTTTTTTTATTAGCTTGTTGGCGACGAGAAATTCAAATAAAAAGTGCATTAATTTATTGTATAATGAAGTGGATACTGTATATGCTGTATAATTAATGTATAATACATGGTAATTTCATTTGAATTTCATCAGGACAGAAAGCAACTTCGTTAATTCGAGGCAGTTTGGAAGTAGCCATCTTTGGGAGAAGTTATTTTCGTATTAAATGTTGGTAACGGAAATACAAATAAAAAGAGAATTAATTTATTGTATAATGAACTGGACACTGTAAATGCAATATAATTAATGTATATTACACGGTAATTTCGTCAGGGCAACAAAACCTCCTCTGGCCACAGTCATTCTTTTGTATAATACGATCCAACAAATTTAGATGCTTTTTTAGGCCAAAATTATTCGCATTACAGTAGAGAATTTATGGTAACTTCTTGAAAAGATGGCAACTTCAAAACCGTTTCAATCCGACGAAGCTGCATTTTGTCCTGTTGCGTTTTTTCCGATCACGTTTCATTTACTAATTTAACAGCTGAATATTTAAAAGTCTCAAAATTAAATTGCCCTGGTCTTTATTCAAAACAGAATACTGCACAACATAAATAGCAGACAGAATAATAATTTCTTCTGTTTTATCTGTATATTCTTGCATATTTTATTTCTTGCAGTACCAAAGTTTCTATCAGTTTGTGCTTTTTCACATCAACCCCACAGAGCAGTATGAATTCAATCTGTACAAAATATAGGTTAGCAAAATCTTACGATATGTAGAGTGCTCGTGATATCTAGAATTGAAAGCAATTTTCTCAGCAACAAGATTCCTGGCAGATTATCACAATAGGAAATGACATTTGTTCTGCTTATTTCCTCAAGAGCAGGGAGGGGAGAGCAAATTTTCAATATTCCGAGGCATATTTTTATTTTAATAAAATGTGGAGTTAATTGATAATTGATTGCATGAGATATACTCCTTTATGTGTGTAGCATTAATAAACATATATATGAACTCAAATTTTTCTTTAGAATTTACCTTTAAAATGTTCATTAAAGCAAGTACATACCTTTCTTCAGGGTTTTCAAAAACGCTTCCTTTTGGTCAGCCCCAATTCCAAATTGGTCTTTAGGGCCGTACAACAATTGTGATAGTATTAGATGAAGAACTTCTGGAGCTATATCGTGCAAACCTCCTTCTTGACTGCCACTTGTATCTGAAATGCAATGTAATTATTTTGTATGCTGTTGCCGTATAAGAAAGTACGTTTTAAAGAATAAAAGCAAAATACAAACCAGAATCAATATAAGACCGTAGAAGATCTGGCAATTTTTGCTTTATAAATTGAAGTGCGTATGATTTAGTGTCACTGTTTGATGACTGCAATAATGCCAAACCAAATGCAACTTCTTGAACACGGGTTAATTTGAGAACTTTGCTCAACTGTGGGAAAAGTTGGGGTGTAGGCTTAAGGCTCTGGAAATAAAATAAATAAGCAGCTGATATATTTAAATATATAAACAAATCTCAACAAAAGGCCACTTGTTTTCTTACTTATATACTTACTTTCTGCTGGTGCAAAGGATTATCAGCAGCGTAGCAGAGATTTGATATAAAATTAGGTTTTGTGATAAGTGAAGCACACTCCTGAATTAAATACTGTGTCTGAAACATTTGAATCCAAAATAAGCATCACTGCTAAACTGGGATTTCAATTAGTCTTAGGTTAAAGAACTTACCTGATGGAAATCTTTGCCACTGCTCTTACCATCACCACTAAAATCCACGTGTGAAAACAGGCAGCGAAGGAGATGTCTCTCTGCCTCCAACCCGTGCTGGGCAACAAGCTATATCAATTAAAAAATAAATAAATATAAATTCATTCCTCCTCTGAAGATTGAGCACTCCAGAAAAATATTAAATTTACTGCAGACCAAATCAGCCCATTTATAATTTATCCACTTCAACCATAAACAAATAGTTCTCGAGAAGAAAAATTTCTTCGTTCTAAATGTTCATATAAATGAAGTACGTAGCAGCCATCATACTTTAGAGGTTTCCTAAATCTACCTGGAAATTTATGGTGGTATGTGCATCAAAATTTGAATGTGAGGGGACGGGGGGCCTTTCAAAGTAGCCAGAGCCTTTTTATGGATAAATGAAGGGATTTGTGTGAAAATCACACTATCAGCAAATGCCTCAAGTTGGTCACAACTCCTATACTCTTTAGTCACATGCACAATTAGAAACCAATTTCATACATTTCCAGTCCTGAAATCAAGAACATCCACTTAATTCTGTGCATATCATAAAAAGCCATAAAGGCAATCAACATAACTAGTTTCAAATTTAAACCCACGAAATCTGATAGTGGGTTTCAAATCTAAACTATCGGACAAAAGAGTATCAAAAGTCAAAATATTTCAGTGCACACCAACACCGATCATGCAACTCCAATGTGCTGGCTTCCACATCCATTCGCCCCAGGTTTCACTACAAGGGTCCCATCCGCTGCGCTTTGGAAAGGGTGCGCCGCCCAGCTGAATACACAAAAAGCTGCACAACACTGCATAATGTTTTTTATTTGTTCTTAATTGTCTGCCTGGCTATTTTCTCTTTCCACCCACCTGATATAATTTTCTGGGGAGAACTCTGAAACTGTATCTCAGTTTCAACCAAATTGAAATAAGTTACTCATCTAAAGCTATGATTGATGCTTCCACTGATAAAAAAATCGCAACATGTTGTTTCTTTCAAAATAAACCCCGAAAATGAAAAAAAATTGAGCGCACATAGCCATACAAATTCCAATGTTACTATCTCAAAGAATTCTCACAATCTTTCATTCTTATTAGTACAGATAATCCAATACGTCCATCCAGGGCCTGTATGAACCTGGATTAACGACTGCTGGATGATGGTCACAGCAGCCGGGGGGTGAAGATCGTGAACATCAGTAGATTCCAAGAAACAAAATGTTACAATTTCTTATTAATGCAACCATTAATAGTAGCTTTGAGTGAGTAACATATTTCAGTTTGGTATGAAACTCAGATACAGGCTCAAATAATTCCCTTGTAAACTTACTTGTAGTCAAATGGTATTTATAAAGTCTTTGTCTCTGAACTTTTGTGTTGTTTTGTTAACATAGCATTGAAAAAATTACAAAACAATTATGACACACGGTATACACGTTCAACTTGCTGAACTGAATTGACATTGTCGAAAATTTTCCTCCTTCGCTAAATAAGTCAAAGTATGGGGCTTTTCACTAGAACTAATTCAATGCACAAGGATCAGCCGAAAAAGATTTGTACAGGTTTTTTAAACATTTGAAATACTGACTTAGTAAGGGACTTTCAATTACTAGAATGAGTAAAACAGAAAATAGCATCCAACTTCTTTTAAAGTATATAATTAAGCACAGGACGTTGTATTATACCACTTTTATAGCACTCCCTAGGGGTGCAAGGAAAAGTGACTATGATTAATAAAAATTAATCCTTTCTGCCCTGATGATTCCTAAAATGGAATCTATTCATTAATAAATTTTTACAGATGAAAAAGGTTGGAAAACCCCAAAATAAAGTATGTAGCTTTGTAACACAGCATCTTGTAACCCAAAAAAATTATTTGGATCCATTTTCTTGTTTTAAAGTAACATTGGTCTCGAAATTTGTTTTACACTTAAGTGCACATGCACTTGGCCTTTAACCAAAACATTGATCTATGACCAGTAGGCCTGATATTTTTTCTACCATTCTAGTGTGTTTTTGCTATCACAGTATCTTCCTAAACCCTCTTTTTTCATTGTGCATGTGTTACCTGTCCATTCTGAATTGTTCCCTGCCCCAAAAATTTTAAAAACCATGGAAGGGGGGGAGAATATTTCTTAATGTGCACTATGTACCTAGGTCAGGAAGACTGGATATGTTTCTATACAGTTGCACCATCCAAAAGTGGTCAAGAAAATTCTGTCTAAAGTAACAACTGCTTCGCTTAGTGTGTGCTTCTAGGCCAGTATCTGTCTAGTCGAATGGAATCAAAATGGCAGACAAAATTCAAGAAATTCAAATCTTTAGCTGTCTATTGTGCGATAAACCTTTTTCAGCAATAATGTCTAAATACATAACTATGAGAAAAAGAAGAATGAAGTTAATCCAAGTGATGGGCCACGAGATAAAAAAAGAATCGGGGAAAATTTGGAAACTAAAATTTTTTTAATCGTAAATTGTAGTTGCCGATTTCTAAAGCTGCAGTTTCAGTTTCGAATAATCATCATTGGCTGTCAATAAAAGCACATACACAAAAAAATTTCCCAGTTGGAAACTGTTCTAATTGAACCACATAACCTGTTGGCGATCAGTTGTGCTTCATGGAAACTTTCTAAGTTTTATAATTTATTTGAAGAAGTTTGTAATTGACAAACTGTCAATACGTGTTGGGATATGCTTAACAGTTTCCATCAAAGACACACAATGCTATACAAATGATAAAAAAAAAACTCAGAAAACCAAGACCGAGCTGTTGGGGGATAGCAGGAAAGATTCTGGAGCAGACATTTAGAAGCAGGCTTAAATTTCTGATTTCCTTGAAGATGTTAGAGACTTGATTTACAAGTCTTACGAGATGACTGAAAGACCAGCAATTCTGCTCTAAGCAACATGGTTCAGAAGATGAAGAACTGTTCAAAATGTCATACAATAAGAACATTCTGCTAAAACAAATTCATTATATCAAGTCTGCTAAATCCAGGGATAATCAGGATATAGACAATAAAGTGCATTGAACTGGTAGTTTCTGATTATGTACTATTTACTGACGTTTCTGCTTAAGGGTTAATTTTATGTAATCAAAGAAATTATAATACTCTTAATATATTCTGATAGAAAACCTCAGGTCTGATTTGAACATGTACTGTCGCATGATCTTCATTTTTCAAATAAAGTGCATGCAGACAATACAAATGGCCTACATCTTCTAATTCAAAACCTTAAACCAAATTAATCATGAATATATAGAAATGTGATTCCTTGTACCTTAAATTAACCCAATTATTTTTAACTTGGAAATATGAAGAGTTTTTACAAAGGCATGTCTGTCTATTCTAAGCATCTGCTTTTTCATATTAGGATAACAATATGTAAAGGAATTTTTAAATAATATGGGCACAATCTCCAAATTACATCAAGGTCAGATGTCTAGCCGATAATCTATTCCTAAAATTCCATTAAACAGGCCAAAAAGTTAAGTTGCCTTGCAGTTTGGTACGTTTAACCCTTCGGTTTGTGCTCAATACACTAGTCGAAAGGGCGGTTTTTTATCACAATGCGATTCAGACATGTTGAATTACTTGCGAAAGAAAAACAGCATCGAATAACGAATTAGACACAAAGACGTGTCAATCAGCAAATACAAAGTGTCAAATGTTTCCGTTAATGTCTTTTTTAGCTCGCAATTTAAAGAATCAGCCTGTATACACATGCCACTGTTATTCGTCATAAATCCATTCGAGTGACATATCGACATAGAAGTTGATGTTTTTCTGTTCTTAAATTTAAACCTATTTTTATTTCGCATCTTTTCAATAATATTAAAACGATACTGGGAAAATTCTAAAACTTCCTGTTGAGCTATGCTTCTACTAAAGACTGTTTCTTTTCTTTTTTTTTCTTTTTTTTTTTTAATTGAGCACATAGGCAAATTTATGCAGAGAACGTTAGGCATCTGCTGAACATGGTAATTTCCGTAAAAAATTTCCTTTAAGTTTTATGAGAAAAAAAAATAAAACGAAAAAAAATCAACAACAAAAAAAAAACAAAACAAGCGTCTCCAGTTCCGCTGGGTCTTTTCCGGGCATTATTCTCAATTATTACCTTTGAAAAGGGCTTCCTAAGCCTACAATAACATTGACAAGTGCCAGTCAACTCGTAAGCCTAACCCTATATAAGAATAGCAACATTTGCTAAACTGTGCCATTATCAAACCGAAGTTGCTACTTGCGCGGCTCAGTCCCTTTATCTCGACGGGGCGGGGGAGAGAAGGGAGGAGATTCTTCAAAGGGGGCCACGTATTTATTCAGAATAAGCAACATGAACTTACGTATGATAACTCCTGGACAGTAGACTTGTAGTTCTTCTTCGTTAAATTAGCTACCGAATGACTGATGTGAGACAAGGCAAAAGACAGCGAATCTAGGTTCATAGTTCCATGAATACAGCCACGAAAGCTTCAAATGTGTTTGAAGCTTTCTTCGGTGCACACGAAAAGCTTCTTGGTACACTAGTGAGATATCTACGGATCCAACAAGACGTTGGTGAAAGTCCACCATAGGAACCCTTCTCTTGTTGTCTCGCTTTTTTCACTTGGGCATCATGGCGAAATCGTCGCTCGTTCGGCCATGATGGTTTGTGTTTGAACGGCAGCGGCGATTGGCTGACTAGCTTGGCGGGCGCCCTGCTTGCTGGCTTTGCTTGCTTAACACTTACTGCTGCTGTTTCCCTTCACAGCCCAGTCAGTTCCTTCGCAAGCTTCGCTGCAATCTCAACGGCCGACGCAGACGACTCGACGACCTCGCTGAGGCGACGACGACGACACATTACTACTAGGATCACTTTACGATTATAGATGGTAAACAATGACGAAATCGGCTACTAGTACGGCAGTGGAGAGCGGGAAAAAACAAAACGTGTAATTAAATCCTGTCAAAAGTTTCGGGTGCATTCTAATTTTCTCCACTTTCGTGTCCATTAATATCGAAGCTTTCATTGTTCCATTGCGATAAGGACGAGTTGTGCGCAAGGTCTGCTGGGTAACGAGCGAGCGCCAAAGGGAAAAAAAATAATTACGCAAGATGGTGCAAACGACAGTGCAAAGAACCTGCTATCATCATACAGAGGGGAAAAAGTTCTTTAAAGTACGCTTTTATATATACACCCCTACATTTTATTTACTTCCGGATTGATTCGAATTTAGTGTACAGAAAATAGTTGGCATTACTGAAAAAAATTAATACTTGGCTTTTTCAAATGCTTCTGACCCTTTTAAAAACTGCTTGGGATATTTTAATAAATGAGTCCATTTTAACATGTACTTTCATTCAAAATGATAATATTTATTTTATGTCCTGATTTCATTTTCAGAATAAAGTTCTTTTATTGTCGGATTAAAAATACTTTTCACTACAGTGACAGGCCACTTAAATTAGGTGGTCACTTCCGAGATTCTAGCTGCTAGAACACATCATATTTCAGTGTCCAAAATATAGCCAACAATGGGAAAATGTGATAAAAATGTCAACACAGGGAAATCCGTATGCAGTTAGAATCTGGCAATGAAGGGACACACTGAAGGTTTATCCCTCAAACAGTAAAGGATCTAAATACATGTATTTTAAACAGGAAACATTTGAGAATGCATTGCCAAAACGATGTTAATTAAAAGCATTGTTATAGTATTCACCAAGTTGGTCGTTCCGTCGCTAATGTTTTTCGAATTTGATTTTGACTTCAGATTCAGATAGAGCCTCAAAAAGTAAGTAAAAGTTGTAATAAGCACACGTGTTCTATCTATTCGGGAACAGGGCCAAAAGGGCGATTAAAGTTGATCATTTTGCCCGGCCTGAAGGACCAAAATGAGTAATGGGACATTTATGCTTATTATTACTTTTACTTATTTTTGGATTCTCTATCCGAATCTGAAGTCAAAATCAAAAAAATCGGGGGGGGGGGTGGCAGGAATGGCAACAGAACGACCGATTTCGTAAATTCAGAAAATTAGAATATCTTATATGCACATCTTTAGTGAAGACTTCTATGCATGGTTATACCGAAATCTATGCAGATGGTCCAAATGTGATGGTGTCATTGGTGTGCATATTTTAGAAAATAAAAACTATATATATATCGCTTGCCCAACTTGTGTTTCGCATTCTCCTCTGAACTGGTCGCAATTGATATAGCTTTATAGAGTGCAAGACACTCTCAAACAAAAGCATCATTGTTTTATGCAATTCGCAGAGTGCTTTGAAACCAGTTATCTCCTGTCAGCCCTTTCGTTCAAAACATACAAAGAAGAGAAGTTAAGGTAATCTGTTGCGTACCCAGACACATGGTCATTCTGGGAAACGAAGCCGTCTATTGGACTCTAGGAAAGCAATATCAAAGGAGGAAATCGTGGATCTCCCTCTCCTCCTACAGCATATGAAGCCAGTCATCAACAGGAAACTGTTTGTAGCTTGGCAGGAAAGGTGGAATGCAATTCGTGTCAACAGCTGTTTGAAGTGAAACCTACTATCGGACATTGGACATCTAGTTGTAGTTAATTCCGAAGAGAAGGGGTTGTCATGACCAAATTGAGAATCGGTCATTCACAACTTACTCACATGCACTTAATAAATAAAACAAACAACCAATCTGTTCTTGTGGAAAGACTCTCAAAATTAAACACGTCATCTTCGCCTGTATTTGAAGGGGAATCTGATGATGTAATGAAAAGATAAGAAGAAACTCTGGCGTGGAATTGCCTGTTTATGAAGGCAAAATCTCTTTACCACAAAAGGTCATCTTCGCACCTCTTACCACAAAAGAACATCCAAGACATGGAACCGCCTGGCCCACCGAGAGCCTAACAGGACCCCGGAACAATGTACCGGCTGCACCCCTCCTCTCCTCAGGCCTAGGTTATGCCTGCATTCTCAACGTTCGAAATGGCATAGTATTCGAAATATGTATTCGGCTTCCATAATCTCAGATGACCTTTTGTGGTAAAGAGATTTTGCCTTCATAAACAGGCAATTCCACTCCAGAGTTCCTTCTTATCTTTTCATTACATCATCTTCGGTTGTCCCAACCGCACCTCAGTTAGAGGTATTAGCGGGACTTCATGGAAATTATAGAAAAATATAAGTTTTTGGAATTAGACACCAACTATGGATATAGATCAACAGTAGAAAGAATTCTTTAAAAATATATAAAATAAAAATTTTAAAACACACAGTTTCACCTTAAAAAGTGCAGTAAAAAGTAAAAAAATCTAATTAACAGAAAAGGTAAAAGTGTGGTGGCGTGTTTATTTTATCATGTAGTATTTTCTTTTTAAAATTTAATATTAAACGCGCCACCACACTTTTACCATTTTTTAAAATTAGATTTTTTACTTTTTACTGCACTTTTTAAGGTGAAAGTGTGTGTTTTAAAATTTTTATTTTATATATTTTATTTTATTCTTTTTAGTCTTAAAAAATAAGCGTTTATATGATAACTACAAAACCAAAAAAAACCTTGGAAGCCTTTCTCGGCGTTTACAACAATACATTACGCTGGTTAATCATAAACTTTCCTAGCACAAATTAACAACAATTACATACGACAATTAACAACGATAACAATACGCAACAATACACACTCGTTATGTCATGGTTGCACTGCATACATATTAAATTTAAATATTAAATATCTTAGGAATAAATGCAAGACTAGTGAAACTAACGACTGAAAGTTTCAGATTTGTAGGTGGTCAGGAAGTGGGCAAAATATTGAGTACAAAATTTGGGCACAAACACACAAACAAGTGAAGTTCAATAAAAGTGTGTAATAATAAAATGTACATACAAGAAGTAAAATCTTTTTTTTATGTCGACAAGAGGTTTCATTATTTCTGCTATTGCAATTTCTGAAAATTAAAAAGATAGCCACACACACACACACACACACACACACGCACACGCACCCACACACACACACACATCTAAGTATTTCTATATATATATTTGTTAATTTTTGTCTCTTTCATTTACAGGGTGTCCCGTAAGTCGTGGTCGTTAATTTAATGGCATGCATATTCAATAGCAAGGAACAAAAAATTCTCTATGAACAAAGGTCGAACAACGCACCGTTTCCGAGAAAGAATGACTTTATTGACAAATGGAGCAACAACCCGTACAGGTGTTCCTTTGGTAGTGTCTCGTGTACCTTGAAGTCATAGCAAATGCTCAAAATGTCTAAGCAGTGTTCCGACTTACACCCTCTGCGATGGCGATCCGTCTTGTGCTGGTGGTTGGATCCTCTTCCACATGCTGCAGTATGGCCTGTTCCCGTGCAGCAGCCCCAACGGTTCGCGGACGTCCTTCGCGGGGGGTGATGTTTAATGTACCAATGTTACGTAAACGCTGGTGAAGACGGATGAACATATGACGATCAGGGTGTCATTGGTTTGGGTACGTGTCTCTGTAAAGACGCGCCGCGTCTGCTGCATTTTTGCCTGCGCCCTTTTGCCTGACCGTACGTGAAATGCATATCCGCCAACTCAGCATTGCTTTAATCTGCTGTAACCATGGTCTCACTCAAACACAGTCCAGGCAACGAATCAGCCAGGTCTACTTCCTTCCATTTACATGAACAGGGCATTCAATTTACATGGCAAGGGGAAGAGGTTTAGTTTCTTTACGTATCATGATCATCATCATTTCTTGGAAACGGTGCGTTGTTCGATCTATGTTCATAGGAAGTTTTTTGTTCCTTGCTATTGAATATGCATACCATGAAATTTACGACCATGACTTACGGGACACCCTGTATATTATTTATCATATATCTTTACTGTATACAGAGAGTAACAAAAATATTAGCTGGCTGTACCGTGACCACCGAGAGAGAAGGCCTCCGCAATGAAACGCAATACATTGTTACATCATCTTACATAGAGCAAATTTAGGGCTTATTATTGGTAGAAATACGAATAACAATGCCCTATATACGATGATGGAACAATGTATTACGTTTGATTGCGGAGGCCTTCTCTCTCGGTGGTCACGGATGTACGCAGTCGGTTTCTACATCTAAAAATAAAGAAAAAAGTTTATACATATATAAAATATATGCTAAAGTGATTGTTACTGAGACTTAGGTATCTATGTGTTTATTTAGTTCGTTAGATTAACAATCATTAACAGTTATTTTCAGTGAGGTTAAATGAGTAACAATGAAAATGCGAGGAATCAATACAATCATTGCAAATGTTTAAAATGACTATCACGAGCGGCAATGTATTATTGAGCTTGTCGGACCCAGGACTGTCTCACACTTTCAAAAATTCCCGGTGTGCCCGTAATTTTCTGGCACTCCTCAGTATCATGAACAGGAGTGGAATAAACAATAGATTTTAGGTACCCCCACACATAAAAATCCATAGGATCGGGAGATCTACCAGGCCATGCGAATAATATGTGGCTACAATTCTTCACGGAATTGTTTTAGGACATATTATTGTTACGACTTTAGCTGTTATGAAATGGGGAACTAACAATGATAAACACATGCCGTTCCCACTTTCGCAATTTTGTAAGGCAGTTAAAAGTCGCGAATAGTCCTGAAGTTATCTTCTTTTTAAAAATATGGTTTGTAATATTACCGTTTCAATGCGTGTTTGTTATTCTAATTTATATATATTATTGTTGCATTTTTTATATCTTAAATTTATTTTTATAGGAAAAATCTTTTAAACAGTTTTATATTTAAATATTTATATTTTTTAATTAAAAAATAAGTAAAACTCCATTTAATTATTTTTTAATTAATATATTTTATCACAACTCCTACTCTTATGTAATAATTTATATTTTTTGTTTATTTATATTTGTATTTTCTATCCAAATATTGTTAGGGTGCAAATAACCACAGATTACGTTTATCATCTGTGCAAATAACCATCGCAATTGACGCATCCATGAATTTAACTTCCATTCCATTCCGGTATACCGGTCAGCAAAAATGGTCCAATAATTTGTGGCATTGAAATTGTTCAAGATCTCCAAAAGATTCCCAGACCACGATAAAATCGCCACCAACCTATAAAATCGTCCATCACCTCATCCTATTTACATTTACGTGATAATCTACGTGATGGAGGAGAAAGGATGATTTGTCAGACCTTCCACCGTTTTTCCAATCGACGATAGTACAGATGATAAAGGCTTATTACAGTCGGTGAAAGGCATAGTGCTCGTCCGCGCCGTCAATTATTTTTATATTAATCGGCGCAAAGTGCGTTCCGAGATTGTCCTTTTTAGTCCACTGTTGTGCTGGTTGGTTATTTCATGAATTGTAACCAACCACCTGTTGGTATGTATAATTTTTCTCCAAGCGCTGTTGGCCAACACTTCCTAGAGAGAAGGCCTGCGGACTAAAGGTGTATACATTGTTACATTATCATCAAGCAGCTATTGTTAATCATATTTCTACCAATAATACGCCCTAAATTTGGCCGCTTGATGATGATATAACAATGTATACACCTTTTGTCCGCAGGCCTTCTCTCTAGGAGGTGTTACGTTGGCCATATTTATGGCGAAGTGTTGTCGGCCATAGTGCTGACTTTAGTTCAACCTTTTTGGGCACCATTCCTGGTAAACACGAGCAATAGCTGTACCAGAAAAGCCTAACATGTTGACGGTCGTAGAAATACTGCATATAGCTCAAATACCGGTTTTCAAATTTTTATTTTTAGTGTGTCATATGATCCTGGCCATGTGTTTCTTTGAAGTTTCGAAGTTTTACACTCTCACTAAAGTGACAGCTATAAAGGGTCATAGGATCCATAGCTTGATTGTGTGTTCCTGTAAAAAAAAAAAAAAAAATTCCAATTCAACATGGATCCAAATTGTAAAGGTTTCTTAATAAAAGCAAACTGTAGACCGTATTTCTTTGAATAATAGCCGCCCTCAAATAGACGCCGTCCCAAAAAGCCAAAGCGAAATAAACGCCGTCCTCAAACAAACGCCGCAGCTTTTATTATTAAAAAATTACCAATTTATTATTAGTTTTTAGTAAATTTTTATTACTAAGGTAAATGTAAGGTTGTTTTATTAGGAAAGCAAATAGAAATTTAAAATATTTAGCCATAACTTTAAAAAAAAATAATAAAAAAAGGAAGCAAGAATGTGAAAAATAAATCACAATGCATGCATTTTAACGCCGCCATCAAATAATGGCCGCGGCGTTTATTCAAAGAAATACGCTATTCTAAATTAACAATTTTATTACTTGTGATTCGCCTATAACTTTGAACTCGCTCAGAACCAACGCCACTTAGACAATGTGGATTGCGCAGTGGGAAATAATCAACCTGCAAACCTTAAAACAAATTGTACAAAAATTAGATCAATATCCTTCTCAGAAAACTAACTTTTCTCTTCCTTTTCGTGTAGTTACATCCCTATAAAACATACTTAAATGCACTAATTTCACATGACCCCATATATAAATTGTTGGCGTTCTGGAATACTTTAACCATACACTTTAACCAAGAAGTGGCACTTGGTGCACGTGCGATGCGTTGATCTTTCCATTCATTATCCGTGGACATCCTGAACGTGAACGGGAATATTCTGCATATTCTTCGCACCACCGACGAACGCATCTTGAAACTGTTAATGTAACGCCTTACTTCATATGGCTATAGTACAAGATGAATGATATAACGAACCAACGCTGGCTAGAGCATTAATGAATTCTCTCTCATATGGGACGAGCTGAAGAAACACCCCGTGCTGGCGTTATCGAGACATCAAAGTGTGTCAGAATACAGAAGTTTTCATACCCATTTTTAAATTAATCCTGTATAACCAAATGTTTACCCAAACACCCTCACAGCCTAATTCTACCTCACCCTCACATCTGATGCAGATACACATGATCAACAAGCTATAACCACAGAATCAGTTTCAGGAGGCCAATTAATATGCTTTACTGACAAAAGGAGTGCGAGAAAAGTCTGTGGAGAGTCTCTGGAAACTTTTGATAAGAGAACCCAACTTCTAGGAGTATACGGTATTTGACAACTTCGAACTGCCGCACAATTTTGTATTTTTGATCATTTGCAGCTTCTTATAAGATGCTTTCCGTCTTAGCAGTTTGGCTTGGAATTGCATTACTTTGACGCAGTATGTATAATTTTTCTGTACACAAAAGATTATTACTCTGTGAACATTTTTTTTTATTATTTCTCGTAGCGATGGGCTATGAGGAAAAATGTAACACTGGATGAAAGAAGAGCTCTCCAAGTTAATGAAATTTACTTTCCAAGTGGTCAATGTGCGGTTTCCTGGTGATGCATGGTAAGATGCTTCTCAGTTTCAAATAACAATAAACTAAGTGCTTTCAAATAGGAAATGTACAATGTCCATATACTATGCTGCAAATGCTTAAGAGATTAGTCAGGAGGGATCTGAAGAAAAACTGCCTGCAGCCCCAGCTGAACATGCTATTCATTCATGTACAATGTATTTGGAAATTCATTCAATCTTAGCAATTTCCAATTCCTTTTGAAGTGGATTTATAGTTTGTGCAATAAAAGAAAAAAACTGGCGTGGTGGTAGAATTTGCTATTAGCCAATCAGAAGCCTGGCTGAGTGCTCAGCTAGGCTTCTGATTGTCTAATATCATATTCTGGCACCACGCCAAGTTTTTTTCTTTTATTGCATAGACTTTAGTAATTCGTTTTATTCTCAGGACATTTAAAATTAAAATTTCTTAAATTTGCATATTTTGATTAACAATAGATTTTTTCGGATAATCCGGAGTGACTGGATAATACTAATAAATTTACCAAATGGTATCCAAAGTTCCACAGAAGTAGCCATAGCAGACTGTCGGACGGCCCGTTAAAATTCGTCCCAAAGATGTTCGATTGCGTTTCTATCGCATGACTGTACTGGTAAATTTATCACAACAAAGTTTGTCTTGTTTTCTTTGAATTATTCGAACCTTATGGCATGAAGCATGTTCATGAAAGACCCCATCACATTGAGGGAATATACTAAAGTGGCATAAGTCATAAGATACCTGTTCACTAACGTGTAAGACTTCCTTTTGCTCAGCTAAGTGCAGAAACTCGACTCTACCAGTCATTTGAAGTCGGCGGAAGTCCTCTGAAGAGATGTTCAGCCATGCAGTCTCGATAGTCGTCCATAATTGCATGAATGTTGCAGGTGCAGGCTCTTGTGCACGAATGGATCGTTCGATAATATCCCAAATATGTTCGACGGGGTTCATGTCTGGGGATCTAGGTAGTCAATTCATTCGTTGCAATTGTTCAGAATGCTCCTCAAACCAATCGCGAGTAATGTTGGCCCGGTGACATGGCGCATTGTCCTCATGATACCGCCCATCATTGTTAGGATACATGAAACCCATGAAGGGCTGCACATGGTCACCAAGCAACTGGACATGACGATTCCTAGTCAATGATAGATCCAATTTGATCTGATATCGAAACCCTGCCATGTAAACAGGCCCCGCACCATGATGGAGCCACCACCAGCTTGCACAGTATCTTCCTTGCACTTACGTCCGCGATCTCATGGGGTCTGCGCGAGACTCGAACTCTACCACCTGCTTCCACCAACTTGAATCGTGACTCATCGGACCAAGCTATGTGTTTCCAGTCATATAAGGTCCAATAAGCGTTCACGAGCCCAGGCGAGGCGCAGCCTCCGATGGGGTAATGTGAATAAAGGCCCTCATGTCGGTCTTCTGCTGCCATATCCCATCAGTGCCAAATTTCGCCCTGACCTCATAGACACGTTTATTGTATGCCCTCATTAAATGTGGCTGTTAACTGACACACTGACGTGTCTGTTACGAAGGACCATTCTGCTCAGAGGTCGCTGGTCAAGAGCATTTAGCAGCTATGTCGGCCACTGCGCTGTTCATGGTGGGAGGTAATCCTTAACACTGTGGATCGAGGAATATTGAATGCCCGCACCAACTCAAAAATGTAATGTCCCATACGTCTAACTCCAACTATCATTCCGCGTTCAAACTCGGATAATTCTCGTCATGTAACAATAATCACGTTACAAGACGTTTCAGACGACTGCTAATAGTCGAATTGACAGCACTGATACCGCTCTGCTTATTTATGCACCTTTTACGCGATGCAAGCGAAAATTTGCATATGATGCTCTCATGATTTTTGGCACTTTAATGACAGTAACCATGTAATGGATGCATATAGCCCGTGATAATGTTTCAGTATTTGGTATCAGTTAGGCGGTGCCAACTATGATTAAGGATTCCAGGCAGTGCCAAAAAATAATTCTTAAAATCATCACTTTGCCACTAGCAACCTCCACAATTGAAATCAAACAGCTCTCGTGCAGCTGACGCAAAATCCTGGCGCTCTCTTCTGTCGGAGCAGTTGTAAACGGGACTCATCATCCAAGTAGTACTTCTCCAGTCATCTGCAGCCCAATCTTGATAATTGGAGTAGTTTTTGGAGTTGCTTTTGCCTGTTCTATTCAGATGAACTCGATACGGGCGTCTGCTGTTGTAACTTTGCCGCGCAAGAGTTTGAGGTATTGTGCGTTCCAAAATATCCTTCACCGATCCAGCTTTGTGTATAACACTGATAGGTGCAGAATGATGGCCATGTTCATTATACGTTCATGTCGCACATTCATGACCCGTAGATGTCCACGGCGTAATTTTGACTGGTTGTTATTTCTCGATCATGTTATTCGGCGAACACTCTTGAAAGATTTGTCTGTGAAACGAAACATTGGTCACCGTTTCTTTAAGGATGATATCTGGTCTTTTGACGTACACTATCATACCACATTCAGCGTCTGCTTGGTCTTTTTGCCTTGCCCATGATGCGGTTGGATTTGAAGTGAAGACGACTCTGATGTTCATTGTTCCGTATATTCTATTTGAGAACATGCAAACGAGGACACGACCCATTTGCACCGCCCTAATAAATTGACCGGTGAGTCGTATAAAAATAGTTCAAGGCTAATATGTCTTTTATGTAAATAAATCTCATATCAATAGCCGGATTAGAAACCATAGCACTTTCATTGTCTTAATCGACGTCGAAGGATGAACTAACCTTTTAAAATTATATTGTATTCAATAACTGGAAAGTTTGGATTTTACGTGAAATAACATAATCAATACAACATTTAACGTTAAAAATATTTATTAAGTTACATAAAATCAAAATTGTAAAATCATATGCAGAGTTTACAGAGTTTGAAATTCAAATTCAGTAGAATTATTTTTTTAATGCTTATTAAAATGGTTTTTATGAAAGCAAATAAAATTCGAATTTGTGAAGCGTAATGTCGTGATACACGAATCCTGGTTTTTGTTTGTTACACGAAATTGATTCACTGGTTTCGTTAAAATGATGATGACTATACCTAGCAAATAGCTTCACTGATTTGGTAATTATAATTGCATTTATTTGAATGAATCACGTAATCGGAAAGTGAGAATTTCAATAGAGCTGATTCATTTAGCACAGTTTCTTCTTAGAACCGATCCACACCGTTAAGCAAGGATCCCTATATATGCTATTTTATCATGTTAATCACCAAAACATGCAGATATCCTATCAACATAACAAAGAATAGTTAGAAAAATCGGCTTTACTGAAAATTAAACCGTTTCGTTTACTGTAATATAAAACTAAAGTTTCTTATTTTTACATCACTTTATTATTATGTTTTTCAAATATTTTTTACATCGCCGTTATTTAGCAGGACTCTCAAGAAACACTGCAAAACGAGTACTTTCTTTTCGAGTAATTTTATAATCCGTTTTACTACTCTGGCAGGCAACTATTTTATATAAGAATTGCAATATTTTTAAAAATATAAACAGTAAATTATGTCTAATAAACGAATGATGCTAATTATATAAACAGTAGATTATTTCTAATATACTAACTGTTTCTCTCAGCTTTATTAGACTTGACTCTGCGTGAAGAATATTTAGGATATAAGAACATTTAGGATACAGTATCAGCACTTCAGATCTCAAGTGATATTGCTATCAGTTTATCGTCCTTCCTTTCGAAGATAATGTTATAGGAGATGACTTTATCTTTCATAAATTTATGTCACATTGCTCTTTTTAATAATTCTCGGAAGCCAGGAAAAAGCTTACTTTCAAAGAGAAATATAAAATCTACGAAAGGCAATGAAAAAATTCTCGGAATTTTTCTGTAAACGAAGAATGAGAGATTAGATAGCGCGTGCAATGTTGTGGCGGAAAACATTGTTTTGTGGTTGTCAAAAAAATTACTACAGAAATATCACAGTTTCGTTTTCCATGGCAGCCATACTAAATTCGCCATATTCAATTTTGCAAACTTTAGCCGCAAATTTCTATTCAGAGTTCATAATCATGTAGAAGGGGACCCTTTTCAATAGACCCAGGCCATATACATATTTCTTGTAGATTAGGGTATTTAAGGAATAATTATCTTTTATTCTATAGAATCTTAATTTTAATTACTTAATGCAATAAAGATAGTCTTGATCGGATTCTAACGAGAACAGATCATGACCCTTGTTAGCATGTTTACTCGCAACAGGTCTGGATAGCCATGGAGCTATAAGTGAACTATCTTCTGTAATTCTTTTGTAGAAAGTTTTTTTATAGCTCAATGTGAATAGCAGTGTTGACATCTTGCGCATATTCTGCCAGATTTAGCGAACTTTAAACTTGTCAGCGGGAAATATATTACTTTAATGAAACGTTTAACATGTTAACAAAGGCGAGAAATGTGTAAATTAGCGAAAAAAA